>JABWTJ010000307.1:1345069-1801434 GCA_016801875.1 Solanum sitiens | reverse complement strand
TAATTATTTTATTAAGTTCTTGTCTATATTCGTCATTCATTGTAATTTTAAATATTTGATATATTTATATTCTATTTTAGAAATAATATCTATTAATTTTTCTAATTCATGGTTATTAGATTTTATAATATTTAGTTGTTTATATTCTGGATATAATTTATTTAATTTTTTCCTTATTTTTCTTATCTTTCTACTAATATGTTTATTTTTATGTTTCTCATTATTCATATAATTACTATTTTTGTTCATAGATTTAGGGTGTTATAACTCTTAGTCTTGAATGTATGAATGACATGTGACTTTAAATGATGTTATGAGAGTCTCTTATGTGCAAACCTTGACTTAAGGGGAAGGTTAAGATTGATTGAAGTGTAAGCAGTAATGGTATCCTTCAAAGTAAAGGTATGATGGACTTAAGGTTAGTTTGCTGGAACGGCATCATATTAACACTTAGGAAAGTCATCATGAGCTTCTTATCGCCATTGTGAGGTAGCCCTAGTGGACCTTCCTTGGTAGGGTAAATATAATTGGGTTATGAACTAGATATGGAACCCTTTAATGTAAACCTAATGTATGAAATATTTTATGAGAAAGAAGGCTAGCACCGAGTGAGTATGGCAAGGGAAGTAGTTCTAGTTAAGTATGAGACTAGAATACAAATAAGCCCTTCATATTTCTTAACCATGTGCCTACATGGGATGTGTCCAAGTTCTACCATTGGCAAGTAGAACAACCTCATCGGAGTAGGATAGAACTCCGGATTCCATGTATTGCTACCATGGTCTATGTCGGTTATTGCCTATTCTCATCATGTGGAATACCTATTAGCATTAGATAAGTTTAAGAGGTTTAGGTGGTGGTATTAGACGCTATCTAGACATTGCACAATAGGCTTTGAAGGTGTTATGTGGAATTTCCTAGGTCTTGTCCAAGACCATTATGTGAGTGTCTTATGTGATGCATTACGTGAGTGTATTATGTGATGTATGAGTCTTAATGAACTAATGAACTAATGACCTACGTTAGTAACTATGTAAATGAACGAGTACCTAATCTAAAGTGGCTTAAGCATTCCATAGCTAAAGTGTGAGGAGGGCATGGAAGGATGATCTCTTCATGTCTTATCTTTGGATGTCTTGAGGATGACTCTACTTAGGGAAGTTGGTTAATATTTTTGACATGATCTAAGACTTAGGTAGTCTTAAGGACTATTTAGGTAATCTTGAAGAGGTCACTATGGACGTTATCTTCTTGATTTACTAAAGTAGGTCTTTTGATAGCCTTTGGAAGGAGAGTGTCCTATCATGTAAGTGTTGGTGTGTTTAGTGAGAATGATTCTATTTTAGGTAGTCTATAGGATCTCTTGTGTGTGTGTGATAGAGATTTTATGGACGGTCACTCCACACTCACTCAAGTGAACCTTGGAAATGACCTTTAGTAGATGAATCTTACCTTGATGTTTATGATTGTTTTCTAAGTGTGTTTGTGACTCATTGTAGGTAATCTTAAGGGTCGTTTAGGCACATCTAGAGAGGGTGTATGGGCGTTCTCTCTTTGTGTGACTTAAGTGAATCTTAGGATGAGTTTAAGTGAGGGAATTACATGCTAGAAGATGTTGAAAGGGAAGGCTAGGACTTCACTGTAACAGTGAAGGGACTTCACTGTACAGTGAAGTGAACTGACTGTAAAGTGAGCTTTAAAATAGTATTTTCGGTTAATTGTGATCTTATGTGTTTCTTAATTGCTAATTGATGTTCTCATGATTAAACTATGATTTATAAAATGAAAAGATGCATATTTCCAATAAAGTCTATTTTCATGATTTTTATGCATATAGCCATACTTAGTACATGTGGTTGTACAAATTCCATGTTTTATTTTCTATATATATTTCTTGTTAGGTGAGGAGCTTTGGAGAAGAAGACCTGGACTTAGAAGATAGTTCAAGAGAAGTTGAATTATGTCCTCATTTGACTCGAGGGCATATATGTCATTTTATGTTTCTTTTATGAAGTTTTTTAATAGACTACTAGTAGTATGTTTTGAATTCGTATGGGCCATGTCCCAAGTATTGTCGTGTCTCAAGATGATGATCGAGACTTAGTGTTTTCCTAATTTCTACTTATATGAAAGAGTTTAAAGACTTCTATATTGTTTTACAAAAAGTTTTAATTCCGCACTACTTTTCACTATGTATATGCAATGAATGATATGAAAGAGGCTTGTCTTAGAACTCCGAGAGTTCGACGACGCCGGTTACAATCCAAGATTGTACCCTATCTTCTAGGGTATGGTTTTGGGTTGTGACAAGCTTGGTATCAGAGCATAGGTTGGTGAAAGTGCTTTTAGGAATCACAAAGTCTCATCAAGTCACGTCTAGTAGAGTCTTGACCATCGGTGTGAGTCGCGACACATCTATGGGCGAGAGGCTATAGGACGATAGTGTTTCCCTTCATTTCTACTCCTATGTTCGTGCAGTAGAGTTATGTTATGAGTATCCTTCTAAATATGTTTCCTTGTTTTCTAGGAGACGAATACTATAAGGATGGCCACTAGAAGGATGGAAGAGGGAAGGGGTAATGAGGAAGTTCTTCCCCAAGTTGAGCAAGATGAGCAAGTTACTCAAGGTGCTCAAGATGGTCAAGGTGCTCAAGGTGCTCAAGTACCTCCTCAAGGTGATCATGCTCCTAATGTAGGAGGAGGTGATGAGGTGCCAGAGTTGTCTAATAGGGTGATCGGAGAAGCTTTGCTTGCTTTAGCCCAAGCCGTAACAGCTCAAGTTAACTTGAACATGATGCCTAGGGTTAATGCTATGGAGAGCAATATGTCATCTAGGTTGAGAGACTTTGTGAGGTTGAATCCTCCAATCTTTCTTGTCTCTAAGGTGAATGAGGATCCCCAAGAATTTCTTGATGGTCTGTACAAAGTTTTGAGTGCTCTGGGGGTTACATCTAGGGAGAAGGCGTAGTTTGCTTCTTATCAATTGAGAGATGTTTCTCAAATTTGGTATACTCAATGGAAGGACAATAGGCCGGAGGATTAGGGTCCTATTGAGTGGGAAGAGTTTAAGGTAGCTTTTCTTGGCAAGTACTTTCCCCGAGAGAGGAGAGAAGTCAAGGTGGAGGAGTTTATTAATCTCAAGCAAGGCAATATGAGTGTTGAGGAGTACTCTTTGAAATTCTCAACATTGTCTAGGTATGCTCCTTCTCTTGTGTCCAATCCAAGAGATGAAATGAGTCGCTTTTGTACCAGAGTAGCCGACTTGGTGAATGAAGAATGTTATACCACTATGCTTCACGATGATATGACCCTATCTAGACTCATGGTGTATGCACAATCTATTGAGGAGTCTAAACTTAGGTGGATGGCTAGAAGTTTGAAAAGGAGTGTCGCTAGTGATCAAGAGCAACCTAGGTTCAAGAAAAGAGTTCAATCTCAAGAAGAGCCTAGGATGTCTAAGACGAGGTTTGAGAAAGGAGGTAGTTCCAAGGATGGCACACCTACTTGTGACAATTGTGGCAAGAAACACTATGGTGAGTGTCTATTGGGTACCGGGAACTGCTTTGGTTATGGTAAGGAAGGACATAAGTCTAGGGATTGTCCTACGATTGCTTCTAGACGTAGAGAGGGTAAGCAAGTTGCTCCTAGTGTTCCAAAGGATGATGCTCCAACTAAGAGACGTTTCTATGCACTCCGTACTAGAGTTGAGAAGCCGGATGAGAATGAGGGTGATGATGATGTTGGTAAGTTCTCTTTCTTTTGTTAAGATTTGAGTTCCTTCTATGTGGGGGAGTATGGTTAGAATTATGCTAGAAGTATTGTATGTACATGATGTTTAGGAGTTTGGTTGAAATTGAATTTCATTGACTTCTTGCATTGTGTGTTTTATTGAGTTATGAGCATGTTGTAAGATGTGTTTATATGATGTTACTTTGCATATTATCATGTTTATATCATGAATTTCCAAAAAGTTACATTTTTGAAAATTTGGCAAAATCACTATAGCTTGTTAAACTGCTAACTGTAAAATTTTGGTTAAAATGACTATTTGATTCGTGGTATAAAATTTTGGTAATGTGGTTAGAACTTATGTATATGAGTATGATGTTTAATATAAAATGAGTTTTTGCTATTTGGATTGAAGCATGTGAGTTTTGTAGCATAATGGTTTATAGAATTGTTTTCTAGTTTCTTGTTGTGTTGCGAATATCTTGACTATGTGAAGTTGATGATTTCTTCTTAGATATGTGTTTTATGGTTTGGTTATGTGCTTCTAGTTTAATTTCTAATCTTGGAAGTGTTCGGAGAGTGGCAAGTGTCATTCCAGGACGAATGTTCTCCAAGTTGGGGAGATTGTAAGACCTCAAAAACAACATAGGTTAACTAGAGCCTAACATGTTGATCTTGATGTTCTAAGGTCCTAAATATGTTTAATATATGGTATATACTCAGTATCCAAGGTATTAGGTGTGCTGGAAGTCAAATGTCAAAGGGACGACTAAGACGTTTGACGACTAAGTCACCAAAATGTCTAAAATGTTGTTATATGTGTTTATGTGTGTTTCAAGGTGTTTTAAGGTACTTAATAGAGTTAATGTAGCATGTATAGGCAGTGGTTAAAGTTTCGTGAAGTTTGGAGGTCAATCGACCAAGAACGTCCAAGGCGTTCGAAAGATATGCCTTGAGTCGACCTTGTACGTCTAGGCGTGTTTCGTCGAGTTTTATGTGTTCGTTTTGTATGAAATTTATGTTAGATGTGTAAACTTATAGACGATCATTTTTTCGGTTGTAAACGTCCGGGAAATTATCCCCAAGGACTATCTAAGGGTCGTTGAGGAAGGACCCAAAAGTCTGATGTGCAGGCACTCCCAGGCAGCCTTGATGACGGAGCAGTCAACGGCCAGTAGTGGCTATGACGCCCCGTCATGGGGTCTCGTCGTGGGAGAGATGGCCAAGGGTGAAGAGTAGAGCCTTGGGCAGCCACTGTAGCCAGCGACGGTGGCTTGTGACGTCCCATTGAGGCTGTGATGCCCCGTCACAAGACAGGCGTCGTGAGCTTGGTCTCCTACGCAGATTTTTCTGCCAAGTCAGGGGTGAATTGGTAAATTCACCCCACTTCCAAATAAGAGTTTAGGCGGTTTATTAAGGGTCTTTTGGGTATTTTAAATGAGTATATAAGTGTTTAACACTTAGAATAATTCATTCTTCTAAAATTAAAACCCCAAAGTCCCTTAGAAATCCCAAAGACTCCAGTGAAGTCAAAATTGAAGGATCAGCTTGGTGTTGCGTTTTGAAGGGGAATTCTTCATCAAAGTGAAGAATTATCATCCTTGAGGTATGTCTTTTGATCCTTGAAATTCGTTTCATCATGGAGCCCAACTTTCAAAGATGTTTTTAAAGTTTTCTAAAGTGAATTATCCAATTTCGGGATTCTACCATGGGTTCTTGCATAAATAATTAAACTATGATTTATAAAATGAAAAGATGCATATTTCCAATAAAGTCCGTTTTCATGATTTTTATGAATATAGCCATACTTAGTACATGTGGTTGTACTAATTCCATGCTTTATTTTCTATCTATTGTTCTTGGTAGGTGAGGAGCTTTGGAGAAGAAGACTTGGACTTAGAAGATCGTTCAAGAGAAGTTGAAGTATGTCCTCATTTGACTCGAGGGCATATATGTCATTTTATGTTTCTTTTATGAAGTTTTGTAATAGACTACTAGTAGTATGTTTTGAATTCGTATGGGCCGTGTCCCAAGTATTGTCGTGTCTTAAGATGATGATCGAGACTTAGTGTTTTCCTAATTTCTACTTATATGAAAGAGTTTAAAGACTTCTATATTATTTTACGAAAAGTTTTAATTCCCCAATACTTTTCACTATGTATATGCAATGAATGATATGAAAGAGGCTTGTCTTAGAACTCCGAGAGTTCGACGACGCCTGTTACAATCCAAGATTGTACCCTATCTTCTAGGGTATGGTTTCGGGTTGTGACATAGTTAGTTAGGGGTTTAGGGAAGTCTACTTAATTAAGTTAACCCATCACATAAATACCCCAACCCTCATTATCCTAAAGACAACTCGCAAAATAAACTCTCTTCCTTCTCTCTACTTTCTCTCTCTCTATTGGAAGACTCCATTGGAGATTAGCTTGGGAGGTGAATTGGGGTCTGATTAAGGAAGATTCACCATCAAAAGGCCATCCAATCATAAGGTATGGGATCTAATTCACCTTTGAGACTTCTTTCCTCAAAGGGCTCCTTCAAAGGTTTTCCAAAAAGATTGAGTTTCATATGGGTTTCATTCAATTACGAATTTTATCTTATGAATTGAGTTGTTCATGTTTTCCTTGGGTTATAATGAGTAGATTATCATGTATTGTAACTTGGGTAGGCTGAATTAATATGGTTTGGTCTAGATTGTAGATCATGACCCTTAACCCCTAACCCTAGGCATGCTCTTGATAAGAATTAGGTTGGGTTTGATGCAATTGATCCTATAATTGATTAAATCATCCTTAGTGGTTGTTATTGCATTGATCATTATATAGTGATGAATTGAAGTCCTTCATGCTAATTGTTGAGTATTGATCTAGGCTAAGAATATAGACTTAGATATCATGTTTTCAAGTTTTGATTTAGCATGGAAAAATGGTGTAGTGACTCTTCTAAATTCATTATCATGTTGGTTGTTGAGTTACATTGGTGAGATGACCCAAATTGGGTTGATCTATGGGTTGATGGTACGGCCCTTTATGATGAACTATGAAGGAGTGTTGGTAAGTCTTGACTATCCTAATTCTTACTTTAATTATGGTTAATTGTCATCAAGCTACGATGTTGTATTGAAGTATACCTTGTTTAGAGTGATAGGATATCATGATGATTGAATTGAAATGTCTTATGCTTTGGTTGTGAGGTTGCTTTGGGTGTACATGCTATAAGAATGATACCATGTAGTTATGCACCCTATTATGATGTGATATGCAAAGGGTAGACCTCACTTATAGGAATTGTGAATGGAAGGACTATGTCTCATACAATTCTCAAGGATCTATGATGATGAATATACAAGGGTTAAACTCTATGACCTAAACTAAGTTATGATAGGTTAATAATGCTTAAGAACATTTCAATAAAGGGACTTAGCTTAGCACCGAGTGAAGTAGATGAGTAGTGACCTCTTCCACGTAGGGAGAGTAGGATAACTAATGTACTCTTGAGATTGGAGATCATAATGCATTTAGCATAAAGAGGGTCCCAAAATATATCTCCTAGTTCTTGAACTATGTTGCCTCCATAGGAATACTAGCTAGTGGATCCACGTAGTTGCTATGTACATGTCTTAGGTACTACTTTGGCAAGTAGTCCACCTTGTTTCGGTGTAGGGTTTTCATGACACCGGATTCCACATTAGCTCATGTGGTCTATGTCGGTTAAGGCAAGAGTTCCCTAAACTAAATGAATGAACGAAGTATAGACCAATTGAAGTGACTGGAGGGGTTTGACTTTAGCTTAGTTAGGGGTATGGGACTCTACCTATGCCTTGCACTAGTTTGCCTTGATAGAAGCTTTGAGAAGTTAATATTATGTATATAAGTGATGATATAATGTAAATGATTGTATATGTTGAATGAGATGCTTATGAATATGATATTGGTTATCATTGTGAAAGAAAGTATACTATATGAGATGGAAGACTATGCTATGTGAAGTGAATTGCTAATTATGATCTTTGGTGGGTTACTTGATTAAGTAGGGTTATGGGTCTTCG
This sequence comes from Solanum sitiens, assembly GCA_016801875.1. Lineage (NCBI taxonomy): Eukaryota > Viridiplantae > Streptophyta > Magnoliopsida > Solanales > Solanaceae > Solanum > Solanum sitiens. The sequence continues at coordinate 1,793,654 of JABWTJ010000307.1, read as the reverse complement.
CTTGATCCTTGTACTTGTGGCTTCTTAAGGATTATAGTTGGTTGGTTTGCTTTGCTATTTATGTGCTTTACTCTTATTCATGCTTGTAATGTTATTACCTGATGTTAGAGTTACACGGGATTATGGGTTTAAGTATGATGATATGCATATGATATAATTAACTTGTTTAGCATGTTTAAAGGATTGGTTTAAATAACATGATTTTCTTAAATGTCCCTTTTTAGCATACTTTTTTGGTATTTGTGCAGATGGTCTCATACTTAGTACATGTGGCGTACTAACCCCATTTTCTTCCCTCTTTCCCAAACATTTTAGGTTCCGGTCGTTGAAGTTTGACTTGAGGTGATTTGAAGGAAGGATTGGATATTCTATCATCCAAGTGGTAGGTCCTCATTTCTCCGAGGACGATGCCAATACTCTTTTACGAAGTTACTCAGTTACTACAACTTTTGTATTGACTGTATTTCTTATTTGAGACAATGTTGTATAAAGCCTATATGTGGCTTACTTTTATTGATGTAGGGCTATGCCCAAAGTTATTGTTCTTTTTAGACGGATATGAGATGAGACGGATTTATGACTCTATTTCTTTATTATATAAATGTGTGGAATAAAAGTAGAAGACTATGTAATCTTCCTATACGAACGGGTCTATGTATACTCGATATTATTATAATTATGTGTATGTAGAGGTCGATGTAAACCTCCAACTAGATGTAGTTGAAAAGTTTTTAATTCTTCAGTATTTTTTTTATCGATGAATACAATGATGTAAGACTAAGAGGCTTGTCTTAGTCCTCAAGAGGACGACAACGCCGGTTACGTCTAGGGGGTAAACCCGGATGTTACAAATTTGGTATCAGAGCATGAGGTTGAATATCCTTGATGTTTACGTCTCTCTCAACCACGTCTGTGTAGGTTTGTATTCATAATTGTGAAGCGCTCCACACTTATGAATGGATACTTATTTGATGCTTAGGAATCACTCTCATTTTTGGAAATCCATTATTGTGCCCCTAGAGTGTACTTCTTTTATGATTTCACCTAAACCTTGTGTTTTGGTTATAGGAGATGAATACTCGGAGGAATGCGGCTAGGAGACTTGAGGAGGATATTGCTAATGCGGGAATTCCTCTCCGTGATGAATCAGTTCCTCCTCTTGAAGAGATTGTTGTTGATGATCAGGCTCTGGCCGATCCTCCACCTATGACGGAGGCTCAGATGAGGGCTATTCTTGCTCAAATGGCTCAAGCCATGACTACTCAATCTCAAGCCGCAACGGTGCAAGCCCAATCTATGACTGCCCAAGGCAATCGGGATGTTGCACCTAGGGTTCATGAGCAATCTATGGCTTCTCGACTTAGGGACTTCACACGGATGAATCGTCCTATCTTCTATGGGTCTAAGTTTGATGAAGACCCTCAAGAATTCATTAATGAGGTTTACAAGATACTATGTGCTATGGGGTTGTCTTCCAATAAGAATGCCAAGTTGGCTTCATACCAACTCAAGGATGTGGCTCAGATTTGGCATGTGCAATGGAGAGATAATAGGCCACTTCAAGGTGGGCCAGTGACTTGGGAGATCTTTAAGAGAGCTTTCCTTGATCGGTTCTTCCCTAGGGAAATGAGAGAAGCTAAGGTGGTGGAATTAATCAACCTACGCCAAGGAGGTATGAGTGTTCATGATTACTCTTTGAAGTTCATTCAATTGGCCAAATATGCTCCTTCCTTGGTTTCCGATCCTAGACACGAGAGGAGTCGATTTGTGACGGGTGTGTCAGATGACTAGCAAGAAGAATGTCAATCAGCTATGCTTCATGATAATATGAATATTGGTCGTCTTATGGTGCATGCTAGAAGGGTTGAGGAGGCCACAGCAAAAAGGAAGGATAGGGATTCAAAAAGGACAAGGTCATTTGAGGGTGAAGCTATGAGGATAGGCTTGGGATTCAAGACAAGCCAAAATTCAAGGAGAGGTTCTCGAATCAAGTCCCATCCAAGTTTCCTAAAAATAGAGGGGATAGAGTGTCAAACTCTAAATCTCAAAAGGGAGGGGATGCTAACTCACTAACAAGATGCCGACTTGTGCAAGGTGTAGTAAGAGACACTTTGGTGATTGTCTTAAGGGGACGGACAATTGCTTCGGGTGTGGAAAAAGGGGTCACATGGTTAAGGATTGTCCTGATGCTAAAGGGAAAGAGAAGAGTGGACAGCCAAGTGGTTCTAGCGATGTTCCGAAAAAGAACAGCTTCTATGCTCTTCGTACTAGAGATGATCAAGAGGCCTCTCCCGATGTAGTGACCGGTATGTTACAAATCTTTGCTATTGATGTGTATGCTTTGCTTGATCCGGGTGCTACTTTGTATTTTGTTAATCCTTTAGTAGCTAAAAAGTTTGATACTTTACCAGACGTTTTGCATGACCCTTTTGTGGTGTCTACTCCGGTGGGTGAGTCAATTGTAGCAAAAAGAGTCTAACGAAATTGTCCTATTACTTTGCCCAATACAATTTCTCATGTAGATCTAGTTGAACTCGATAAGCTTGATTTTGATGTCATTTTGGGTATGGATTAGTTGCATGCTAGTTTCGCTTCTATTGATTGTACAACTAGAGTTGTGAGGTTTAGTTTCCCAAATGAACCCGTTATTGAGTGGAAGGGTGGGAATTCTATTCCTAGAGGTCGCTTCATATCTTGTCTAAAAGCATGTAAAATGATCTCAAAGGGTTGTCTTTATCACATTGTAAGAGTCCAAGAATTGGATTCCGAAATTACTCCTATTGAGTCGGTCCCCGTGGTGAGTGAATTTCCGGAGGTCTTTCCTAATGAATTTCCCGGTATTCCTCTCGAAGGGGAAATTGATTTTGGTATGGATTTGCTACCAGAAACCAACCCTATTTCGATTCCTCCTTATCGAATGGCTCCGGCTAAATTGGAGGAGTTGAAGGCACAACTTAAAGATTTGCTAGACAAGGGCTTTATAAGGCCTAGCATTTCTCCATAGGGTGCTCCGGTCTTGTTCGTGAAGAATAAAGATGGGTCCTTGAGAATGTGTATTGATTACCGCCAACTTAACAAGGTTACTATTAAGAACAAGTATCCTCTCCCGCGGATTGATGATTTATTTGATCAACTCCAAGGGGCGAGCTACTTCTCCAAAATTGACTTAAGGTCAGGGTATCACCAACTTAGGGTGAGAAATGAAGATATTTCAAAGACGGCCTTTCAGACTCGGTATGGGCATTATGAGTTCGTGGTTATGTCATTTGGTCTCACAAATGCTCCGGCGGCGTTCATGAACCTAATGAATAGGGTGTTTCAAAGATACCTTGATTCATTCGTTATTGTGTTTATTGATGATATCTTGGTGTATTCGAAGAATGAGGTTGATCACATGGGTCATTTAAGGGTAGTATTGCAAACCCTTAAAGAGCATCAATTGTTCGCCAAATATAGCAAATGTGAGTTTTGGTTAAGGTCGGTGGCGTTTCTTGGGCACATCATCTCTAGTGAGGGAGTAGAGGTAGACCCAAGGAAGACAGATGTGGTGAGAAATTGGCCTACACCTTTGACTCCGTCAGACATTAGGAGTTTCTTGGGTCTAGCGGGCTATAATAGAAGATTTGTTGATGGTTTTTCATCCATTGCATCTCATTTGACTACATTGACTCAAAAAGGTAAGAAGTTTGAGTGGTCGGAGGCTTGTGAAAAGATTTTCCAATTATTGAAGGATAGACTTACTTTGGCTCCAGTGTTGACACTATCGAAAGGTACAAAGGGCTTTGTTGTGTATTGTGATGCATCTCGTATAGGTTTGGGGTGTGTGCTTATGAAAAATGGGAAGGTGATTCCCTATGCTTCGAGGCAGCTGAAGGTGCATGAAAGAAACTATCCCACTCATGACCTTGAGTTAGCAGCCGTGGTGTTTTCTTTGAAAAATATGGAGGCATTACTTGTATGGTGTCCATGTTGATGTTTTCACCGATCATAAGAGTCTCCAATATGTGTTTACTCAAAAAGAGTTGAATCTCTGGAAAAGGAGGTGGTTAGAATTGTTGAAAGATTATGATATGAGTGTCTTATATCATCCCGGCAAGGCCAATGTTGTTGCGGATGCCCTAAGTCGTATGACTATGGGCAGTGTGTCGCATATGGATGAAGCCAATAAAGTCCTAGTGAATGATGTTCATAGGTTGGCTAGATTGGGGGTGCGATTGGAAAGTTCTCCAAATGGTGGTGCAACGGTTCATCATATCTCCGAGTCATCATTGGTGGTTGAGGTGAAGTCCAAACAACACCTTGATCAACTATTGATGGAATTGAAGGAATCGGTTCTTGGCAAGATGAATGAGTCTTTCTCCTTAGGGGGGGATGGTGTATTAAGGTACCAAGGGAGATTATGTGTTCCCGATATTGATGGGTTGAGGGATCGAATCCTTGAAGAAACCCATGGATCCCACTACTCTATCTATCTGTGTTCGACAAAGATGTACCATGACCTTCGAGAGGTATATTGGTGGGAAAGCTTGAAGAAGGACATAGCGGAATTTGTTGCTAAGTGTCCAAATTGCCAACAAGTGAAGGCGGAACATCAAAATCTGGGTGTCTTACTACAAGAGATCCAAATTCCTACTTGGAAGTGGGAAGACATTAATATGGTCTTTGTGGTAGGGTTGCCTCGGACTCAAAAATCATATGATTCTATATGGGTGATTGTTGATAGATTGACTAAGTCCTCCTATTTTATCCCCGTCAAGTCCACATATTCGGCGGAGGATTATGCAAAAATCTTCATAGATGAGATTGTGTGTCGCCATGGTATGCCGTTATCCATCATTTGGGATCGGGGTGCACAATTCACATCTAGATTTTGGAGGTCATTTCAAGAGGGTTTGGGTACTAAGGTGAAATTGAGTACCGCTTTTCATCCTCAAACGGATGGTCAAGAGGAGCGCACTATTCAAACCCTCGAGGATATGCTTAGAGCTTGCATTATTGATTTTAAAGGAAGTTGGGATAAACACTTGCCGTTGGTGGAGTTTGCTTATAACAATAGCTTTCATTCATCCGTCTCCATGGCTCCCTATCAAGCCTTGTATGGTAGGAGGTGTAGGTCTCCTATAGGGTGGTTTGAAATTGGTGAGCCATTGATTCTTGGTCCCGATTTGATTTATAGGACCTTGGAGAATGTGCATATCATAAGTAATCGGTTGCAAACAGCCTATAGTCGACAAAAGTCCTATGCCGACAATAGTAGAAGGGATTTGGAATCGGGCCGTCGATGGATTCGTGGGTCAATTCTACACTGATTTTTGCACAACCTTCTGCATTTCTGTTTTGGACAACTTTCCTACAAAACACAGACATAAACACATAAATATTACTACAAAAAGGCCCTAGAAACACACTAAACTTAAGGAAAAAGCATTAAAAGTACCGTGAAACCACGGTACATCAACACATTCCACTTCAATTCGTTATTTGTCCTCAAGCGACGCACTATGACTCACCACAACACTGTTGTACAAAAGTACTTTCTTTTAAGCTTTCACAATCATATGGCTATCAATCCCGAAACTTTTCATTGCTTTAGTGCATGTTTTTACTATTAGGATCACTGGAATCTTTCATGTGGATCAGAGAAAGACACAGACTCACCACGCACCGACACCTCTACTCTTTTATCTCTCACCAAGATACCAACTTTCCAATATTTCAACTAGTGCCCTCACTTTAAAAAAAATATCCTCCTTTTTCGCACAGTGATTTCAAATTTGAGTATAAGGATCATTATTCAACACTCACGCTCAAAACAACTTCTCACCTAATTGATACTTATCGCCATAAGCTTGCCCTTATTTTCACTGCTATAAGTTCAACATATTAGACTCTTAGGATCACGATAGGACTTTCTTGGCTCATGTATGGTACATATGGGTAAATTTTAGTGACTTGTTGCCCTACTTGACATTACGGCTAAGCATCCTACCTTTTTCATTGTCTATTATGCCCTACTTTTTCTTTTCTTATCATCTTTGCCTTGTTTTCTCCTTTCTTTCCCTTTTTGTGGAAATGACTTCTCACTTCTTTATTTTTTCTTCACTACTCTTTTTCTCTTTTTCAAATGATAATTGTTTTGACTGAGTCACGTCTCTTGTTTACTATTTCTTTTCCACGTTACTCTTTTTATCCCATTTTTTTGGGACATTCACTCATAATAGCAACCCTAAACTTATGGCTTTGCCACGAGTCGACGTACACAATACCCAAGGTTGGGTTAGGGCCAAGACAAGGTCAGTTTCTGCATTAGCCACCCTCAACTTGTGCTTTTTGGCCTAAGTGGAGGTGCACATTTCCAAGGAGGGACCAGGGCCAACACATTATATCCAGGGAAGATGAGTTGGAGTAGAAAATATAGTTCTATTGTAAGCTCAAAATATGTGGATCAAAAGCGGATCGATTTTATTTGGTCCTCTTTTATTTAGGCTAAAAATTGGCTAATTTGAACAAGGGCCTATGATCCTTTCCTAGATGTCTAACACAGATTCCATTTTGCAGGACTAACCGGGCAAGTTCTAGCTAGGTACCAATGGTGGAACAATCAAATTTGCCACACTCTCTTGACACTTTATTACCGCATCACATTATCGTACACCTAGTTTGAGTGTTAGATTGAGGGTCATGCAGTGGTGCATATCTATGTCATGATTAGAGCTAACATGTTCAACATTCATTATACCTAATCATGCAAGCATTCTTTTTAGAACGGGATATCATTCATATTTAGCGATCATGCTTCAGATTTCACATTCATACTTTGTACAAGATACTACGCATGCCGGTTCAATAGTAAATTAATCAGTCTCTTGGGGTAAAAGAACACAGGCAAGAAAACCACCAAGAGAGGATCGTGAGTTGAGCTACTCAGACTTCACCCTAGTACACACTTTCCATTTACCCCACCCCAACAAAAAAGCATGCAATTGTCCCCAATTCATAAGAAATATAAAAGATAGGGTGGTAGGTGAAGCAAACCTAAGGCGCATAGCACCGAAGATCAATAAGAAGGCGGGTTCAGTTTCCCGGAGCCCGCTCCCTCAGTAGTAGGGACACCATCAGTGATGCCCTCAGCAATATCTTCACCCTCAGTGGTGCTCCTCTGAACGACCTCCAATCTGGAACTAGACGCCCTAGCAGCTAACTCATGATCCCTCATCTGCCTGGCCTCCTCATCAATCAACGAGGCTCTCCTCGCCGCTTCCATATATGTCCGCTCCTTCTTTCTAGCCCGAGCCTCTTCACTCTCACTGGTGTAGCTGGAACGGTACCTCTTGGCATGCTCACGTGGCAGAGGCGGAGGTGCAGTGGTGGTACGAAATAGTGTAGTAAGAATTGTATCCTCCTCAAGCTCCGCAGGTGAGGCCTGAGGCTTGGGTACCCTCGCGTCAAGTATCACATCAAATTCAACACGCAGACTCACCACAGCCTCATGAAGAGTCGTCAAATCAATGGTGGGGGTTGGGCGTGCTAGGACCCTCAACTCAAAAGCATCGAGTCGCTGATGGACCGCCTGAATCCTCCTCTCCGTCTGCTGAGCTACCTTCTTATCAATCTGGTCCTCAGCCTCGGCAATGGACTTCTACATCCAAGGATGGATATGGTGCAGCACAGTGGCCATCTGGGCCTATAGCTGCTGGACCCTAGCAATCGGGACCAGTGCTGTTGATGGTGGTGTAGATCGGGAGGAACTTGGTGCTACTAGTACCAGGGGCAGACTCAATCGGGGTGGTGTCGGTAGTCTCTGAAGCAGCATGATAAGCCCCTTGGGCTTGCTCTACCGTATCCGCCAAGTTCTCACCCAACGGCTACACATCCAATTTGGGCCCTCTCCGTGGTGCCGCCTCGTTGGCCTCATCCTTAATGGGACAGATATCCCCTATCCCGGTAGGAGAACGGAGGACATCTATGTGCCAAATGGGCACTCCAGCATTCCTGCACAACTGATAAATCATACAAGCAAATGGGTAAGTGGTAGAGGACTTAAAACCCCTCTCATGGATAATGGTGATCATCAATCTTGGATAATCAATATCGAACTCGGCGACCATCGCTGCTACCAAGACCGCTCTATCCTAGGTAAGTATGTTGTCTGCAGCTGTGGGGGATAGGCGGTGGCATACCAAAAGACAGATGAACTTGGCTGCAAACGTGAGGTTGGCCTTCTTAATATGGCCTCTGGGATTCAGTACCCAGTGTGCACCCTCACCTTCTACGGATATTAGCTAGGCAATGCACTTCTTGGTGAACTCTCTCAGATCTTTATCCTGCTGAAAATGGTCGTTCTTGACCATGTCTCACCTGTAGTCAAACTATGGGGTGAGGGGAACCCTTCCGGCATCAATGGCCTCACCGTATGGAAAGCGGTGAATGGCAGGATAAGAGATATCCACCCAGAAGCCTCGAACACAGACATCTATGAGTGGTGCATGTTTGGCGGGGTTGGCCCACTTGTCCAAAGAACCTCGGAGAGACGCTACGTAAGAGGGGTATAAATCCCGCACCATATCATCGCTATAAGGTACCACACTCCGAGATATCCACTCAAGCTCGTGGTGGGTGAATAAGTCGTGTACCGCAGGGACTGTGTCGAGGCTCTCTGTAAGAACGCGCCGCTCAACTTCCATAGTCATAGTAATCACTCCCTTATCGTTAAGCAACTTGGCATCCCTGTAAATCTGGTATTGTCCATCTACGCACCACCGGTTAGGCTGATCAACAACTGGTGCAGTGTCCTCATGCCGGGGTGCGGGAGCAGAATCTAAACTCTGGGCCTCATCAAACGAGGCATTGGGGGCATGCACATCCCGGAGAGTGGCTCCGTGTGATCCGGACCTGGAGGCAGTGGCTTCCATGCAATGTCCATCATATTTCAGATTTTTGACTGTATTTCTAGGAAGAGTACCCGGTTGACGTGGGTTTACAGTAGTAGACAATTAGGCCATTTGCAACTCAAGATGCTTGATTGAGATTGCGTGTGCGTCCATTTTCTGCCGAATAATTTCCAAATCACCTCTCAACTCCTTCGTGTGCTTATCACTAGCATCAAACCTCCTCATCATCTTTTGCAGCATATCTTCAACTCGCGCCATACTACCTCCACCATCCCTAGGGGAAACTTCCCTATTTTGAGGCGGAACATAGGACCCACTTCGATCTCTTGTGTTACCATAGTTACACCGGTTAAAGTTGTTGTCGCGGTTGTAGTTTCCTTCTCGAACATAATGGCCCTCTCTGTTGTAATTCCCATAGTTCCGACCTTGATTTCCTGGACCTTGGTGCCAATTCTCCTGATTGGAGCCTTGGGCGTTCATTCGGAAACCCCCCGTCTGCTCATTCACGACATAAGAATCTTCTTCATAATAGTAGTCATCCGCTGGCGGTGGTGGTTTAGTCAAATAATTCACCGCATTAACTTTCTCTGTACCCCAGTGACATGTTTCAATACCAAACCAAGCTCAGTTATCATTTGATCCATCTGTTCAAGAATCTCATCTGCGGCTGGGTTGTGTTTAGCTTGCACTGCAAAGGTGTTTCTACCAGTATCGGACTTCCTAGTGCTCCAAGCCCTATTGTTTCGAGAATTTTTCTCCAACTTTTTTGCGATCTCTATGTATGTGCACTCACCATAAGAACCACCCGCAATAGTGTCAAGTACAACCTTATTATTGTCATCTTGCCCCCTATAGAAGTACTACTTCAACGACTCATCATCAATGTGGTGGTTTGGAACACTTCTTACGAATGCGGGGAATCTATCCCAAGAGCTACTCACCGACTCCCCAGGCAATGCCACAAAGTTGTTCACTTTATCTTTGTCGTTAAGACTTTTAGACACTGGGTAATACCGTGCTAGGAACACATCTCTCAACTGGTCCCAAGTGTAGATCAAATTATAGGGCAACTCAGTGAACCATGTTGCGGCCTGTCCCGTCAGTGAGAGAGGGAACACCCTTAATCCGATGACATCCATATCCAAATATGGCCGACCGACTTGAGTTTGGCGATATGAGCATGTGGATCCTCATATCGTAGCCCCGAAAACAAACCTCTGGCGGTGAGCATCTGCATCAGGCTACTAGTTACCACGAATGTGTGACCCTGTAGTAGAGGAGGTAGGATAAGAGGCCCATCAAAGTCAGTGATGTTAACGTTGCCTCTATAGAGCTCTTGAGGTCGTGGAACAGGAGGTTGCCTCCTCAAAGCATCATCCCCCGGGTTTTCCACCATTACTTGGTTGTGAGTATCAACCTGTGGAGGAAGTTTACGGTTGATCCCATCACCTACATTTGTGACATTATGTTGATTATTCATTCTGCGGAGTGTTTGGTTAAGTTCAGGATCGTATGGAAGCATTGGTTCTCCTCGACTCCGTGTACTTGGCATACACTGAAGCTAAACCTGAGAAAGACAAAAACAAAAAGAGAAAGTAAAATTAGGAAATTATTGACTAAAATTCAGTAATTGCTCTTAAAGTTAATCTAAAAGTCACTTTACCCGGCAGCGGCACCAAAATTGATACGCTCAAATTATACTTCCCTAAAGAAGTATAAGCGGTCATATCAAGTAAAGAACCCAATTATTAGGTTGAGGTCGATCTAATGAGGAAAATGTTTTAGACTTAACTTTAATGTGCGATTACCTCTATTTAGTCAAGTCCTTTCCGAAAACTAGTAATTAAAGGGGGGGGGGGGTTGTGAAACAAAAGAGTTGCAATATTATGAAATCAAATAAATATCAAGAGCGAATTATTTGTATTTATCAAGTTGTAAGAGAAACTAGGGTGTAAGTGTTCCCCATAGGTTCATAACGCCATAATCCTAGTTTATAACAATTATTTCGTAATGTTTTTCATGCAAAGTGGTAAGTTATGTATCCCTAAATCCTTGGTCCGGCATTTAGAGAATTGCACCCCGTACCTTGGTCATGCTACGAGTGTCTAAGATACTAACCTTTACCTTTTCCTTATACTAAGCATCATATTCGATGTTTGGCTTAGTTATTACTTCTCGCCAATTGAAACTAGCCTATTAGATAGTATCCACTAAATCTATGTCGATAATTCTTTTCCTATTAACTACCCCCTTGGTCCGGCAAGTAGCAATAAAGCGGGTTCTAACGCGTGCACTCGTTAAAATGACTTCTAGACGAAATAATACTCGATGCATGCAATAACTTAGTTGAGACTTATTAATTAGCTACGTTTATTTGATAATCACCCATGGTTCCCACAACCATAGTTGTTGATTTAGTTACCCATGATTAGAAGATCACAATTCATATTTGATAAATAATAAATCATGAACTTATTTGACAAGTTTGAAGAAAATCCAGAAATACAACTTGAAACAACAAAATTCACTTGAAAAAACGATTTCCCAAACTTGAATTAATTGCCCAAGTTGCAGAGTGAAATCTCCCAGAACTAAACTATGAAAAAAAATAAAAGATCCAACCCCAAAAATGAGGTTTTCCACCCTATTTATAAAGACATTGTCCTAAAATAAAAGGAAAACAAATAAGAAAAGTTGTCTAGATAACGCGGCTTCAATCGACGACCCCACTAACGGTCCGTCGACTGCCTCTGTCGGTCCACACTTAGATTTTCCTTCAGCCTTCCCATTTGCATCTTCTCTGATCCAATCGAAGGACCAACAGCACGGTCTGTCGATGCACTTATGGTCCGTCGATGCTTATCGTCGTTCCATACATAGCTTTTCTTCAACACTGGGTACTGGGACAGTCTCTGATCACATCGATGATTTGTCAGCATGGTCCGTCGATCAGTCGACGGACCGTCGATCCTTCCATAGCCCCACACTTGGTCAGAATTCCTTGAGTTGATTCCAGATGCCTGAACCTTCAACATACGATCACCACCTACAGTCCATCGATAGGACAACGGGCCGTCGATGGCTTCGTGGGTCACTTCTGCACTTATTTCTGCACAACCTTCTGCATTTCCATTTTGGACAACATTCCTGCAAAACACAGACAGAAACACATAAAGATTACTACAAAAAGGCCCTAGACACACACTAAACTTAAGGGAAAACCATTGAAAGTACTGTGAAACTACGGTACATCAGTTGCCTCTTCCACTTTCCTAGCATGCACCATAAGATGAGAGATGTTCATTTTGTCATGTATCAAAGCCGAATGACACTCCTCTTGTAATTCATCCCCCTCCCCCCCCCCTATCACAAAGCGGCTCATTTCATCTCTAGGATCGGAAACCAAAGAAGGATCATATTTTGACAATTGAGTAAATTTCATGGAATACTCAAGAACACTCATACCTCCTTGACGAAGGTTGATGAACTCCACCACTTTAGCTTACCTAATTTCCCTAGGAAAAAACCGTTCAAGGAATGCCTTCTTGAAAATCTCCCAAGTCATCGATCCACCTCGAAGAGGCATATTGTCCCTTCGTTGGACAGACCAAGTATGAGCCACATCTTTGAGTTGATATGTGGCTAACTCGGCCTTTGCACTAGTGCTTAACCCCATAGCAAAGAGTATCTTATAGAATTCATCGCTGAACTCTTGGGGGTCATCATACACCCTAGACCCATAGAAAGTAGGAGGGTTCATCCGAGTGAAGTCCCTTAGACGAGATGCCATGGTAAAGACTTGTAGATTGGCTTAGGGTGCAACCTCCCGATTAGATTGGGTCGTCATAGCTTAAGCTTGAAGAGAAGTGTCTTGAGCTTGAGTAGTAGTGTCTTGGGACATTTGGAGAAGGGCAGCCCTTATCTCACCCTCCGTCAAAGGTGGAGGATTGGCCGGAACTTTTTCAACATTAACTTTCTCTTCAAGTGGAGGATCTTGATCAACATGGGGAGGAGCTCTCGCATTAGCAACCTCCTCCTCAAGCCTTCAAGCTGCATTCCTCCGAGTATTCATTAACTATAACCAAAATACAAGGTTTAGGTGAAAGCATATAATAGTTACTCTAGAAGCACGACGTTGGATTTCCAAGAAAGAGAGAGATTCCTAAGCATCATATAGATTCCTATTCATAAGTGTAGCGCGCTTCACAATTATGAGGACGAATCTACATAGACGTGGTTGAGAGAGACATCCTTATCTAGGATAATTAAATTCATGCTCTGATACCAAATTTGTCATATCCGGGTTTACCCCCTAGAAGTAACTGGCGTCATCGTCCTCTTTAAGGACTAAGAATAGCCCCTTAGTTTTCATCATTGCATTCACAAGTCAAAAATACGGAAGAATTTAAAACTTTTAACTATATCTAATTGGAGGTTTACATAGACCTCTACATACACGTAATAGCATTATTATCGAGTATACAAAGACCCTTCGTATAAGAAGATTACTTAGTCTTCTACTTTTATTTCACGTACATATATAAGATAGAATATAGTCATAAAATTTGTCTCATCTCATAACCATCTAGAATGACAATATCAACTTGGGCATAGCCCTACAACAATAAAAGTAAGCCACATATAGGCTTTATACAACTTTTTCTCAAATGAAAGATAGAGTAAAAATAAGTGTCTTAATATCTAAGCAAATCCGTAGCTAGAATATTGGCATCGCCCTCGGCCATATAAGAACCTACCACTTGGATGAGAGATAATATCCAAGCCTCCTTTTAAATGGCCTCGAACGAAAACTCAACGACCGAAACCTAAATTGTTTTGGGAAAAGGGAGAAAATAGGGTTAGTACGCCACATGTACTAAGTGTGAGACCATATGCGCATATAACAACCAAACATGCTAAAAGGGAACATTTAGTTAAATCATGCCATTTTGCCTCTTTAAAGACTTATGCACAATCAACAAACTGTACTAACTATTTAGACATGTTCAACAATTCAAACAAGCTATATACATATCAACATACTTGAACCCATAATCTCATATAACTCTATCACCAAATAATAACATCACAAGCATGAATAAGAGTTCATCAGGTAAATAGCAAAGCAAAACAACTAATCATAAATCCTCATAAAGGCAACAAGTGCAATGACCAAGTAAAGCCCCATAACTTTACTCAATCAAGTAACCCAACAAGAACCATAAATAGTAACTCACTTCAAATAACATATTCTTCAATTAGACATAAGTTCATACTTTAACAATAAAGACCAATTGCATGTTCATAAGCATCATAATCATCATATAAGATCATTTACATTTATCATCATTTACATACATAATATTAACCTTCTAAGGCTCCTATCAAGGCAAACTAGTGCAAGGCATAGGTAGAGTCAAATACCCCTACCTAAGCTAAGTCAAAACCATCAAATCACTTTAGTTAGTATAAACCTCATTACTTCATTTTAGTTTAGGGACACTTGCCTTAACCGGCATAGACCACATGAGCTAATGTGGAATCCGGTGTCATAAAACCTTACACCGATGGAATGTGGTCTACCGACCAAGATAGAACCTAACATGAAACGTAGCATCTAGGTGGATCCACTAGCTAGTATTCCTATGGTGGCAACATTTGAAACATCACTCTACACCCTATTTGGGTCATGAGGTTATCCACCCCATTAGAACCGTAATGAACCCTGCCTTCCCTATGTGGGAAAGTGTCACCCTATCACATAGAAGATCACTCGGTGATAAGCTAAGTTCCTTATTAAAATGTCTTTAATGTCTTTACTTATCAATCATAACTTAGTTTAGGTGATAGGGTCTAGACCTTGTATAATTATCATCATAATAGCTCAGTAGGAATTGCATGAGTATTATCCTTTCATCACAATCCACATAAGTAAGGTTAACACATTGCATACTCTTTCATAATAAGGCACATAACCACTTGCGAGCCGATACACAAATTTCGAAATCAAAATTTTGCAGGAAAATGGGATGAACAGAAAGCTTTTGACAAAATAAAGGAATACTTCCATTCTAGTGCCTACAACGCCAGGAAGCCTTTATTACTATACCTATCGGTCACTGAAACCACTATGGGGTCTATGTTGGCTTAATACGATGAAGACAGATGGAAGTAAAGGGACATATACTACCAACGTAAGAAAATGACTGACTACAAGACCAGGTATACCAATTTTGAGAAAACTTGCTTGGCGGGTAAGGCGGAAATTGAGGCATTACATGCTGTCTTACCCAGTACATTTATTATATCTTATTCGCGAGAATTTCTTCTCTCCGGTCTTGTCTCCTCACTAAGTGGCTGCACACACCTGTCTTAATGATAGAGTCAAGCACGAGACGGGTATTTACTTGTTCTTTTTAGCATGTGCTAGCTAAAGGGTATCTGCAGTTGAATTCGTTGTTTTGCTGGTCGGCTGAAGAAAAGGCAAATGGTATTTGGAGGAAAGGCATGATTTTCGTCTTGATGAAGTGTAGAACGGGGTTGTCTTTCCATTGAGCCGGGGAGACAATCCAAATTGTAGTCAGTGTCCATTATTTGGATTGAGCACGACGTGGTCTGCTAGTCGCGTTAAACCATCCAAAGGAGTACCGTCAGCCCCCAAAAGTGCTTTCCTTCTCGCGCAAAAGAAAAAAGATGTTTAGCTTTTTTGTCTGCCTCCTTTACCTATCAAAGATTCTGTTAACATTGCAGATCAACACAATTATCATGACTTAAGCACAATTAATCATAATTAAAGCAAAGTATAGGGATAACAAGACTTACCAAGTCTCCTTCACAATTCATCCTCAAGGTCTTACCATCCACCATTAGTTCAACTCAATTACGTCATCAAGGCACCACAATTTAATAAACAATATAATCACAAGGCTAAAAGAATCACTACATCACAATTCGATAATAGAACAAAACTTAGAATTTAGTCAATTCATCACACCCTAGATAACTTATAAAGAACTAGTATGAAAGACTATACATCACCCTAATTCATTCATAATTAACATAACAATATCACCTAGTAGTAATTCAACCCTTAACAAAGTCAATTGAATGAACAATCTACAATATAAGTCAAGATCACAACCTAGGGTTAGGGTCTTAGGATCATGTTCTTGAATTTAGGCAAGACCATCAACAATTACCATAATCAAGTTAAAATACATGATAATCTGTTCAATATAACCTAAAGAAACATCAACAACTCAATTCATAACTTCAAATTCGTAATTGAATGAAACCCAATTGAAAACTCTAGATTTGAAAACACTTTGAATGAACCCTTTGAGCAAATAGGTCTCAAAGGTGAAGAGATCACATACCTTAACGTTTTGAAAAATATTTGAAGATGAATTCGTATCTTTCCGGACCCCAAAGCCCTTCATTAGCTTAGTCTTCAATGGTGTCTTCTAATAGAGAGAGAAACTAGAGAGAAGGAAGAGACTTTGTGTTGAGAGTTGTCATTAGATTAATTGGCATTGGGGCCTTTATATGGGAGATAAATTAGATAATTAGTCTTCCCTTAATACTTAAATAAACACTAAACAAATTAATTAATTAAATGAACTTAATAAAAAATGTTCAGGAAACTCAAGACCCTCACAAACGGAACCCCGCCGACGGGCCATTTGTGAGTCAATGGACTGCCCCCCCCCCCTCCGTCCTGTACTTCATAGGTAAGTTTAGAGATTGTGCAGGCGAGGGGCTTCCTCAAATAGGCTATGTGTGGTACCACGGTGGCACCAACGCCCCGTCAGTTCACACACGGACCGTATGCTGCCTCGTCGATGCATACTGCTAAAGCAATGTTGCCTCATCCTGCAGGGGTCCTCCTCAAGGGACCTTGGTTGGTCTTTGGGGATTCGTACCTAGACGTTTCGACCATGAAATAACTCAACCACCAATTAGCTGCCCTTTCACCATTTTTCATAAATTTCTAACTCCTAAAAGCTAGTCAAGTAGGCTAAGGCACACTAGTACCTCCTTGTACCAACTTCCGAACGTCATAGACGTTTTGATTTCTAAAATTCCTAATTAACCTATATTCATTAACCTAACCTTAAAAGAAGTGTCTAGACTTCATAACACCTGTGTTAGGCTATACAAAACGTCTTGGATTTCCGAAGTGTTACAATGTGGATCTACTAGCTAGTATTCTTATGGGGGCAACGTAGTTCAAGAACTAGGAAATATAGTTGGTACCCTCTTTATTATACATGAATTATAATCTCCAATCTCAAGAGCACATTAGTAATCCTACCTTCCCTATGTGGGAAGGGACGCTCCTAACTCTAGTTCACTCGGTGCTAAGCTAGAGTCCCTTTTTAAATGTCTTTAATGTCTTTATTGTTCGTCATAACTTGTTGTAAGTCATACGTTCTAACCCTTGTATAATCATCATCATAATCATAGCTCAATAATAATTGCATGCGTATAATCCTTTCATTATAATTAAAATAAGTGTGGTTAGCACATTTACATATCACTTCATAATAAGTCACATTGCTAAATCATTCACCATCCTTATAACAGTTACATCTTAGCCAACACCTCACAAACCATAGTCAAGACATTTCAATTCAACATCATAACACCCTATCAATCCTAATACAAGGCATACACCAATACAACATCATGACTTAATCACAAATAACCACAATTTGAAGTAAAGGATAGGGATCACAAGTCTTACCAAGTCTCCTTCATAATTCATAATCAAGGTATTACCATCAATCCTTAATTCAACACAATTAGGGCATAACATCATCATAATTCAATGAACAACATGATGAAAAGGCTAAAAGAATCACTACATCACAATTCTATACTAGTTCATAGCTTAATACAAGATACTTAGGTCAAACTCACAACATACTTCATAACCTAGATCCCTTCTCAAGAGCTAGAATGAAAGGACAATAAATCACGCTAATTCTTTCATACTTAGTATAACAACATCATCTAGTAGTAATTCAACCAATAACTAAGTCAATTGAATCAATATAACATAATTCATATCAAGATCATAACCTAGGGTTAAGGGGTAAGGGTCATCTTCTACAAACAAGACAAATCCATGAAGATATATCATAATTAAGTTAGAATTCATGTTAATATATTCATAATATCGAGAATAAATCATAACAAATCAATTCATAACATAATTTTCGAGATTGGATGTAACCCACTTGAAAACCCAACTTTGGAAATCAATTTGATGGAACCCTTTGAGGAAAGAGGTATAAAAGGTGAATGAGATCTCATACCTTACTAATTGATGAAATTGATGGTGAAAATTGACTCTTGCAGCCCTTAAGCCCTCCTCCAGCTTGGTCTTCAATGGAGTTCTTCACTAGAGAGAGAAAGAAGAGAGAAGGAAGAGATTTTGGATTTGGGAATTATGTGAGTTTAGGTTAGGCTAATAGTTTAGGACTTTATATCGGTGGTTAACAAACTTAATTAAACCTCCCCTAACCCCTAATTAACTTTCTAACTGAGCCAATTAATTAATTAACTTGAGTGAAAACGTGCAGTGAAAAACCAGTCCCCACAGACGACACCACGATCGACGGATCGTAGGTCAATTGACGGCCAGTCCACCCTTCAGTTCGACACATCCATAGGTAAGTTCAGAGACTATGCAAAAGAGGCCCTTCATGAATTTGTCTAAGTGTCCATCGACGTAGGCAATCGACGCCCCGTCGATTGGACCACGAGCCATCGTTTCCCTTCGTAGGTGCACACTGCCCAGGCAGTCTTTGACCCCAAAATGCAAGGGTCCTCCTCAAGGACTCTTGGTTGGTACTTGGGGAGTCATGCCCTAACATCATGACTTAATCACAAATAACCACAATTTGAAGTAAAGGATAGGGATCACAAGTCTTACCAAGTCTCCTTCATAATTCATCATCAAGGTATTACCATCAATGCTTAATTCAACCCAATTAGGGCGTAACATCATCATAATTCAATTACCAACATGATGAAAAGGCTAAAATAATCATTACATCACAATTCGATACTAGTTCATAGCTTAAATACAACATACTTAGGTCAAATTACAACATACTTCAAAACCTATATCACTTTTTAAGAGATAGAATGAAAGGAATATAAATCACCCTAATTCATTCATGATTAGTATAACAACACCATACAGTTGTAATTCAACCAATAACCAAGTCAATTGAACCAATATAACATAATTCATACCAAGATCATAACCTAGGGTTAAGGGGTAAGGGTCATCTTCTACAAACAAGACAAATCCATCAAGATATATCATAATTAAGTTAGAATTCATGTTAATATATTCATAATATCCAAAATAAATCATAACAAATCAATTCATAATATAATTTTTGAGATTGGATGAAAACCACTTGAAAACCCAACTTTGGAAATCAATTTGATGGAACCCGTTGAGGAAAGAGGTCTCAAAGGTCAATCGACGGTAAGTCCCCCCTTCCATGCTGCACATCCGTAGGTAAGTTCAGAGACTGTGCAAAAGAGGCCCTTCAAGAATTCAGCTAAGTGTCCATTGACGTAGGTAATCGACGCCCCATTGATTGGACCACGAGCCGTCGTTTCCCTTTGTAGGTGCACAGTGCCCATGCAGTCTTTGAACCCAAAATGCAAGGGTTTTCCTCAAGGGCCCTAGGTTGGTCCTTGGGGAATCATGCCCTGAATTTTCGACTATGAACTAACTCTAATACGTCTTAGACACCCTTCTAGAAATTTTCATCATTTCCTGACTTCTAAAAGCCAGACACATAGGCTAAGGCATGCTAGCACCTCATTGAACTAGTTTCCAGACATAATGGACGTTCTTGGACGTTTTGGTTTCTAGACTTCCTAAATGACTTATATTCATTATAAAGGACATTAAAACAGTGTCTAAACCTTTTAAAACTCACGTTAGTCTCTAAAACACGTCTTGGATTTTCAAAGTGTTACATTATCCCCCCTTAGGAACATTCGTCCCCGAATAACACTAAAAATCTTTTGAAGGAAGGAATAGACTCACGACTAGCAGCCCAACCAACAAACATACATAACAACGTGAGTTACAACATCAATCATACCACTTACACAAGGTAATTCAAAAGTCTTCAATTACCACACATAAGGCTCAACATTATATTATGAAGAATGTCCTTCTCACAACAACAAGAGCTCAACATAGCATTTATGAGTCAATTATGCCATATATTAACTTATCAACGTGCTACATATAATTTCATAAAGACTCACCATATCAAAATGCACAACATAACTCAAACAAGCAAAATTGCAAATTATTAGCATACTTCGCTGTAATTTACTATAACAACATCCAAAAATGCACATTTTGCAAAACTTCACCAAAAATCAGGAAACTTAAATTTTTAGTCATTATTTTAATTATTAGTAAGAACTACTAACCTTAGTTATTAAATAGATGGGGGTAACGGGACTTCATGTCGGCCTCAACCTCCCATGTCGCACCATCAACTAGGTGATTCTTCCATAACACCTTTACGGAAGCCACCTCCTTATTCTTTAATTTCTTTACTTGACTACAAAGGATTTGAACTGGAATCTCCTCATAAGAGAGGTTATCCTTCACACCAAGACCCTTAATAGGAAGAATAGACTCGGGATCACCGATACACTTCTTAAGCATAGAAACGTGGAAAAACTGGATGAACCAAAGTCAATTCACTAGGAAACCTTAGCTCATAAGCAACCTTACCAACCCTTTGAAAGATTTCATTGGGACCCACATAACGAGGACTCAACTTCCCTTTATTGCCAAATCTAACCACCCCTTTCATAGGTGAAATTTTAAAATACACTTTATCACCTTCTTCAAACTCCAATTGCCTTCTCCTATGATCGGCATAAGACTTTTGCCAACTATAGGCTGTTTGCAACCGGTTTCTTATGATATGAACCTTCTCCAAAGTCTTATAAATCAAATCGGGACCCAAAAGTGAAGACTCACCCACTTCAAACAATCGAATAGGAGACCTACACCTCCTACCATAAAAAGCATCATAAGGAGCCATGGATATGGATAAATGGAAACTATTGTTGTAAGTATACTCCACCAAAGGCAAATGCTTATCCCAATTTCCCTTGAAATCAATAATACAAGTTCTAAGCATATCCTCAAGGGTTTGAATAGTACGCTCCGCTTGACCATCCGTTTGGGGGTGAAAAGTGGTGCTTAGCTTCACCCTGGTACCCAACCCTTCTTGGAATTACCTCCAAAACCTAGATCTAAATTGTGCATTCCGATCCGATATGATTGTTAACTAAATACCATGGCGACACACAATCTCATCTATGAAGATTCTTGCATAATCTTCTGCCGAATAGGTGGACTTGACAGGAATGAAATGAGCGGAATTGGTCAACCTATCAACAACCACCCATATAGAGTCATATTGATTTTGTGTCCGAGGCAAACCTACCACAAAATCCATATTGATATCTTCCCACTTCCAAGTAGGAACTTGGATTTCTTGAAGTAAACCACCTGGTTTTTGGTGTTCATCTTTCACTTTTTTGCAATATGGACACTTAGCAACAAATTCCACTATGTCCTTTTTCAAACCTTCCCACCAAAACACTTCCCTAAGGTCATGGTACATCTTTGTTGAACCCGGATGAATGGATTAACGGGACATATGAACTTCCTCAAGGATCCTATTCCTCAAACCATCTACATGGGGAACACATAACCTTCATTGATATCTCAAGACTCAATCCCCCCCTCCACCCAAGGAGAATGACTCATTAAGCTTACCAAGAACTGATTCCTTCAACTCCATCAATGGTTGATCAAGGTGCTGTTTGCACTTTACCTCAACTACCAATGATGACTCATAGTTATGATGGACCATAAATCTACCATTCGGAGAATCTTCCAACCTTACACCCAATCGATCCAACCTATGAACATATTTCACTAGGTCTTTCTTGGCTTCCTTTTCGTGAGACACACTAACCATTGTCATACGACTTAGAACATCCGCAACCACATTGACCTTATCGGGGTGATAAAGAACACTCATGTCATAATCTTTCAACAATTCCAATAACCTAGGTAACATCGAAACAACCTATTCATGAGATCCATAAATGCCGATGGGGCATTTTTTAGACCAAAAGACATTACTAAGAACTCATGTGACCATATCTAGTCCTAAATGTCATTTTTGGTATATCCTCACCTCTCACCTAAGTTGGTGATACCCCGACCTCAAGTCCATCTTAGAAAAGTAGCTTGCCCCATGGAGTTGATCAGACAAATCGTCAATTCGAGGGAGAGGATACTTATTCTTAAATCTGATTTTATTGAGTTGGAGGTAATCAATGTACGTCCTAAGGGACCCATCCTTCTTCTTCACAAACAAAACTGGAGCACCCCATGGAGAAATACTAGGTCTAATGAAACCTTTTTTTAGTAAATTTTTGAGTTGAGCCTTTAACTCTTTAAATTTGGCAAGAGCCATCTGATACGGAGGAAATTAAATGGGATTTGTATCTGGTAAAAAGTCGATACCAAAATCAATTTCCCGTTTGGGAGGAGTACCGTGAAGGTCATTAGGAAATACTTCCAGAAATTTCCTCACTACGAGGACTGACTCAATGGTAGAAATTGTCACGACCCGGATTCTAGAATCTGAATCGCTACCGGCATCGTTGACCTCTCAGAGGTCGCAGACAAGCCTCTTCTTGCATTCATCACATTCATACGGTTAAGTAAGTTCATTGCTCATACATCAACCATCTAATTATAAGATCATGCAATTTGAAAGAAATGGAATCTCATGTCATAAGTAATACTTGCCAGAACGGCATCATTACAAGCGTCTGAATATAATAGGAAAGAAACACTAGTGGAACCTACCCCACTAGTTCAAACCTACTACTAAGCAAGAAAAATAAAGGCAGGCCTCCTCGAATGCATGAAGACCTACCAAGTCCGGATGAAATCTCTGAGTCTGAACAACTGCAATAATACCCTCAACATCCACTGAGCCTGCACCTAAAATAGTAATATTGTATGAAATTAGTACACACTTGTAGCAGACTCTGTGTTTGCTAAATAAGGCTCCCTAGTTGAAGTCCCATATGTTGAGCCCTCATTTGGGAAGTCCTAATGTTAAGTCCGTGATTCCAAGGTCTTATGAACAAATGATATGTAATATATGTATGTGCTACATGAAATATGTTATGTGTTGTGTGCAATATGAAAAGAATGATGATGCATGTTACTCTCATAGCGTGACTTTCCTAATCCAATTTGGCAAGTCCAACTGACTTGGCTTTCCATAACTCATATCGTTAGGAGAGAGCTCTTCTTAATCATGCATGTCCTTGGTGTGTACTTGCATACACGCATACTTAGTACAAGTGTGTACTAATTTCATACAACCCTTTACTCTTAGGTGCAAGTGCAGGTGGACGCTAAAGCTTATGAAACTACATTGAAGCTATCCGGACATGGAGCATTCATCCAGACTTGATAGGCCCTCATGATTTCGAGGATTCTCATCTCTTATATTCTACATAGACGTAGGCATGATCTAGTGGAGGATGTTCCACTAGCGTTTCTTTCTTACTTATTTTCAGACGTTGTATTGGTACCATTTTGGCAACATTATATTAATGTAGTTATGAACTATTTCTTTCAATTGAATATCTCATTATTAGATGGTTGTGGTGAACTGATATGATATAATGCAATTCTTACTATGAAGTCTATGTATACTTCAAAGCAAACAAAAGTTTTTCAATTTTCCGTTAAAATTAACCTATACGATGTATTGATGACGTATGTAGGCTTGTCTGCGAGCTCTGAGAGGTCAACGACGCCGGTTTCGACTAGGGTCTAGACCTCGGTCATGACAAATGTGGTATCAGAGCATTAGGTTAAATATCCAAAACATCAGGCTCATATCAACCACGTTAAGTAGTTTCTAAGTTATGGTAGTGAAGTGCACCACTATCATGAAAAAGAGACTGCATAACACTTTGGAAATTTTTCCTTCTTCTAATCTTATCGTGCCTTATAAAATTTTGATTACTTGGTATTAAGAGCGTATCTGACATCAACTCAAGTGTTTTAGAAAGATGAATAAGAGGAGAATTTTTCAAGGAAGAGAAGTACTGAAAACAGGGATAAGCCCAGATTTAAGAAGGGACTCTCCCACCAAGGGGAGTCAAGTTCATCCAAGGGTCTCTATGATAGGGATTTCGAGCCTAGAGTTAAGAGAAACAATGAAGTAGATACACCTCAGGAGAGGCCACCTTGTAGGAAGTGTGGCAAACTGCATGGAGGAGAGTGTATGATGGGCTCTAAGGCTTGTTACAGTTGTGGCAAACCGGGTCATATGATGAAGGATTGTCCGAATAGAAGAAGTCAAGAAAAAGGGAAGGAGAAAGTTCAGCCTAATGGTCCAAGTGAAGAGTCTCCAAGGAGGTAACGATTCTTCACACTCAAGTCTAGGGGTGCAGGGGAAGGCACTTCTGGTGATGTCTCGGGTGTGTAGCCTTAATTAGTCTTTCATGTGTTTGACTCGGTATGGTTTTTATGCACTACTATGAGGTTAATATGTTTGAGTCATCATGTCAGTTGCTGATTTGTGTGACTTATATGTTTACTTGTGTTGTATGTTTTGATGAGACTAGTTTAGGAAAGAGTTTCCTCAGTCTATTAATGTGAAGCTTCTAGTAGGTTTCAAAGATGTGCACCACCATGCTAATATGTGAATCAGATATTCACTAATGAAAAGTATTGACTTGCTTATGTATGCATATGTTCTATAGATTACTGGCCTTTTGCTAGTAAAGAGTAGTGTCATTCGGGACGAATGTTCCTAGGGGGGGATAATGTAACAACCCAAAAATGACCATGCTAAGTAAGACCTAAACATACTTAGAATGCCTAGATTAGACCGGGTTCACACGGATTGATGCGCGTGGAACCAGACCTCTGAACCTATGCACCAGCCAAGCCAACCAACTTGGTGAGTTAGTTGATCTAGGCAGAGTTGGTTCCTGCAATGTAGTGTACCCGAATACTAGGATTCACCCGGATGAGTCTTAACCGGACTTAGAGGGTTAGTCCTAGTTTCTAAGGCTTCTAGGGGTATAAAGGTAATTTTAGGGCTAGGGGTAGAATAGTAATTACCCTAGGCTTATATTTAATTAATTAAATAAAGATATTAATTAGTCAAAATAAGTCAAATATCGGTGGTCAAATCCGAGATTGTCCCTACCTCCATACTGGGGTTCGAGCCGAGTTGGAGGCATAAGGGAGCATAAATTAATTGATTTAAATTTAACTTAAAATAAGGAGGGGAATTATAATAACTTAATATATATTTTATAATCTGATTTTTACCATTTTAATTGTATTGAATAAGTCAACAACAATTCCCACAAAAGGGGCGCATGACTCCCACTAGAAGTGTGTTTCTTGCCCACTCTTAATTCATTAATTTACTCCTAAAAACGTTTTTAGCTTTATCCCACACTTCAAAAACAGAATATAAACTTAAAACTCACTATTCTAAAAGTGTTCTTGGCTTCATCCATCAAAAACAAAAGGAAAAATTTATACGCCTAAGTGTTATAAGTAAAGAACTTCACTTGGGAACAAGAATCAAAGCTCGGAAGAAAGGTTTGTGTGTGGGCTGGGGAGTGTGGTTGTGGCTGGTTGTCAAGGCTGAAAAGGTATGGGTTTTCTTCTCTCTTGGTCCCTTTCCCAAGATTCCCCTAAGGTTCAGTTTAAATCCAATAAAAAATCTAAGGTTGTCCCCCGTTGCATGCTCCTGTCATTAGATCCTATGAACGAATTGATGCATGCGTTTGTATAACTTCTGGTAGATGATTTTAGGAATGATTGTGGTTATGTGTAATGTATGATAGGGGCTGTTTATGATTTGTTATGTACGTCCGAATGTTGAATATCATATGTGCACAGAACATGATATTTTCCGTAATTGTATTGTTACTGTTAACTTGAAGAAAATGGTGAATCATGTGTTATGCAATGTTGTGTGTTAACATGCCAAATAAATAGTGATGTTTATGAATAAGAAAGTGAAATTAAAGTCCTTAATGAATTGGTCAAAAGTATATGTAAAACGATGAGTTAAACGCCTAGGCTAAATGTAAGAAAGTGAAATAAAACATTATGTTAAATGAATATGGTTTTGGCTAGTCACTAATATATATGAAGAGGAATAGATGCTGCCATTTAGAGTGAATCTCGAAATTCTTAAGGTCCTACTACTAAGAGATTAATCCTTAAAATAAAATAAAAGAAAATAGGGTGAGAGAGGGGATTCGAACTTGGGAAGGTTGAAAGAAGCTTGGAATTAAAAGAAAAAGAAAATAGTGAGGGAAGGGGGATTCGAACTCGGCTCCTTGGCTAAGGGTGTGAGATACATAAATCTCACACCAAAATAAAGTAATAAAAAGATCAGGCCACTGGGATTCGATCCCAGATCCTCTTGGCCGAATTTAGGAAGACACTTAGCGCACTAAATAATTAAGAATAAGGTGCTGCCAAAGGGATTCGAACATGGGTCCTCTTGGCCGAATTTATGGAGACACTTAAAACTTTAAATAATTAAAAATAAAGTGCTGCCCAAGGGATTCGAACATCGGTCCTCTTGGCCGAAATTGAGAGACACATAAGTCTAACATATAATGAAATAAAATGCAGCCACTAGGGATTGAACTTGGGTCCCTTGGCTGCATGTGTAAAATGCATGTCTTACACAACATATACTTAGATGGTGATGAAACTCTTACTCAATTATGAGTAACCCGAATTGGGTAAGAACATGAGTTAATGGTAAGATTATTAAATGAACATTCACGTAATTAGGTGAGTGATTATATTATACTATGATGCTAATGAAAACAGTGACAACATGATAAGAGGCTAAGATGAATGGTGAGACAAGTCTCAACCAAGCCTAAGTAAATGTTACCAAACGTACTCACCTATGGGAGTGTAGAATGATGTAGTAGTCAAGTCTCAAGCATATTCCAAAAGAAAGTTTTAAGAATGACTTCATAGTTAATATGTAAAGAAAAGAGTGACTACATGATTATAGGCAAGTGCAAGTGAGACAAGCTGCATCTACGCCTAAAAAGCAATGTCACTAAATGCAATTTCTAAGAGAGCATATCTATGTTAACCGATGAACAAATAATGAAAGGTGAGTAAAGATGAAATGAGAAGATGTTAAGAAAAAACAAGGTGGCACCACAATATGAGGCTAGTGCAAGTGAGACAAGCTGTACCTACGCCAATATAAGGTCACCAAAAGTACTCACCTAAGAGAGTGTTGAATACTAAGAGATAAGTCTCAATCACACTCTCTATGTAAGTGTAAGGACAATTCACACTTAATATGTAAAGAAGAGATGAGAAATCATCTAATAATCTATGACTACCTCATGCTAGAAGCAAGCTTCGATGATGTATGAGTTGAATGTAAAAAGGAACTTTAAACGGAGCACCGATAGGCTAGTTATGAGTGGTGATGCCCTCTTTCGGGAAGGGCGGAGGTTCACATAAATCTCATGAGATGAGACTTTCCACCAAGGTGGGTATGGGTCTCCCTAAATCTCCTAGTCTTTGAACTATGCTGCCAACATACGGAACTAGCTTGGTTCGAACCCATGAACCTAGAATGTTTTGGTTTCACCTTGGCTAGTGACTCCACCTATTTTTGGTGTGGGGAAGACACCATATTTCATGAGCTCACATGATCTATGTCGGTTAAATTTGAAGTTCCTCAAAGTATGAAAGATAATGAAATGAAAGATACCGAAGGTGTTTGTACAAGACAATCAGGAGGTGAGACCGGACTCAAGTATTGACATTAGGTAATTCTTGGTCATTGAACTTCATGATCCCGATGAGAGTCTTAAACTTAATCCTAGGTATAGCTGGTGTTTGCCCTATGAATGAATGAAATAAATAATGTGAAGTACAAATGAACGAATGAAGCAAGCTCTGTGTTTGCTAAAGGAGACCCTCGGATTGAGATCCCATTTGTTGGGCCCTCACTTGAGATGTCTTAATGCTACGTCCATGATTCCAAGGTCCCATGGATATGAAATGTATACTATATGAAACATGAAATGTATATTATGTGAACCTATGTGCATGATGTGTGACATATTCATGGAATGACCTTCCTATTACAAAATAGTCAAAGTCAAGAGACTTGACCTTCTAAGAAAGCATGTTGATTAGGACTTATGCATTTTACACATGCAGACAAGGGACCCAAGTTCAATCCCTAGTGGCTGCATTTTATTTCATTATATGTGAGACTTATATGTCTCCCCATTTCGGCCAAGAGGACCCATGTTCGAATCCCTTGGGCAGCACTTTATTTTTAATTATTTAAACTGTTAAGTGTATCCATAAATTTGGCCAAGAGGACCCATGTTCGAATCCCTTTGGCAGCACCTTATTCTTAATGACTTAGAGTGCTAAGTGTCTTCCTAAATTCGGCCAATAGAATCTGGGATTGAATCCTAGTGGCCTCATCATTTTATTACTTTATTTTGGTGTGAAATTTATGTATTTCACACCCTTGTCCAAGGATCCGAGTTCGAATCCCCCTTCCCTCACTATATTCTTTTTCTTGTAATTCCAAGCTTCTTTCAAACTGCCCAAGTTCGAATCCCCTCTCTCACCCTATTTTCTTTTCTTTTATTTTAAGGCTTAATCTCTTAGTAGTAGGACCTTAAGAATTTTGAGATTCACTATAAACGGCAGCAATTATTCCTCTTCATATATATTAGTGACTAGCCGAAACCATATTCATTTAACATAATGTTTTAATTCACTTTCTTACATTTAGCCTAGGTGTTTAACGCATAGTTTTACATGTAATTTTGACCAATTCATTCAGGACTTTAATTTCACTTTCTTATTCATGAACATCACGATTTATTTGGCATGTTAACACACAACATTGCATAACACATGATTCACCATTTTCTTCAAGTTAACAGTAACAATACAATTACGGAAAACATCATGTTTGTGCACATATGATATTTAACATTCGGACATACATAACAAATCATAAACAGTCCCTAACATACATTACACACAACCACAATCATTCCTAAAATCATCTACCAGAAGTCATACCAACGCATGCATCAATTCATTCATAGGATCTAATGACAGGGGCATGCAACGGGGGACAACCTTAGTTTTTCGATTGTATTTAAACTGAACCTTAGGGGACTCTTTGAAAAGGGACCAAGAGAGAAGAAAATCCATACCTTTTCAGCCTTGACAACCAGCCACAACGACACACCCCAGCCAACACACAAACCTTTCTTTCGAGCTTTGATTCTTGTTCCCAATTGAAGTTCTTTACTTATAACACTTAGGCGTATAAATTTTACCTTTTGTTTTGGATGGATGCAGCCAAGAACACTTTTAGAATAGTGAGTTTTACGTTTATATTCTGTTTTTGAAGTGTGGGATAAAGCTGAAAATGTTTTTAGGAGTAAATTAAAGAATTAAGAGTGGGCAAGAAGCACACTCCTAGTGGGAGTCATGCGCCCCTTTTGTGGGATTGTTGTTGACTTATTC
The DNA here is from genome assembly GCA_016801875.1 of Solanum sitiens. Lineage (NCBI taxonomy): Eukaryota > Viridiplantae > Streptophyta > Magnoliopsida > Solanales > Solanaceae > Solanum > Solanum sitiens. The sequence goes on along the minus strand of JABWTJ010000307.1, from coordinate 1,764,068 downwards.
AACACAATTAAAATGGTAAAAATCATATTATAAAATATATATTAAGTTATTATAATGCCCCTCCTTATTTTAAATTATTTTAAATCAATTAATTCATGCACCCTTATGCCTCCAACTCGGCTCGAACCCGAGTGTGGAGGTAAGGTCAATCTCGGGTTTGACCACCGAGATTTGACTTATTTTGACTAATTAATATCTTTTTTAATTAATTAAATATCAGCCTAGGGTAATTATTATACTACCCCTAGCCCCAAAAATACCTTTATACCCCTATAACCCTTAAAACCTAGGACTAACCCTCTAACTCCGGTTAAGACTCATCCGGGTGAATCCTAGTATTCTGGTACATTAAATGGCTGGAACCAACTCTGCCTAGCTCAACTAACTCACCAATTTGGTTGGCTTGGCTGGTGCATAGGTTCAGAGTTCTGGTTCCACGCGCATCAATCCGTGTGAACCCGGTCTAATCTAGGCATTCTAGGTACGTTTAGGCCTTACTTAGCATAGTCATTTTCGGGTTGTGACAGAAATTTCAGAGTCTAAATCTTTGACTCTTACTATATTGTATAAACACCCTTTAGAGTTCATTGTACAAGGTTTCAAATAAGAGATTATACGACCTCTAGGAATAGAATTTCCTCACTTCCACTCTAAAACAGACTCATTTGGAAAGTTAAACTTCACCACCCTTGTTATACAATCTATAGAGGCAAAGCAAGCATGCAACCAATCCATACTCAAAATGACATAAAGATCAAGCATATCAAGTTCTACTAGCTCAACATAAGAAATACTATTGGGCAGCATTATAGGACAATTTCTATACACCCTTTTTGCAACAACCGTCTCACCCACTGGGTTAAACACCGTAAAAGGTTCATGCAAGATATTGGGCAAAATGTCAAATTGTTTAGCTACTAGAGGGGTAACAAATGATAAGGTATCACTGGGATCAAGTAAGGCATATACATAAATAGAGAAGACTTTAAACATACCGGTAACCACGTTAGGAGAAGTCTCTTGCTCACACCAAGTTTCGGCCACATCTTTGAGTTGGTAAGTGGCTAACTCGTCTTCTCAATAGTAGAAAACCCCATAGCATAGAGGATGTTGTATATTTCATCAATGGACTCTTAGGGGTCTTCATCAACCCTTGACCCATAGAAAGTAGAAGGATTCATCCTAGTAAAATCCCTAGACGGGTGACTATGGTAGCAACTTGTTGATGAGCTCGGGGTACAGCCTACCGATTAGCTTGGGCCGTCATGGCTTGGGCTTTAGTAGTGGGGGCTTGTGCTTGGGTAGTAATGGCTTGGGCCATTTGGAAAAGAGCAGCCCGAATGGCATCATCTGTCAAAGGAGGATCGACTGGAGCTTGGTCATCATTCACATCTTCCTCAAGAAGAGGAACTTGATTACCACGGGGAGGAACTCTCGCATTGGCAATCTCTTCTTCAAGTCTTCGTGCAGCATTCCTTTGAGTATTCATTTCCTATAATCACAATAAGATGATTAGATGCAAAAGTACAAAGAGCTAACACTCTAGAGGCACCATATTGGACTCCAAGAAAGTGAGAGTTTCCTAAGCATCTCATAGATTCCTATTCATAAGTGTGGCGCACTTCACAATTATGAATACGAAACCACATATACGTGGTAGAGAGAGACATCGACTCAAAGATACTCAACCTCATGCTCTGATACCAAGTTTGGCTAATCCGAGAAAAAACCCTAGACGTAATTGGCGTTGTCGTCCTCTTTGAGGACTAAAACTAGCCTCTTAGCTTAAATCATTACATTCGTACGTCAAATTTAGCAGAAATTTAAAACTTTTCATTACTTCTACTTGGAGGTTTACATAGAAGCCTCTTAGATTACATCATTACATTCATAGGTCAAATTAGTGGAAATTTAAAACATTTAATTACTTCTACTTGGAGGTTTACATAGACCTCTACATACATACACATACACACACGCACACGCACACACACACACACACATATATATATATATATATATATCGAGTATACATAGACCCTTTGTATAGGAAGATTACTTAGTTTTCTACTTTTATTGCACATAAGTATATAGAAAATAACATTGTTCAAATAGTCGTCTCATCTCATAACAATCTAATAAGAGTATATCAAATTGGGTCTAGCCCATACATCAATGAAATAAGACCACATATAGGTCATACAATGTTTAATATCCAAATGAAAAGGAAAGAACCATAAGAGTCTTGAACACTAAAACAATATCATAGGCTTGATAGTGGCATCACCCTCGAAAAGTGAGGACCTACCCTACTTGGATGATTAAGAAATCCAAGTCTTCTCCAAAATTCCTTCAACGACCGGAACCTAAAATGTTGGGAAAAAGGAATAAATGGGGTTAGTATACCACTTGTACTAACTATGAGTCCATATGCACACATACTTTGAAGTCATGCTAAGAAAAGGGACATTTCAATAGGTATGCAATTTTCTTTGAAAACCTTTATGCACATTCAACAAGACTAGACCAAATCACTTATGCATATTCATTAAGTCATAGGCATTTACATCGCAAGACCAATAGCATAAAAACTAGTCAAGTCAACATGCATATTATGTAATTGAATACATAGTCAAGTAACTCTATCATCAAGTCATAATAGTAACAAGCATGAATAAGAGTACATTTCAGCATAACCAAAGCAAGACAATTAACCACAACCTCTATCAAGTCAACAAGTGCCATGACCAAGCAAAGGCCCATAACCTTACTCAATCAAGGAACCCAACAAGAATCATGATCAACCTCCTACTTCACATAGCATAACATTTAAGATTACATATTATCATACTTTAACAAAGTAAACCAATACATATTCATAAGTAACACCAATCAACATATAGTATCAACAATGTGCAAGTTCATCGTATACATATCATGTACCATTATAAGCATATTCATCCATAAGAACATCCTCCTAAGACTTACTTCAAGGCTAACTAGTGCAACGTTTAGGTAGAGTCTCATACTCCTACCTAGTCTAAGCTAAACCCCTTAAGTTATCCTAGTTAGAGTTCATACCTTTAATACATTTTACCTTTGGGAACAACTTTCCCTAACCGACATAGACCACATGAGCTAATGTGGAATCCGATGTCATGGAACCCTACACCGAAAGAAGGCGGACTACTTGCCAAGGTAGTACCAAAACATGAACATAGCAATTACGTGGATCCACTAGCTAGTATTCGTATGCGGGCAACATAGTTCAAGAACTAGGAGATATAGTTAGGACACTCTTTATGCTACATGCATTATAGTATCCAATATCAAGAGTACATTAGTGATCCTACCTTCCCTATGTGGGAAGGGACACTCCTCACTCTAGTTCACTCGGTGCTAAGCTAGAGTCCCTTTTGAAATGTCTTTATAATCGTCATAGCTTATTGTAGGTCATAGGGTCTAACCCTTGTATAATCAGCATCATCATTATCATAGATCAATAAAAATTGCATGATTATAATCCTTTCATTACAATTTATATAAGTGAGGTTAGTACATTTACATATCACTTCATAATAAGGCATATTAGTAAATTATTCACCATCCTTATAACATTTACATCTTATCCAACACCTCATAAATCATAGTCAAGACATTTCAATTCAACATCATACCACCCTATCAAGCCTAATACAAGGCATACTCCAATACAACATCATGAATTAATCACAATTAAAAATAATTTGATGTAAAGGATAGGGATCACAAGAGATACCAAGTCTCCATAGTAATTCATCATTAAGGTATTACCATCAACCCTTAATTCAACCCAATTAGAGTATAAAATCATCATAATTCAATGAACAACATGATAACAAGGCTAAAAGAATCACTACATCACAATTCAATACTAGTTCATAGCTTAATACAAGATACTTAGGTCAAACTCACAACATACTTCATAACCTAGATCACTTCTCAAGAGCTAGCATGAAAGGAATATAAATCACCCTAATTCATTAATTATTAGTATAACAACATCATCTAGTAGTAATTCAATCAATAACCAAGTCAACTGAACTAATATAACATAATTCATATCAAGATCATAACCTAGGGTTAAGGGGTAAGGGTCATCTTCTACAAACTAGACCAATCCATCAATATATATCATAATAAAGTTAGAATTCATGTTAATATATTCATAATATCCAAATTAAATCATAAACAAATCAATTCATAACATAATTTTCCAGATTGGATGAAACCCACTTGAAAACCCAACTTTGTAAATCAATTTGATGGAACACTTTGAGGAAAGAAGTCTCAAAGGTTAAAGATATCCCATACCTTACTAATTGATGAATATTAATGGTGAAACGTAACTCGTTTTATCCCTTAAACCCTCCCCCATCTTGGTTTTCAATGGAGTTCTTCACTATAGAGAGAAAGAAGTGAGAAGGAATGGAGTTTGGGTTTGGGAATTATGTGAATTTTTGTTAGGACTTTATATAGGTGGTTAACAAACTTTATTAGACCTCCCACAACCCCTAATTAACTTCCTAACTAATCCAATTAATTAATTAACATGAGTGAAAACGTGCAGTGAAAAAACAGTCCCAACAGACGACACCACGATCAACGGATCGTGGGTCAATCGATGGATAGTCCCCACTTCATTGCTGCACATCCGTAGGTAAGTTCAGAGACTATGCAAAAGAGTTCCTTAGAGAATTTGGCTAAGTTTCCATCGACAGAGGCAATCGACGCCCCCGTCGATTGGACCACGAGCCGTCGTTTCCCTTCGTAGGTGCACACTGCCCACACAGTCTTTGACCCCAAAATGCAAGGGTCATCCTCAAAGGCCCTTGGTTGATCCTTGGGGAGTCGTGCCCAGAAGTTTCAACTATGATCTAACTTTAATACGTGTTAGACACCCTTCCACCAATTTTCATCATTTTAGGACTTCAAAAAGCTAGTCAAATAGGCTAAGGGACGCTAGCACCTCATTGAACTAATTTCCGGACATCATGGACGTTCTTGGACATTTTGGGTTTCTAGACTTCCTAAATGACTTATATTCATTAAAATAGACCTTAAAACAGTGTCTAAACCTTTTGACACTTACGTTAGGCTCTAGAACACATTTTGGATTTTCGAAGTGTTACACATTAATAATCATATCTTATATTAGGTCATAGGGTCTACCCCTTATATAATCATAGTCATAGCTCAATAGGAATTGCATTAGAACACATTTCATTACAACCCTCAATGTGAGATGAGTGCATTAACATCATTATATCATAGTATGGCACATAGGTACTTCATCACCAACCTTATATCATTACATCTTAAGCATAATCTCACAATAACATAATAAAGACATTTCAATTCAACATCATACCAACACTAATAAATCTTATCATAAGGTATACTTCAATATAACTTCATCACTAAACACAAGTAATCCTAATTGAAGCAAACGTTTGAGATCACAAGACTTACCCTAATCTCCTTCACAAGTCATCATCATAGTCTTATCATAAAAAAAGTCAATTCAATCAAATAATAGGTATAATAACATCCATCAATGGTAATTAACACAAATATGAAGTTCAATTTAATCACTGCACAACAATTCATCACTACTTCATAGCCTAGGGTTAGGGACTTAGGTCAAGTTCATGATCTACTTCACAACCTAGGTCAATTAATCAAGAACTAGCATTATTGAATTACAATACATTAAACAAGTTTTCCTTGAAGGGAGTCCTAGAAGAAGTTCTTATGCACTTATGTTATGAATGAAATGCATAATGTTAATTCTCTATAATGTTTCTCTTATATGATGTTGGTTTAATTTGATGAACATGATATTGGTCTAATTTGCTATGTATAATGATGACTACACATGATGTGATGTTATATAAGATAAAATCATTACTTATGGTTTCTTTACTAGTTCACTTGGTTTATGTGGGGTTATGGGGCTTCACATGAGCATTGCACTAGTTGGCTTGGATGGGATTTTGAGTAAGGGTCTTGTATTCTTTGATGATATGAACTCTAGAACATGAAATTTTTATATGACTTTATGATGATGTTACTCTTGTATATGAATATGAACATCTCTTAATGTTTTTCTGATTATTGACTTGTATATTATCTTGTGTGTGCATAAAGTCTTTCAAAGTAACTTAGCATGCTTTTGAACAAAATGTCCCTTTGTGCATGTCTTCAAAAGTTTTACTTGCATATGTTACTATACTGAGTACATATGGTTTGTACTAACCCATATTCTCTTCTATTTCTACAATAATGTAGGCTGGGGTCAAAGGCTTAGATAGTTCCCAAGTTGTTGGTGAGTCCTCAAGTCCGAGGATGAAGCCTACTACACTAGATATGCTATTTGATTCGTTTAAAAACATTTGTTCTATTATGTATATTGTAAAGACTATGTTGTATTCTCTTATGAGAATTTATTGTAATGATGTAAGGGATATGTCTTAAATCTTATACTCCTATGTTAGATTGTTTTATGTGAGACAATTATGTAGACTATTTTGATCAATGAGAAGTCTAAGTAAACTTCATATGTAAAGTTTAAATATTCCGCATTTTATACCGATGATGCAATGATGTATGCTAAGGGATAGTTTAAGAACTTTTTGAGGACGAAGACGCCGGTTACGTCTAGGGGGTGCTTCCCAGTTGTGATATAAAGATACTAGAGGAAACATACAATCATTTAGGGACTTCACATAAAGATCATCCTCCACAACATACCCCAAGTTACACTAGTGCAATGTGAAAGGAGCATCCCATACTACTACTCCCACCTTAGTGCTCCTTGGGAATCACCCTAGACTAAGCACATCACATTCAAGTATTTACATAACTTTCATTATATTAGACATAAGATCAACATGCATCCTTTTCATTAGACATATAGTCAACTTACTTCATTAGTATCATATAGTAACCCATTCATACATTTTCATATAAGGACACACCAAGACCCCTTAAAATGTCTACTAGTGCAATTGATACATAATGTCCCATTCCACCACCTACACTAAGTAATACACCCTTAAGAAGACTTGGTTCATTACAATCGTTTGTGACGGCTAGCTTTAATCGACATAGACCATGAGAGCTAGACATGGAATCCCGGTATTAACCCCTACCGGATGAGGGATTCCTACTTCCCTAAGGTAGGGTCATTCTCTTTTAGCCTTTACATGGATCTCCAAAAGCTAGACATATGTGGGAGCATAGTTAAGGGTTAAGGAGATTTTTTCTAAGTTACCCATCTCAAATAATGAAGAGCACTCATCTCAAGAGGTACATTGGATACAATATCTCTACTCACGAAGAGTATGCACCCCTTCTTCAAATCCTCTCGGTGCTAAGCATAACACTACCACAGAGTCTTAGATATTCTTTACATTCATTAGATATAGGTTAAGAGATATCTACTAAGTAGTCAATGTATACTTACGAAGTGTACCCATATCCAGAGGTTACTTTTGAACACCACATCTCAACTTATGAAGAGTATCCAACCTCCAACTATTCTTTGGAAAGCTCTTGGTAATAGTGAGGTTGCTACTTAACACTTCATTCCAACTCACGAAGAGTGTCCACCCTAAAATCCCCTTTTTCATTCACTAAAGTTTTTAGGAATATTAGGGTTGGTACTAGAAATTTCATCTCTACTCATGAATATTGTTTACCCTAAAATCCCCCGTTTTCATTCATTAACTTAATTCATTCATTGTGTGTGTGAATATATGTAAGAACATGTTTCACATAACCACAATTATTCATAACATTGACAGGATCATACTACATTCATCACAATTGGCAAACTATAATGCTTCACATTAACATTATACCTCATTTAGACATAAAATCATCAAGACAAACATTCTTGACTTCATAAGACATCTCATGCATATACATCAACATCACTTTACATCACATTTAATTCTTTCAAGGCCATAATCACAATTCACATATATATTCATATACTTCAAGTAAACATCTGTCACATCCGGGGAGCACCCCCTAGAAGATAAATGGCGTACTTGACCTCTCGGAGGTCTTGTACAAGCCCATAGTTATCATTCATCGCATTTTCATAGGTAAATTTAGCGGAAAATTTAGAACTTTCTTAGCACATTATATGCTAGAACATCACTTCCATTATATATAAAATATCATAATACATAGTTAAAGACTCTACTCTCTTTTTGCCATCCTAGATTCAACATCATAAGAGTACTTTAGGGACATGACCCTTATAACATAATACATAAGTACAATACTAAAAGACTTTACAGTAAACTAGACATAAGACATCCTTGGGCTTAAGAATTCCATTCCTTGAGCTTGGGAATCACATATCAAGTTCCTCAAGCATAGAAACATCCTTTAATCATCCATAACCTACACTTTGGTTAAAAAAGTACAGAAGAATGGAGTTATTACAAGAATGCACTAAGTATGACAATCATCCAAAAACATGCATTTAAAAGGGACATTTTTCTTAAAATCATACTTCACGCCTTTTTGTGAAATCTTCATAAAACCTTAATACAATAGCATTTATATCATTCATATACTTCATATAGACATATTCAAGGCCAAACATCACATAATATCGCACATAGAATTTAACCCACATTTGAGATAACTTTACACTGAGCTATTTACACTTTACAGTAAGTATTTTCCTCTTTACAGTGAACTTCTTTTAACCCATCAACCTCCCAAGTAACCCTCTAGTGATACATGGTGCAATGCATCACCTTAAGGCCATAAGGAAAACCATACACACAACTTACATAAATCAATACATACCATCATACAAATATAATACATCAAAGACACATTTAAGTCAAGACCATAAGAACATTACAGTATGCTACATCAATTTGCACATCTATTCACTTCACTTCACATAAAGCATTATAAAACATTAGTCACAATCCCAATCTAAGTCCACTAGTACAATGTACATGTGAATCCCAAAAACCACACACATACTTAGTAAAGCTATCATAAGACCACAAGCCTTAACATTCTTTTTCATGCATCAACAAGTAAGTGAAGAAAACTTCATTCATGTCAACAAAACCTTCATCATATAGCCATTAAGACCATCATAGTGCAAATAAGGACAAGACCACAACAAATAGATCCATTAGGACTCATACCATGCACTTCATCACAACAAGTAGACAATTACTACAATGTTATGGATAAGGAACATATACATAGACTTGGTGATTGCATTTTTCAGATTTGGGGGACCCTAGTTCGATCCTCATCAACCCCATACTATTTCCTTTCTTTTTCCCCTCTCTTTTTCGTCCAAGGTAAGGAGGTTGTGGGATCAATCCCCCACAAGCTCATTCTCTTTCTCTCAATTTATCTTTTAACTTTCTCACCTGTCCAAGAGGTTGTGGGTTCAATCCCCATTCACCTCATGTTATATTTCTCCTTTATTTTTCTCCTAACTCTCTCATCTATTCAAGAGGTTGTGGGTTCAATCCCCACTCTCCACATTTATTTTTCTCCTTTATTTTTCTCCTAACTCTCTCATCCATACAAGAGGTTGGGGGTTCAATCCCCACTCTCCACATTTATTTTTCTCCTTTATTTTTCTCCTAACTCTCTCATCCATTCAAGAGGTTGGGGGTTCAATCCCCACTCTCCACATTTAATTTTTTCCTTTATTTTTCTCCTAACTCTCTCATCCATTTAAGAGGTTGGGGGTTCAATCCCCACTCTCCACATTTATTTTTCCTTTCATTTTTTTATGAAATTTTTATGTAATTTACATTTGGTGAGGTCTTTGATTCAATTCCCAATGACCTCACAATTTTTAATTTTTTTAAAAAAATTAGACATTTTGGCCGAGACTACAAATTTTCTCTTCCAATCTATTTTTCTGTCATTCTTTTGTTGATTTTTTTTGTAGCATTTTGAGTGACATTCAGTCAGCCACCTTAACCTTTTATGAACATCACGTTTTTAGCATTTTTACACATGCAAAATAAAACATTTAACATACAAATTTCAAGCAGCAAACATAGCCAAATTTTCAGCACACACATGCTCAAAACAATCCACTTAATGCACTTTTACGGAATATGTTTTTCATCCTTTACATGATTTCTTACCACACATTCAACACATAATCACAATCAGGCCTAACATTATCTACCAGAAGACATACCAACGCATGCTTTGAATAGGTCAAAGGTGCTAATGACAGGGGCATGCAACAGGGATAACCTTAGTCTTTCAATCGCGATTTAAACTGAACCTTAAGGGTATCTTGGGAAAGGGACCAACACAGAAGAAAATGCATACCTTAATGTCGTTCAAAACTTGTTTAAATGCTGCCAATTTACCATGAAACCAAGCCTCACACCGAAACTTCAAGCACAATCCCGTCAAGAACTTGTTGTTGATTTTCGTTTTTAGCTTAGTTTTTCGTTTAAGTTTTTGTGTGTAAGTTCTTCAAGAGTGAAGAACTATTATTTTCAGTTATTTTAATGATAAAAAACGTGAGAATAAGAGTGAGAGACGTGAGAATGAGAGGATTAGGATTATGATTAGGATTATGATAGTTAGGTGGAGACTAAGTCAAACTAGGACTCCTCATTATTTATTAATTTTATTATTATTATTTTTTTATTAAAAATCTGATTTTTCCCTTACTTAAATCAGCTTTTTAAATATTAATTAATTCAACTAATTTACTTAATAAAATTAAATCAATTTAATCCTTGCTTCCACCAAGGCTCGAACCCGGGTGAAGATAGATTTTGCTTAAAGGGTCAAATTCGGCAACCTCTACCCGAATTGCCCCTCCACCATATTAATTAATTAATTAATTAAATATTTAGGGTAATTATAATACTACCCTTAGCCTGGAAAAGACCATTTTACCCCTAGACCCTCCAAACTTAAGATTACCCCTTTTTAAGTCTGGTTAAGACTCATCCGGGTAAATCTTCATATTCGGGTGCCCTACATGGCTGGACCCAACCTTTCCTAGCTCAAATAACTCACCAAGTTAGTTGGCTTGGTTGTTGCAGAGGTTCAGAGGTCTGGTTCTACGTGCATCAATTCGTGTGAACCCGATCTAATCTAGGCATTCTAGATACGTTAGACATTACTTAGCATAGTCATTTTTAGGGTTGTTACATTATCCCCCCCCCCTTGGGAACATTCGTCCTCGAATGACACTACACATCATTTTAAAATAAAGAGGGTGATTTTCGAAGATATCTTAACATACTTGAGACTTTACGCTTTGTGAATTTCTATTTCACACTTACTCTAGATAATGCATATTACTCAAACTTATCTGAAGCTTCATATTTTAGATTGAGGAACTTCGTTCTCAATCGCACTTAACTTGATGCACCTCACAATTGACTAAGGAACTCCTTCCTAAACAATTGATGTTCTTTAAGGGTTTGCAGTACCACTCTCGAATGACCCATGAGATCACTCTCATTTTTCGAATATACCAAGATGTCGTCAACGAAGACAATGACAAATGAATCTAAGTAACTTTGAAACACCCTATTCATTAGGTCCATAAATTCAGCCGGAGCATTCGTGAGACCAAAGGACATTACTAGGAACTCATAATGACCATATCTAGTCTGAAACACCGTCTTTGGTATGTGTTTCCGTGCACTTTCCTAACCGTGCACTCTGGTGGCACTTGGAAAGTTCACTTCTTGTTGTCCCAAGGATCCTCACTATGTCCTTGGGCACTGCTTAATCTACATGATCATTTTAAATAATCATGTGCTATGGTACCTAGGCTTGACACTAGGATGCCTAGTACCTAATGAGTGTATGTGAAGAATATAGTTATTTTAGCTTCGGTTCTTCATTGCAGGTAGAATTTCTAAACAAGCTTGGATTGGAGCATTTGATATCGAAGTGTATTTTAATTTACTTGCGTATACATAGAAATTGGCTAACACCTTTAAGCCAATAATCTCTAACATGCCCAATATTACTCAATATTGTGCATTGGGATGCCTATGTACCCCAATACTCAATATTGTAACTACTTTGCTTTCTCTCACTTTTGAGATATTGCCTGAAGTTCTACATGATCCTATAGTGGTTAGTACACCTTTAGGAGAGAATGTAAGAACTGATAGAGTATACAAGGATTGCCCAATAGTTGTAAGTGGTAAGACTATGTGTGCAGACTTGGTTGAGTTACCCATGCATGATTTTGATGTTATTCTTGGCATGGACTGCTTCACTATTGTTATGCTTGTTTGGACTGTCGTAGTAGAGTGGTGAGATTTCATTTCCCTGATAAAGAGGAGCTAGTCTGGGAGGGGTACAACTCGAGTCGTCCTAACCCCTTGATTTCGAACCTTAAGGCGAATAAAATGATGTCCAAAGGGTTATTGTGTCACCTTGTGAGTGTTAATGATTTAGATCATGACATTCCTTCCATAGACTCAGTGCCTGTAGTGAATGAGTTCCTAGATGTATTTCCTGATGATTTGCTTGCAGTCCCTCCCCCTCTAGAGATTGATTTTGGTATCGACTTAGAAATCGATACTAAACCGATTTCAATTCCTCCTTACAGAATGGCTCCAGCTGAACTCAAAGATTTGAAGCTAGAGTTAAAAGATCTCACTGATAAGGGTTTGATTCAGCCGAGCATATCCCCTTGGGGCGCTCCAGTTTTGTTTGTGAAAAAGAAAGATGGAACCCTTAGAATGTGTATCGATTATCAGCAGCTCAACAAAGTCACTATAAAGAATAAATATCCACTTTCCAGAATAGATGATTTGTTCGATCAGCTCCAAGGGTCTAGTTTCTTCTCTAAGATTGATCTTCGTTTAGGGTATCATCAGCTTAGGGTTAGGGATGGATATATCCCAAAGACAGCCTTTCGTACCCGTTATGGTCACTAACGAATGCACCTGCTGCATTTATGGACCTCATGAACCGAGTCTTCTGTGAATACTTTGACTCTTTTGTCATAGTATTCATTGATGACATTCTCATCTACTATAGGACCAAGGAAGAGCATGAACAACATTTGAGACTAACCTTGCAGGTACTTAGACAACATCAGCTGTACGCCAAATTCAGCAAGTGTGAATTTTGACTTAGATCAGTGACCTTCCTGGGTCATGTTGTGTCCGATCAGGGCGTGGAGGCGGATCCCAGGAAGACTGAGGCTATGAAGAACTGGCCAAAGCCTCTTATTCCCACTGATATCCGTAGCTTTCTGGGATTGGCTGGTTATTACCGTAGGTTTGTGGAGGGCTTTTCTTCAATTGCTGCCCCATTGACAACTTCGACTAAGAAGAAAGCCAAGTTTGAATGGACGGACACTTGTGAGAAGAGTTTCCAGGAGCTCAAGGACAGACTAACTTCAGCCCCGGTGCTTACATTGCCTAAGTGTGGTGAGAATTACACTGTTTATTGTGATGCATCTAGGGTTGGTTTGGGTTGTGTTCTTCTGCAGGTTGGTAAGGTGATAGCCTATGCGTCCAGACAACTCAAGGTTCATGAGAAGAATTATCACACTCATGACCTGGAGTTGGCAGCTGTGGTGTTTGCACTGAAGCTGTGGAGGAACTATTTGTATGGAGTGCATGTAGATGTATTCACAGACCACAAGAGTCTCAAGTACGTGTTCATACAGAGAGAGTTGAATCTACGTCAGCGGAGATGGTTTGAGCTGTTGAAGGATTATGACATGAACGTTCACTAACATCCAGGTAAGGCTAATATTTTAGCTGATGCTTTAAGTAGGATGAGCATGGGAAGTACAGCCCACGTTGAGGATGAGAAGAAGGAGTTGGTGAAAGATATACACAGACTGGCAAGACTGGGTGTGCGATTGGTTGACTCTACTAGTAGGGATGTTTCAGTTCATCCTAGTTCTGAATCATCCTTGGTAGTTGAAGTCAAGCAGGGTCAGCATCTAGATCCTGTGTTGATGGAGCTGAAGGACTTAGTGCTGATAAAGATGAATGAGTCTTTCGCTTTGGTAGGTGATGGCATACTTAGGTATCAGGACAGGCTGTGTGTACCAGATGTGGATGATTTGCGGACCAGGATTGTTGCAGAGGCCCATGGTTCCAGATATTCCATACATCCAGGATCCACCAAGATGTATCATGATCTTAAGAAGATTTATTGGTGGGATGGCATGAAGAAGGACATTGCATAATATGTGGCCAAGTGTCCTAATTGTCAGCAGGTTAAGGCAGAGCATCTTAAGCCTGGCGGTCTGACTCAGATTATTGAGGTTCCGACTTGGAAGTGGGAGGCCATTAATATGGACTTCGTGGTTGGTCTTCCGAGCACTAGGAGGCAACATGACTCCATATGGGTTATTGTGGACAGATTGACTAAGTCTGCCCACTTTATCCCTATGAAGTCTACTTAAAGAGCCGAGGATTATGCGAGACTCTATATTGACGAGATTGTGAGATGGCATGGGATTCCTTTGTCTATAATTTCACATAGAGGAGCTCAGTTTACTTCACATTTCTGGAGATCTTTCTAGAAGAGCTTGGGCACGCAGGTAAAGCTTAGTACTGCCTTTCATCCTCAGACTGATGGGCAGGCAGAGCACACCATTCAGACATTGGAGGACATGTTGAGAGCGTGTGTGATTGACTTCAGAGGTAGCTGGGATGACCATCTGCCATTGATAGAGTTCTCGTATAATAATAGCTATCACTGCAGTATTGGGATGGTACCATTTGAGGCACTGTATGGTAGGAGCTGTAGATCTCCAGTTGGGTGGTTCGAGGTTGGAGAGTCATCCATTTTAGGTCCAGAGATCATTCATGAGGCCTTAGAGATGGTCAGAGTGATTAGGGATAGGTTGTCTACTGCTTACAGTCGGCAGAAGTCATATGCAGATAACAGAAAACGGCCCTTAGAGTTTGATGTTAGTGACCAGGTCTATCTAAAGATATCACCTATGAAGGGGGTGATGAGGTTTAGCAGGAAGGGGAAGTTAAGTCCGAGGTATGTTGGGCCATACGAGATCCTACAGCGTGTGGGTTAGGTGGCCTATGAGTTAGCATTGCATGCGGAGCTAGCTTCTGTCCGTCCAGTCTTTCATGTATCCATGTTAAAGAAGTGCCTAGGTGATCCAGCATCGATTCTACCTGTGGAAGGTTTGGGGGTCGATGAAGACTTGTCCTATGAGGAGGTACCTGTTAAGACCTTAGAAAGACAGATCAAGCGGCTGAGGAACAAGGAGATTGCCACAGTGAAAGTATTGTGGAGAAATCATCTTGTTGAGGGTGCTACGTGGGAGGCTGAGGCCGACATGACATCCCGCTACCCTCATCTTTTCAGCTCTTTAGGTTAGACTTCCTACTCTTAAGTCTAAGTTTCCTTATCACTCCATTTTTGTTGCTATTGCTTGACTGTGCATTGTGATTATGTTATGATCTGACTGGAATTACACTAGATAGTAGTAGTGTCATTCTGGGATGAATGTTCCTAAAGGGGGGATAATGTAACAACCCTAAAAATGAATAAGATAAGAAATGCTTAAGGTGTCAAGAATGCTTGCAATTAGATCAAGGTTCACACGGATTGATGCGCGTAGAACCAGACCTCAGAACCCTTACTACGGCCAAGCCAACTAACTTAGGGAGTTAGTTGAGCTTGGAAAGGTTGGAACCAACCATGTAGGGCTCTTGAAAACGAAGATTTAATCGAAGGAGTCTTTACCGGACTTAAAAAGAGGAAATTTTAAGTTTTGAGGGTCCAGGGGTAAAATGGTCTTTTCCAGGCCAAGGGTAATATTGTATTAAATTAAAGAACCGGTTCAGGTTGGGTCGACCCGAAATGACCCATTTTCGCAAAAGAGTGTCACCCGAGTTCGAGCCCCATGGAAGCAACAAATTGGTGATTTAATTATTGTTTAAAAATCTGATTTTTGTAAGGGCAAAATGGTCCTTTCACGTATAATTAATTAAATTAGATTTTAAATATTAAGGAGAGTCCTAAATTGACTAAGTCATTATCTAAGCCTAAACCACTTCACACGTTTCACTCTCTCACGTCTATCACATTCTCACGTTCAACCTCTCTTGTTTTCTCTCTGCCTAACAAACGTACAAGAACAGAAATTATATCAAAAGTTCTTCACACTTGAAGAACTCACGAAAAAGTCTAAGAAAACAAGCTAATCAAAAACATTAAGTCAAGGGGAGATTTCCGTCGATTTGGTGGTGAAACTTTCGGTGAGTTGGATGTGGTTTTGGAGAAAGGTTTGGGAGCAACTTCAACGTTTGAGCAATCAAATAAGGTACTTTTCTCTTGGTCCCTTTCCCAAGAGACCCCTTAAGGTTCAAGATATTCATTCCGAAAACTAGGGTTGTTCCCCGTTGCATGTCCCTGTCACTAGCTCCCATTGAATCATAGGTTGGGTATGTTTGCTGGTACAAAGTAGGGATGTAATGTGTTTTCGTGATGTTTATGTTTAAGTATGCATGTTCGGAATTATGTGAATATTGAATATGTTGTCCGAAATTTTGTGAAAAAGTGATGTGTGTGTGCAACGTGTGGCAGTGAATGTACTCACTGTTGGAGATGTGAAATGGCATGTTTAATCCTTGTATTTTATGTGCAAAAGTTGCACAGAACGTGATGTTCATATGGGGTGTGAAGTTACTGATTTTGAGTGAAAAACTCTTGGCTAATGTAACTACTAAACTACACCTAATAATGCACTAAATGTTTCATGAAATGACCTAAGAACTAATGTGAAAAGGTTGATGAAAGGAAGATAAAAATTATAACCAAATTTCCAACTTGGTGTACTTTAGTTTCAGTCAAAAACAAGGTTAAGAATCTAGGTTTTTAAATGAAAATAAAATAGGTGAGGTCAGTGGGGATTGAACCCAAGACCTCACATGTAAAGGATGCTAAAAACGTAAAGGGGGAAATGGGGTTAAGGGGAATCGAATCCGAGTGACCATGGTAATTCGCAAAAAGAAAAGAAAATGGGGCTGGTGGGAATTGAAATCGGGCCTACTGGTTGAGGGAGAAGAGAACAAGATTCAAATAAATAAATGGGAGGCGTGGGAATCGAACCCACGACCTCCAGGCAGCGAATGAAAAAAGAGAAATTAAAGAAAAGAAAATGTGAGGCGTGCGAATCGAACCCACGACCTCAAGGCTGGAAAGGAGAAGGCAAAATAATTAAGAAACATAAAGTGAGGCTTTGGGGGCTCGATCCCACAACCTCACTGCCAAAACGCCTAGCCTAGTGAATTTAATTAAAAATAAAATAGGAGGCTGTGGGGGTTCGAACCCACCACCTCACAGCCTCTAGCGAAATTAAAAGTAAAAAATAAGGAGGCTGTGGGGGTTCAAACCCACAACCTCCCAATTCCCAGTGAAAATTAAGAATAAATAAAACAGGTTGTGGGGGTTTGATCCCACAACCTCTTGGTTTAGGCGAAATGGGACAAGAAGACTTTAAGGAAAAATAAAAAGGGGTTGTGGGGGTTCGAACCCACAACCCTTCGGCCAAATTAAGAGAAAACCCAAAGAGATAAATAAAGATAGAATGTTGATGTTGGGATTCGATATAGGGTCCCAATGTCATGAAGACTAAAAATAAAATCAATGAAAAATGTAAATGTTTTCCAAGTGATTCGAACTTGGGTTCCCTTGCCCAAATTTCCGTATTGATACATAAGTCATACGTGAATTAAATGTTCAAGAATAATCCCACCTACTTAGATCGAAATCGAGATCTTGGCATACATACAAGATGCATAAGTCTTGTACTACATAATCTTAGGAAGATATGAGTCACTTAACGAACTATGAATGAAGCCTCATGGCTTGTATGTATAGACCCATAAGTCTAGCATACACTTAAAAATAATTGAACCTAAGATGTATTTAATGAAATGATGTAACCCTAGAAGGGTTAAGTACGAGTGTAAAACACACTAAATGTCCAAGTGCATTGGCATACGAGGAAATGATTATTATGTAGTGAAATGACGAAACCCTAGAAGGGTTAAGTAAGAATGTGAAACACACAAATGGCCAAGTATATTAGCATATGATGAAATGAACATTCATGTAAAATGGGGTGAGTAATTATGAAGAGCAAATGTGCTAATGTTAATGAATGTGGTGACAACATGATATGAGGCTAATGTAAAAGATGAGAACAATCTCAAATGAGCCTAAGTAAATATTACCAAAACGTACTCACCTATGAGAGTGTACAGTTAATGAAGAGATCAGTCTCTATAAACACTCTAATGAAAGTATTGAGATTAACACAGTTAATACTAATGATGAGATGAGAAATCATCTATTGAGATACGATGTCCTCATACTAGAAGTCAACTTCCATGACGTATGAGTTGAATGTAATGGAACTTTATACTGAACACCGATAGACTAGCTATGAGCGGTGATGCCTTCTTTCGGGAAGGGCGGAGGTTCACGTAAGTCTCATCAGATGAGTCTGTCCGGCTTGCCGGGTATGGGTCTCCTTATATCTCCTAGTCTTTGAACCTATACTGCCAATATAGGGATCTGGCGGGGTTAAATTCCCATGTACGCTAGCATGTTTTGGGTCACTTTGGCCGGTCATTCCACCTCTTTTCGGTGTGGGGGAGACGCTGGATTTCATGATGCTCACATGATCTATGTCGGTTAAAGTTAAAGTTCCCAATGAATGAATGAGGCTAGCCTCAAATGAAGCACATAATGAAATGAATGATACCAAAGGTGTTAGGATAGGATAATCAAGAGGTGAGCTAGACTCAAGTAATGACACTAGGTAATTCTTGATCATTGCACAGCAAACCCGATGAAAATCTTAAACTACATCGTAGGTATAGCTGGTGTTCACACTGGCCTATGAACGAAAATGAAATGAAGTACGTATGAATGAATGGAGCAGACTCTGTGTTTGCTAATGAAGACTCCCTAGTTGAGGTCCCATATGTTGAGCCCTCATTTTGGAAAGTCTTAATGTCAAGTCCATGATTCCAAGGTCTCATGGCATATGAATGAATGTTATAAAAGATGTTGTGTGTTGTATGCTATATGATATGTGCTATGTGTAAGATGTTATGTGATGTGTGCAAATGATAAGTATGATGATGCATGTTACTCTCATGGCATGACTTTCCTAATCAAAATTTGGAAAGCTCACTGACTTTCCTAATCCAAATTTTGAAAGTTCACTAACTTTCCTACTCCTAATTTGGCAAGTCCACTGACTTGACTTTCCATAATCATGTTGTTAGGAAAGAGCTATTCTTTCTCATGCATGTCCTTGGTGTTTGCTTGCATATAACCATACTTAGTACAAGTGTGTACTAACCCTATACAACTCTACAATTTTAGGTGCAAGAATAGGTGGACGCTAGAGCGTACAGGTTGACATTGCAGCTATCCAGACGTGGAGCTTTCATCCGGACTTGGTAGGACCTCATGCATTCGAGGATGTCTACCGTTACTATCTATCTTAGTATGTATTGAATATGTAATATTGAAGGATTAATATGTGAAATGAAGAGATATTGCAAATGTGTATTGTAGTGTGTTTTGTGTAGCTTGAATAGCATGTTTGACTTAGTTCATGTCTAAATGAAGTATATGATTATGTGAAGTATGTGTGTAACATGATGAATCAAGGTTGAAGCATGTGTAGAACTTAATAAGATATGAAATGATGGTTAAATGCAAGGTGTGCTCACGTGTACACACACACACACACTTTAAGGAATGTATTATTCCAAGTTGAGTAAAAAGGGGAATCTTGAGGTGGACACTCTTCGTGAGTTGAGATGTAGTGTCTAGTATCAACCTCTCCATTCCTAGTGAACTTTCTATGATAGACTATTATGTTGAGAAGCCCGTGGGGAGTTATGCCTAGCACCTAGAGGATATGAAGGGGAGGTGGATTACACTTCTTTAGTTGAGATGTTGTAGTCCAAATTACCTCTTGAGGTGAGTACTCCTCGTTAGTAGAGAGTGAGTTACTTAGTAGCAATCTCCTTATCCCCTAGCTATGTGCCCGCATAGGTGTAGCTATTGGAAAAGCCATGTAAACGCTAAGAAGCATGACCTTACACTAGGCAAGTAAGTATCCCTCATCCGATAGAGGTTAATATCGGGATTCCATATCTAGCTCTCATGGTCTTTGTCGGTTAAGCCAACTCCCACAAAAGAATTGATCGGAACTAATTAACTTGTATATTGTGATATTGTGTATGTATGTCGTGAAGTGCTCGATCCACATTAGTTAACCATTAGGAGCACTAAGTGGGAGTAGTCGTATGGGATGCTATTCTCACATTGCACTTGGTGTGACCTATACCTACTATGGGAGAAGAGTACTATCATGAAATCCGTGTGAATGAGTGTTATGGTGTGGTGTTATGGATGATTATTGTGAAGTCCTTGAGTAAATGGAATCCATTAGGATCACTAAGTGGGAGTGGTAGTATGGTATGCTACTCTCACATTGCACTTAGTGTGACCTATATTTCCATGAGTGTTTTTCATATGTTAGCCAAGGGCGTGGATTCGATTTCCAATGTAGTAAGCCTAAGATTAGATGGTTTTAAGGGTTGATTTGGTGTGCCTTAATGGGGGGTGTATTGAATATCCCTTCTTGGCTCACCTTAGGAGTCTTAGGATGATCTTGGGTTAGGGAAACTTCAAAGGAAAAAGGGTTCATATGACTTGGACCGTGCCATTCACTGTAAGTTTTTCATTATAATAGTTCAAAACGTTCACTGTAATATTCCTTCAATATACTGTAAGTTTTAGTAGTTCACTGTAAATGCATCTTTTTGGTCAACTTGTTGTAACGTGCTCAAATCCTTTGGAATCCATTAGGAGCACTAGTGGCAGTGGTAGCATAGGATGCTACTCTCACATTGCACTTAGTGTGACATAAGAGACCTATTGGAGGAGAGTACTTGTGTGAGAGTCGTATACATGCGTAGTCCACTATGAAGTCAAGTGTGCTTACTGTAAAGTGAAATGTTGAGGTAAAATTATGGAAATTCTTCTTTAAGTGTTTAATGATGCTTCTTATGTTGTTTTGTTCATAAATTCATGAATGTTACACTCAAATTGCATGAAAGGTTATTTTACTAAAAATGTCCCTTTTTGCATGTTTTTGCGTATGCCATACTTAGTACATTGTTGTACTGACCCCATACTTTTATATACCTTATGAGTATAGGGTGGAAGCCTTTTGGAGGATCGGAGTTGAATCTTGGAAATTTTATCTCTCAAGAATTTTGTATGTCCTCATATATTCGAGGGTATAGTTTATGTTTCTTAGTTTTTCTATTAAGACTTAATTGTTATTTCCTTGTTATTGTAAAGGGCCGTGTCCCTAAGATTCTAAGTTGTGTCTTTAAGTAGGCTTGTGACGATAATATTTCCTAGTATTTATGAAAGACTTCTTTTATTTAAATATCGTGAAAAGTTTTAATTTCGCACTACTTTTCATGCTTTATGTTATGAACTCTAGTTAGAGGGCTTGTACGAGACCCCAAAGGGTCAAGTACGCCCGGTCACGATTCGAAGATTTTCCCTAACTTCTAGGCTGTTCTTTCGGGTCGTGACAAAACCATACCTTATTGTAGACCTAACCACGAAATTTAGTTGAAATCTTGGAGAATTGATCCTCTTCTTGGAGCTTCAAGGTCCTTCAATGGAGGTTTGTGTAGAGAGAGAATTTAGAGAGAAGTGAAGAGGATTGGGTTCTTAAGTGGTTATTTGTTTTCGTGTGGGAATAGGTTTAAAATTAATTAAATTCAATATATACTAAGACCCTAAACTAGCCAAAACACCCCTCACTTGGATGGACCCTTTTAATAAAGTCAAATTTGACTTTTATTTTCAGAATTATAGTCGCGGAGGTGTTCTCTCAAGTTTCTGGAAATTAATTTTGGGACAGACGACTTTGCGATGCGGACCACCATTTGGCCTTTGGTGGAGCAAGTCCGCGAGGTGGACATGCTCCCTACATGCCTTGTGCTCGCTGCATTGGGCAGCTTGTTGGTCAAATGTTTGGGTCCTCCTCAAGGACCCCTAGGGTGGTCGTTGGGGGGTATCACCTGGAAGTTTTGATCCTTAAAACATTATTTTTCCCTTTATACGATACTCCCAATCCTCCACACAACCTAAGAACACCTACTAGTTAAATTTCACTAGTTTCCGGATATCATGGTCTTTTCCTAACGTATAGGCTCAAATACTTCCAGATAAAGTTAATTATATTATTTTAGTTTTGGAAACACCGTTTTAATCATTATTCATTAGGTGAGGATCTAGCCTCGGTCATTGTATTTCCGAGGTATAACTGCACCCCACACTAATATCCTAGCTAAGTTCCTCTCTTTTGTCATTCTTGCGCATAGTCCACCTTCTTAGTGAAGACTTAGGTTTCAATGTCATAACAAAACTACATTCCTAAGTAAACTCAATGAACACTTGTTCAATTCATGTGTGGCATCCTATAGTACAATAAATACTAAGAATATCATGAAGTCACTCTATTCATATTTACCATTTCTAGGTGTCACTATAGACCTACTTCAAATCGACAAGGAACTATAAACTTAAGTTAATCATATCATGGAAGGAAATTTTAGAAATAATGCAAACTAGGCATACATCATATAAGAGGAAACTTCGTAATTATGTTCAAGTCATACTTGTGCCATATATGAGTGGCATCACGTGCTACTACTCATACTAAGTACTCTTTTAGGAAAGCTTACTCAATGCTTACTATTTATCATTATTGACAAGGAAGAATAGCACATACTAGGACAGACCTAACTACCATGGAAAAAGCCTTACCATGCAATCCATGCAATCATACGAAGGATACAATAATACCAACCTAGAAACCATGCAACATTACATAGGATACAAGCTACCCTTAAGGGAGTATGAACCCTCAAACCTAAGCTATCCTTACAAGAGTATGGTGTCTCAACCCTAAGCTACCATAAAATGGTCTTGGCCTAAACACATCAAGCTACAATAAAGGCATTCTGCCAATGCTCGTTAGAGCTACCCATGGAGATTGTAGATCCTCAATCCTAGGTGTCACATCCGAGAATAGCCCATAAACATAACCAGCGTCGTACTCTTTGAGGACTAAGACTAGCCTCTTAGCTTACATCATTACATTCATAGGTCAAATTTAGCGGAAAATTTAAAACTTTTCATTACATCTACTCGGAGGTTTACATAGACCTCTGCATACACATAGTATATATATATCGAGTATACATAGACCTTTCATATAGGAAGATTACTTAGTCTTCTACTTTTATTGAACATAAGTATATAAAATATAACATAGTCATAATAGTCGTCTTATCTCATAACCATCTAATAAGAGTGTAAAAACTTTGCCATAACCAATACATCAAGTAAGAATGCCTCACATGGGCTATACAATGTTTCATATTAAATGGTAAAGAAATAAACATAGAAGTCTTTTACTAAAAACAACTCCATTAGCTAGATAGTGGCATCGCCCTCGGAAATGTGATGACCTACCCTACTTAAATGATCAAGAGATCCAAGCCTTCAAGTCGTCTTCAAACAACTTCAACGACCGGAACCTAAAATGTTGGGGAAAAGGAAGAAATGGGGTTAGTACACCACTCGTACTAAGTATGATACCATATGCACACATACTTTGAAAACATGCTAAGAAAAGGGATATTTCATAAAGTATGCACTTTTCATTTAAAATCTTTATGCACATTCAACAAGACCATACCAACAAATAATTTATGTTCATTAAGTCATAGGCATGTACTTTACAAGAACAACAACATCAAGTCTAGTCAAGTCAACATGCATAGCATATAGTTGAATACATATTCAAGTAACTATATCATCAAGTCATATTAGCAACAAGCATATATAAGAGTACATTTCAACATAATCAAATCAAGACCATTAACCATGAACCCACATGTCACATCCGGGTTTACCCCCTAGACGTAACCGGCATCGTCGTCCTCTTTGAGGACTAAGACTAGCCTCTTAGTTTACATCATTACATTCATAGGTCATATTTAGCGGAAAATTAATAAAAATTCATTACTTCTAATTGTAGGTTTACATAGACCTCTACATACACACACACACACACAAACACACACACACACACACACACACACACACACATATATATATATATATATATATATATATATCGAGTATATATCGACACTTCGTATAGGAAGATTACTTAGTCTTCTATTTTTATTGCACGTAACTATATAAAATATAACATAGTCATAATAGTTGTCTCATCTCATAACCATCTAATAAGAGTTTAATAACTTGGGCATGGCCCATACATCAAAGTAAGAATGCCTCACATGGGCTAGACAATGTTTCATACTAAATGGAAAGAAAGAACCATAGAAGTCTTTAACTAAAAAGCAACTCCATAAGCTAGACAGTGGGATCACCCTCGGAAATTGAGGACCTACCCTACTTGGATGAATAAGATATCCAAGCCTTCTTCAAGTCGTCTTCAAAGAACTTCAACGACCAGAACCTAAAATGTTGGGGAAAAGGAAGAAATGGGGTTAGTACACCACTTGTACTAAGTATGAGACCATATGCACACATACTTTGAAATCATGCTAAGAAAAGGGACATTTCATAAAATATGCACTTTACTTTGAAAAACCTTTATGCACATTCAACAAAACCATATCAACCAATATTACATATTCATTAAGTCATAGGCAAGTACACCACAAGACCAACGACATCAAACTAGTCAAATCAACATGCATAGGATATAGTTGAATACCTATTCATGTAACTCTATCATCAAGTCATATTAGCAACAAGCATATATAAGAGTAGATTTCAACATAACCAAAGCAAGACAATCACCCATGAACCCTTATCAAGTCAACAAGTGCAATGACCAAGCGAAGCCCCACAACCTTACTTAATCAAGTAACCCAACAAGAATCATGACTAACATCCTACTTCACATATCATAACATTTAAGAGTACATACGATCATACTTTAACAATATAGACCAACACATATCCATAAGTGAACTAATCAACATATAGTATCAACAATGTTCAAATTCATCAAATACATGTCATATAGCATTATAAATAATTTCATACATAAGAATATCCTCCTAAGACTCCCCTCTAGGCTAACTAGTGCAATGCTTAGGTAGAGTCCCATACTCCTACCTAGTCTAAGCTAAACCCCTTAAGTTATCCTAGTTAGAGTTCATACCTTTAATACATTTTACCTTTGGGAACAACTTTCCCTAACCGACA
The DNA here is from genome assembly GCA_016801875.1 of Solanum sitiens. NCBI lineage: Eukaryota > Viridiplantae > Streptophyta > Magnoliopsida > Solanales > Solanaceae > Solanum > Solanum sitiens. The sequence goes on along the minus strand of JABWTJ010000307.1, from coordinate 1,738,661 downwards.
TAGTCCACATGAGCTAATGTGAAATCCGGTGTCATAAAACCCTACACCGAAGGAAGGCGGACTACTTGCCAAGGTAGCACCAAAACATGAAACATAGCAACTACGTGATCCACTAGCTAGTATTCCTATGGGGGCAACATAGTTCAAGAACTAGGAGATATAGTTGAGACCCTCTTTATGCTACATGCATTATAGTATCCAATCTCAAGACTATATTAGTGATCCTACCTTCCCTATGTAGGTAGGGACACTCCTCACTCTAGTTCACTCGGTGCTAAGCTAGAGTCCCTTTTTGAAATGTCTTTAATGTATTTATTAATTATCATAACTTATTGTAGGTCATAGGATCTAACCCTTGTATAACATCATCATCATCATAGCTCACTAAGAACTGCATGAGTATTGTCCTTTCATTACAATTCATATAGGTGAGGTTAGCACCTTAACATTCTCATATCATAATAAGGCACATTGGTAAATCATTCACTATCCTTATAACATTTACATCTTAAGCCAACACCTAACAATCATAACCAAGATATTTCAATTAAACATCATACCACCCTATCAATCCTAATACAAGGCATAATCCAATACAACATCATGACTTAATCACAATTAACCACAATTTGAAGTAAAGGATAGGGATCATAAGACTCACCAAGTCTCCTTCATAGTTCATCATCAACGTCTTACCATACACCCTCAATTCAACACAATTTGGGTATGGATCATCATAAGTCAATAACCAACATGATAACAAGTCTAGAAGAATCATTACATCATAATTCAATACTAGATCATAGCTTAAGACAAGATACTTAGGTCAATTCACAACTTACTTCATAACCTAAATCATCTTCTCAAGAACCAGCATGAAAGACCACAAATCACCCTAATTAATTCATGATTAGTGCAAAAACATAATTTAGTAGTAATTCAACCAATAACCAACTCAATTGAATTAGTATAACCTAATTCATATCAAGATCAAAACCTAGGGTTAAGGGTTAAGGGTCATATTCTACAAACTAGACCAAACCATCATGATATATCATAATTGAGTTGAATTACATGTTAATATATTCATAATATCAAAAATAAATCATAAACAAATCAATTCATAACATTAATTTCGTATTGGATGAAAACCCACTTAAAAACTAAACTTTGAAAATCAATTTTTTAAGTAACCCTTTGAGGAAAGAGGTCTCAAAAGTGAATTAGATCCCATACCTTACTAATTTATGAAGATTGATGGATAAATCTTGGTATTTGCAGCCCTAGAACCCTCTCCTAGCTTGGTCTTCGATGGAGTCTTCACTAGAGAGAGAAAGAAGAGAGAAGGAAAAAAATTTTGTTTTGTGAGTTGTGATTAATCTAATGGGGTGTGGGTCTTTATTTGGGGGGTTAATTAACTTAATTAGGCTTCCCGAAACCCCTAACTAACGACCTAACCCCTTAATTAATTAATTAGGACTTAGTTAAAAAGTGCAGAAAATTGCAGGCCCCATCGACGAGACCACGATTGACGGATCGTTGGTCCATCGACGGATCGTTGGTCCATCGACGGATCGTTGGTCCACCGACGGCCAGTCCATCCCTCAGTGCACATCTGTGGTTTTGGTTAGAGACTTTGCAATTGATACCCTCCAATAATTTGGCTAAGTGACCATTGACGGTGGCATCAACGCCCCGTCGATTCACCAACGTCCCATCGTTCCCCTTCGTGGGTGAACATTGCCCAGGAAACCTTGACCCCAAAATGCAAGGGTCCTCCTCAAGGGCCCTTGGTTGGTCCTTGGGGAGTCATACTCTGACGTGTCGACAATGAATAACCTTAAACACATGTTAGACACCCTTCCACCAATTTTCATCATTTTCCGACTTCTAAAAGCTAGTCAAATAGGTTAAGGCACGCTAGTACCTCCTTGAACTAATTTACGGACGTCATGGACGTTTTCGTTTCTTGACTTCCTAAATGACTTATATTCATTGAAACGGACCTTAAAACAGTGTATAAACATTAGGACACTTATGTTAGCTCTAAAACATGTCTTGGTTTTCGAAGTGTTACATTATTCCACCTCCCCTTAGGAACATTCGTCCCCGAATGACACTAAAAATCTTTAGAAGAAAGGAATAGACTCAAGACTAGCAGCCCAACAAACAACCAATACATAACAACATCAACCATATCACTTACACAAGGCAATTCAAAACTTTAATTACCACACATAAGGCTCAACATTACATTATGACGAAATATCCTCCCCACAACAACATGAGCTCAACATAGCATATATGAGTCAATTATGCCAAAGTTCAACTTATCAGCATGCTACATATCATTTAATAAAGACTCACCATATCAAAATGCACAACATAACTCAAAACAAGCCAAAGAACAAGATTGACAATTTTCAAGTAATTTAGGCATGTTTCACTGTAACAATATCAAAAATTGCACATTTTGCAAAACTTCACCAAAAATCAAGAAATTTCAATTTTTATCATTATTTTCATTATTAGTAAGAACTACTAACCTTAGTTATCAAATAGATGAGGGTAACGGGACTTCATGTCGGCCTCGGCCTCCCATGTTGCACCCTCAACTAGGTGATTCTTCCATAACACCTTTACGAAAACCACCTCCTTTTTCCTTAACTTCTTTACTTGACTATCAAGGATTTGAACCGGAACTTCCTCATAAGAGAGGTTATCTTTCACACCAAGACCCTCAATAGGAAGACTAGACTCGGGATCACCGATACACTTCTTAAGAATGGAAACATGGAAAACCGGATGAACTGAAGCCAATTCACTAGGAAGTTTCAATTCATAGGCACCTTTACCAACTCTTGCAAGATTTCATAGTGACCCACATAACGAGGACTCAACTTCCCTTTCTTGCCAAATCTAACCACCCCTTTCATAGGTGAACTTTTCAAATACACTTTATCACCTTCTTAAAAATCCAAGTTCCTTCTCCTATGATCCGCATAAGATTTTTGCCGACTGTAGTCCATTTGCAAGCGATTCCTTATAATATGAACTTTCTCCAAAGTCTTATAATTCAAATCGGGACCAAGAAGCGAAGGTTCACCCACTTCACACCATCCAATAGGAGACCTACACCTCCTACCATACAAGGCTTCATAAGGAGGCATGGATATGGATGAATGAAAACTATTATTGTAGAAAACTCCACCAAAGGCAAATGTTTATCCCAATTTCCCTTGAAATCAATAATACAAGCTCTAAGCATATCCTCAAGGGTTTGAATAGTATGCTCCGCTTGACCATCCGTTTGTGGATGAAAAGCGATACTTAAACTTCACCTTAGTACCCAACCCTTCTTGGAATGACCTCCGAAACCTATATGTGAAGTGTGCACCCCGATCCGATATGATGGATAACGAAATACCATGGCGACACACAATCTCATCTATGAATATCCTTGCATAATCTTTTGCCGAATAAGTAGACTTGACGGTAATAAAACAAGCGGACTTTGTCAACCTATCCACAAGCACTTATATAGAGTCGTATTGCTTTTGGGTCCGAGGCAAACCTACTACAAAATCCATATTGATTTCTTCCCACTTCCAAGTAGGAACTTGGATTTTCTTGTAGTAAGCCACCGGGCTTTTGGTGTTCGGCCTTAACTTGTTGGCAATTTGGACACTTAGAAACAAACTCCGCTATGTACATTCTCAAACCTTCCCACTAAAATACTTCCCTAAGATCATGGTACATTTTTGTCGAACCCGGATGAATGGAATAACGGGACCCATGGGCTTTCTCAAGGATTCGGTTCCTCAACCCATCTACCTTGCGAACACACAATCTTCCTTGGTACATAAAAGCACTATGCCCCCCAAGAAGAATGACTCATTTAGCTTTCTAAGAAGCAATTCCTTCAACTCCATCAATGATTGATCAAGGTGTTGTTTGGACTTCACGTCAACTACCAATGATGACTCGGAGTTATGATGGACCATAAAACCACCATTCGGAGAATCTTCCAACCTCACACCCAATCTAGCCAACCTATGAACATCTTTCACTAGGTTTTTCCTGGCTTCATCTACATGAGACACACTACCTATGGATAAACAACTTCGAGCATCCGCAACCACATTGGCGTTACCGGGGTGATAGAGAACACTCATGTTGTAATCTTTCAACAATTCTAACCACCTTTATTTGTCGGAGATTCAACTCCTTTTGGGTGAACACATATTAGAGACTCTTATGGTCGGTATACACATCCACATGGACCTCATGCAATTAATGCCTCCACATTTTCAAGGCAAAAACCACAGCTGCTAATTAAAGGTCATGAGTTGGATAGTTTCTCTCATGAACCTTAAGTTGCTTAGGAGAATAGGCCATTACCTTCCCATGTTGCATAAGCACATACCCTAAACCCACTCATGATGCGTCACAATACACAACGAAACCCATTGTTCCCTCCAGGAAGGTCAACATCGGATCGAAAGTAAGCCTCTCTTTCAAGATTTGGAAGCTCCTCTCACATGCCTCCGATCACTCAAATTTCTTACTCTTTTAAGTCAAAATATTCAAGGGAGATTCAATGGACGCAAAACTATTCACAAACCTCCGATAATAACCCGCTGGACCCAAGAAACTCCTAATGTCGGTTCGAGTCAATGGTCTAGGCCAATTCTTGACCGATTCAATCTTCCTTGGATCAACCTCAACTCCCTCATTAGAGATGATATGACCAAGAAATGCTACCGACCTTAGCCAAAACTCACATTTGTTATACTTGGCAAACAATTGATTCTCCTTAAGCACTTGCAATACCACCCTCAAATGGTTTATATGGTCACCCTCATTTTCTGAATATACCAAGATGTTGTCAATCAAGACAATGACAAATGAATCTAGGTAACTTCAAAACACCCTATTCATGAGATCCATAAATGCCGCCCGGGCATTAGTGAGACCAAAGCACATTACTAAGAACTCATAGTGACCATATCTAGTCCGAAATGCCATCTCTGGTATATACTCACCTCTCACCCTAGGTTGGTGATATCCCGATCTCAAGTCAATCTTAGAAATGTAGCTTGCCCCTTGGAGTTGATCAAACAAGTCGTCAATCCGAGGCAGAGGATACTTATTCTTAATAGTGACTTTATTGAGTTGGCGGTAGTCAATGCACATCCTAAGGGACCCATCCTTCTTCTTCACAAATAAAACAGGAGCACCCCATGGAGAAATACTAGGTCTAGTAAATCCTTAAGTTGAGTCTTCAACTCTTTCAATTCGGCCGGAGCCATCCTATAAGGAGAAATTGAAATGTGATTTGTATCCGGTAACAAGTCGATACGAAAACCAATTTCCCGTTCGGGAGGAATATTGGGGAGATCATTAGGAAAGACCTCTAGAAATTCACTCACTACGGGGACCGACTCAATGGGAGGCATTTCGGAGTCTAAATCTTGCAATATTACTATATGATATAAACACCATTTTGAGATCAATTTTCATGCTTTCAGACAAGAGATGATACGATAGTAATAGAATTTCCCCCCTTCCACTCTAAAATGGTCTCATTTGGAAAGTTAAACTTCACCACCCTTGTTTTACAATCTATAGAGGCAAAGCAAGCATGCAACCAATCCATACCCAAAATGACATCAAAATCAAGCATATCAAGTTCTAATAGCTCAACATAAGAAACTCTACTGGGCAATATTAAAGGAAAATTTCTATGCAGCCTTTTTGCAACAACCGACTCACCCACCGGGGTAGACACTATAAAAGGTTCATGCAATATATCGGGCAAAATGTCAAACTTTTAGGTACTAGAGGATTAACAAATAATAAAGTAGCACTAGAATTAAGTAAGGCATATACATCAATAGAGAAGACTTTGAACATACCGGTCACCACGTCGGGAGAAGTCTCTTGCTTACCCCTAGAGGGGAGAGCATAGAAGTGGTTCTTCTTTGGAGCTTCATTTGAACCACTTGCTTGATCTTGACCACTACCCTTGTCTTGACCCCTCACATTAGGGAAATCCCTAACCTTGTCCCCACTATTTCCACAACCAAAACAATTATCGGTTCCCTTAAGAAAATCACCATAGTGCTTCTTGCCACACTTTCCACAAGTTGGATTCTCGGTTGGTGAACTAATACCCTTTCCCTTCTTAGGCTTAGTATTAGACACCCTATCATCACGAGCCTTATGGAACTTAGAAGGAACTTAATTAGATACTCGCTTCATAAACCTAGGCTTGTCTTGTATATCAACCCTATTCTTTGAAGAACCACCATCAAAAGATCTTGCCCTCATGGCATCTTTACTCTTCTTCTTAGCGCTTGCTTCTTCTACATGTTGGGCATGAACCATAAGACGAGAAATGTCCATGTTGTCATGTAGCATAACCGAATGACACTCTTCTTTCAAATCATCCTAAACCCCCGTCACAAAATGACTTATTTCATCTCTAGGATCAGAAACTAAAGAAGGAGGATATTTTGACAATTAAGTGAATTTCAAGGAGTATTCATGAACACTCGTACCTCCTTGCCAAAGGTTGATGAACTCCACCACTTTAGCTTCCCTTTTCTCCCTAGGAAATAACCGATAAAGAAAATCCTTCTTGAACACTTCCCAAGTCATGGGTCCACCTCTTAAAGGCCTATTGTCCCTCCATTGGATGTACCATGCTTGAGCCACATCCTTGAGTTGATAGGTGGCTAACTCGGCCTTCTCACTAGTAGACCACCCAATAGCATAGAGGATCTTGTAGATTTCATCCATGAACTCTTGGGGGTCTTCTTCAAGCTTGGACCTATAGAAAGTAGGAGGGTTCATACTAGTGAAATCCATTAGATGGGAGGCTATGGTATCAACTTGTTGATGAGCTCGGGGTACAACCTCCCAATTAGCTTGGGTCGTCATGGCTTGTGCTTGAGTAGTGGAGGCTTGTGATTGGGTAGTAATGGCTTGGGCCATTTGGAGGAGAGCATCCCTTATGTTCTCGGCCATCAAAGGAGGAGGATTCACCGGGGCTTGGTCGTCATTCACATATTCCTCAAGAAGAGGAACTTGATCACCACGAGGAGGAACTCCAGCATTGGCAATCTCTTCTTCAAGTATTCGTGCCGCATTCCTTCGATTATTCATTTCCTATAATCACAACAATAGGATTAGATGCAAAAGCACATAGAGATAACACTCCAAAGGCACAATATTAGACTTCCAAAAGAGTGAGAGTTTCCTAAGCATCATGTAGGTTCCTATCCATAAGTGTGGCGCACTTCACAATTATGAATAAGAATTTACGTAGACGTGGTTGAGAGAGACATCGACTCAAAGATAATTCAACATCATGCTCTGATACCAAGTTTGTCACATCCGGGAATAGCCCCTAAACATGACCGGCGTAGTCGTACTCTTTGAGGACTAAGACTAGCCTCTTATCTTACATCATTACATTCTTAGGTCAAATTTAGCGGAAAATCTAAAACTTTTCATTACATCTATTGAGAGGTTTACATAGACATGTACATACACATAGTATATATATATCGATATACATAGACCCTTCGTATAGGAAGATTACTTAGTCTTCTACTTTTATTGCACATAATTATATAAAATATAACATAGTCATAATAGTAGTCTCATCTCATAACCATCTAATAAGAATGTAAGAACTTGGGCATAACCCATACATCAAGTAAGAATGCCTCACATGGGCTATACAATGTTTCATACAAAATGGAAAAGAAAGAACCATAGAAGTCTTTAACTAAAAAGAACTCCATTAGCTAGATAGTGGCATCGCCATCGAAAATGTGAGGACCTACCCTACTTGGATGATCAAGAGATCCAAGACTTCTTCAAGTCGTCTTCAAAGCACTTCAACGACCGAAACCTAAAATGTTTGGGAAAAGGAAGAAATGGGGTTAGTGCACCACTTGTACTGAGTATGAGACCATATGCACATATACTTCGAAAACATGCTTAGAAAAGGGACATTTCATAAAGTATGCACTTTTCATTAAAAAACTTTATGCACATTCAACAAGACCATACCAACCAATAATTCATGTTCATTAAGTCAGAGGAATGTACATCATAAGAAAAACAACATCAAGTCTAGTAAAGTCAACATGCATAGCATATAGTTGAATACATATTCAAGTAACTCTATCATCAAGTCATAGTAGCAACAAGCACGTATAAGAGTACATTTCAACTTAATCAAGGAAAGACAATTAACCATGAACACCCATCAAGTCAACAAGTGCAATGACCAGCAAAGCTCCATAACCTTACATAATAAAGTAACCCAACGAGAATCATGACTAACATCCTACTTCACATATCAGAACATTTAAGAGTACATAGCATCATACATTAACAATATAGACCATCATATATTCATAAGTGACACCAATCAACATATAGTATCAACAATGTGCAAGTTCATCATATATATGTCATATAGCATTATAAGCATTTTCATACAAAAGAACATCCTCTTAAGACTCCTTCAAGGATAACTAGTGAAATGTTTAGGTAGAGTCCCATACCCCTACATAGACTAAGTTAAACCCCTTAGGTCAACTTAATTAGCGTTCATTCCTTTAGTTCATTTTACCTTTTGGGAACATCTTGCACTAACCGACGTAGATCACATGAGCTAATGTGGAATCCGATGTAATAAAACCCTAAACCAAAAGAAGGCGTACTAATTGCCAAGGTAGTACCAAAACATGAACATAGCAACTACGTGGATCCACTAGCTAGTACTACTATGGGGGCAACGTAGTTCAGGAACTAGGAGATATAGTTGGGATCCTCTTTATGATACATGAATTGTCGTCTCCAATCTCAAGAGTACTTTAGTGATCCTACCTTCCCTATGTGGAAAGTGACACTCCTCACTCTAGTTCACTCGGTGCTAAGCTAGAGTCCCTTTTTGAAATGTCTTTAATGTCTGTATTAATTATCATAACTTATTGTAGGTCATAGGGTCTACCCCTTGTATAACATCATCATCATCATTGCTCAATAATAATTGCATGAGTATTGTCCTTTTATTACAATTCATATATGTGAGGTTAGCACCTTAACATTCTCATATCATAGTAAGGCACATTGGTAAATCATTCACCATCCTTATAACATTTACATCTTAAGCCAACACCTCACAATCATAATCAAGACATTTCAATTCAACATCATACCACCCTATTAATCCTAATACAAGTCATCCTCCAATACAACATCATGACATAATCACAATTAAGCACAATTTGAAGTAAAGGATAGGGATCATAAGACTCACCAAGTTTCCTTCATAGTTCATCATCAAAGTTTTTACACCCTCAAAATGAGCTAGGTTGAGATAGATTCTAACACTTGTGTCATGATGTTTTAAAGTCATAAAATTTTTAAAAATGACATATTAAGCAGTATATATAGTTTGGAAGTATTTGGAGGTCAAACATCCAAGAACGTCCAAGACGTTTGGAAACTAGTCGAAGTTGAAGTGGTGTGTCATAGTATTTTGTAGTGATGTTTTGGGGAATGGTTTGAAGGTGAAATTCAGTACCGAGGGTTGCTACGCATAGCCTGATATACAAAAAGTCGAAAAGTCCGGGAACGACACCTCGGGGACCATCAAAATGGTCCCAAAGAAGACCCAAACATGGGCCAGCGAAGGTGTCACGCAGTGGGGAAAATTCTTGTCTACAACACAAGGCTGTCACGAAACCCTCTGTCCAAGAATTTTTGAAAATTTAGAATTGGAAGTTTCTCCGCGACGCGCAATAAAGTCCCAGATTTCGTTGCGTTATTTTTAAGTCAAATTTATGTTGGTTGATTTGTCCAATAAATGCAGGGATCTTTTGGATAATTTAGGGGTAGATTATGGACGGTTATTAGACCTATTTAAACCCCTAACCTCACCAATTAAAGCAAAAAACCTCAACTCAAAACAAAACCTCTCCATTCACTCTTACAAAACTCCATTGTTGAAGCTTTGAAGCTCCAAGAAAGATGATAGGTTTCTCAAGTTTTTCTCCATCAATCTCGTAGGATTTTCATCAAAATTAAGGTATGGTTATTCATCCTTGAAATCTCTTTCTTCAAGGAGTCAATTCCAATGATTTTCAAAGATGATCAAAAACATTAATTGTCTAATTTCATAATCTAGACATGGGTTATTGCATAAAAGGTTTTGAATAAATGTTTTAGGATTGAATTGATGTTAATGCAATGTTTTAAAGCTATATTTCCTATGAACCCATGCAAACCATGCAATTCTTATTTTGACTACTTTATGCGTTAAGTGATCTTGTCTCTATACTTATGAATTATAGTGTAGTTTTCTATGGGCTATTGAATTATGTAAGAATTGTATTCAATTGATGTCTAATATATTAGATTGATAAATCTATATTGTATTGACTTAGATTCATTGAGCATTATATTATTGTATTGAATTGATGTTCATGGCCATGGGTAAGGGCCTTGTGGTATTAAATTGGATGATTTAGCTATGGATTAAAGTGGTGAGAATGGATTGGTGTTAAGCTTCCCTAGTTCTCTTTATTTTATGTTTATTAAACTTCAATTATGTTGTGATTTGGTATGGTCCACTTATTGTGGCGGTGTTAGGTGTTTTACTTGAAATTGATGTGGCCTTGTCGGCGTTACTTTACGTATTATGATGATCATGGCCTTTTCGGCACTACTTGAAGTATTATGATGATTTGTGTAGGTGATTATGTGAAGTATGATCATATCTATCTACATGCTATTAATGTGATGGTTTGATACTGATAGGTAATCATGTTAGACTATGACTGTGTGTTTATGTGTGTAGTCTTAGAGTTGATGCATGATTGTTCCTACTTGACTATATAAGTCTATAATGGTTATATTGATGATGTTATAGTAATGTATAGGATGACATAAAGATGATATGGGTGATACCTAAGTGCTTCAAAGAATGATATGCTATATGTAAAGATGTGTGTGTCTTGTCTTGGTAGACTTATGTCCCTTACTTGATACATGTACAATTATGAATATGAACATCTTGACTTAGTAGGCTTAGGCACCTTTGTCTTGTATGTGTATGGATGAACGTTGAAGGAAAGTCTAGGATCGGTAGACCTAAGATGGTGCCCTTATAACAATGACTATTATGTGGAACCTTCTATATAGAAAGAAGGTTAAGAATGAGCTATCCTTATTAGACCATTGAATGGCATCCCTAGTGGACCCATCTTTGGTACGTACATTATGACTATGTAATGACTAAGAGATGGTACCTTTTAATATTCCCCTTTTTATTGAACTTACTCTATGAGAACAAAGTCTAGCACCGAGTGAATATGTTATGGTTTGTAGCTCTACTTAAGAAGGAGTCTAGAGTACAATGTATCTCTACTTGAGAATGAGACTAGATTGCATAAAAGACCTTGATATTCCCTAACCATGTTCCTACATGGGATGTTCCTAGTTCTACCCTTGGAAAGTAGAACACCCTCCATCGGAGTAGGGTTATGACTCCGGATTCCATGCCTAGCTAGTATGGTCTATGTCGGTTATTGCCTATTCTCATCATGTGGGATACATACTAGTGTTGGATAAGTACTACAAAGTTTAGGAATTGGAATGAGACGCTATCTAGACATGGCACAATTAGTCTTTGAAGATGTTAGTGTGTGAGTGCCCTAGGTCTTCATAAAGACCATTATGTGAATGTCCATAAGTGATGAATGTTTTCTAATGACTTAATGAACATAATGACTTTAGTAAAGGAATGCTAATGAAAAAGGTACTTATCTAGAGTAGCTTTGAGATTGCTTAAGTATGCTTGAAGAGGGTGTATGGGCGGTCTCTTCATGTCTTACTTAGGTGAGTCTTAGAGTAATTCTAGGTAGGGAGTTTAACAAATAAAGTAAGATTGATCTTATCTTCGGTAGTCTTAAGGATCATTTAGGTGTGCTTAGAGAGGGTGTATGGGTGGTCTCTCTTTGTCTCACTTAATTGAGTCTTAGGATAACCTGGTTGCAAGATTAAAGAGGTCAGTGTGAAGTTGAACTAAGATCACTCTAACATTCTTGAATATTTGGTAAAATGTTTATGTGATATCTTATATGTTTCTAAGGTGTTAAATGTAGTTCTTCTGCTGATACTATGATGTTTTAATCAAAAAGATCATGTTTTATACAAATGTCCGTTTCTCATGATTTTATGCATTATGCCATACTTAGTACAACTGTTTGTACTAATTCCATACATTTTGTCTATCTCTAAAGGTGTAGGTGCCGTTTGAGAGGAGTCTCGAAGTTGAATCTTGGATTAGTGTTCATTCAAGTAAAAAGTTGGTATGTCCTCACTAGATTCGAGGACATCTTGATGTTTAGATTTCATTATTGAAAGTATTGTAATAAACTTAGCTATTTTCTATATGATGAAGTATGGGCCGTATCCCAATATATTCGTATGTCTAAGATGGCTACTTTGAGACTTAGCCTTTCATTATGTTTTTCTATAAAAGATATATTTTGAAGTATTATTATTTCGTGTGAAAAGTTTTAATTCCGCACTACTTTTCAAACATGTATGCAATGAATAGTACAAAAGGGCTTTTACAAGACCTCCGAGAGGTCGAGTAGGCCGTGTTTCAATTTGAGAATGCCCTAACTTCTAGGGGGTATACTCGGGTCGTGAAAAAGGTCTTACAAGGCTACAACAATCATTACATCATAATTCCATACTAGATCATAGCTTAAGACAAGATACTTAGGTCAATTCACAATTTACTTCATAACCTAAATCATCTTCTCAAGAACTAGCATGAAAGACCACAAATCACCCTAATTCATTCATGGTTAGTGTAACAACATCATTTAGTAGTAATTCAACCAATAACCAAGTCAATTGAATCAATATAACCTAATTCATATCAAGATCAAAACCTAGGGTTAAGGGTTAAGGGTTATCTTCTACAAACTACACCAAACCATAAAGATATATCATAATTGAGTTGAATTACATGTTAATATATTCATAATATCCAAAATAAATCATAAACAAATCAATTCATAACATCAATTTCGTATTGGATGAAAACCCACTTAAAAACTCAACTTTGGAAATCAATTTTTGAAGTAACCCTTTGAGGAAAAAGGTCTAAAAGGTGAATTATATCCCACACCTTATTAATTGATGATGATTGACGGAGAAACCTTGGTATTTTCAGACCTAGAACCCTCCCCTAGCGTGGTCTTCAATGGAGTCTTCACTAGAGAGAGAGAGAAGAGAGAAGGAAGAGAATTTTGTATTGTGAGTTGTGATTAATCTAATGGGGTTGGGGTCTTTATATGGGGGGTTAATTAACTTAATTAGGCTAACAGAATCCCCTAACTAAAGACCTAACCCCTTAATTAATTAATTAGGACTTAGTCAAAACATGCAAAAAAATTGCAGGCCCCATCGATGAGACCACGATCGATGGATCGTTGGTCCATCGATCGCCAGTCCATCCCTCCGTGCTGCACATCTGTGGTTTTAGTCAGAGACTTTGATATTGTGACCCTTCAATAATTTGGCTAAGTTACCATCTACGGTGGCATCGACGCCCCGATGATTCACCAATGGACCGTCATTCCCCTTCGTGGGTGAACACTGCCCAGGCAACCTTGACCCCAAAATGCAAGGGTCCTCCTCAAGGGCCCTTGGTTGTTCCTTGGGGATTCATACCCGGACAGTTCACTCATGAATAACCTTATACACATGTTAGACACCCTTCCATAAATTTTCATTATTTTCCGACTTCTAACAGCTAGTAAAATAGGCTAAGGCACACTAGTACCTCCTTGAACTAGTTTCCGGACGTCATGGACGTTCTTGGACATTTTGATTTCTTGACCTCCCAAATGATTTATATACATTATAATGGACCTTAAAACAGTGTCTGAACATTAGGACACTTATGTCAGGCTCTAAAACATGTCTTGGATTTTTGAAATGTTACACTAGGCTACCCTGCCTATACTAATGCAAGCTACCATGAAATCATCCTACCAATGCTGGTTCAAGCTAACCTTAGGAGAGATTAATTCCTCAATACCAATCTACCATGAGATCTAGTATCTATATCTACATAATCCAATTATGAATGAAACAAATCATAGGAATCAACCTCAAGGTATTATATTCTAACAAGCATAATTCATTTTTGGTGACGAACCTTTCACATTTTACATACAAGCATTCATTTAGTTCTAAGAAGGTCATGTGGGTAAGAGCCTTCCACCATAACTCTATCTGTATTGTGTATCAATTCAATGAAAGCTAGTTCATCCTACTAAAGTTACTCATTAAGCCCTGGAGACCATCATTGTGACTTCAACCGTACATTCAAGGTTTACTCCACAATCATCATACTAGTCTTGATCACAAGACACATTAGCCCTAAGCATTGGTAATATGAAATTCTACGCAAAATTAGTCAAAAGTCACAATTCCTAATCATTTAAGTCCATGTTATGACATACATGTATAAATGTAGTTCAATTCATCATTTCATATTCACATTCTTGGATAAGCTCTATACATGATAACAACCCTAAGAGAATCTAGAAAGAATCATCAATTTCTCATCAAAAATCAAACCCAGATACTGTGAAAATTAGGGTTAAGCAAGGAATTCACATAGTTCTTCATCATATCATTAATCAACACTAAATTAATAATATATGACTAGTATCCAACCATTTGGAATCATACCCACCTAAAACCGATACATTGGAAGTAACCCTATCTTGATTAGGGTTCTTCTTAAAAAATTAGGGGAAGTTCTAAGGGTGTCTATGGATAGAAGAACCCATAAATAAAAATCAAAACATACCTTAATCAATGCTCTAACACAAGCCTTTAGCAATTGAGCCTTTGTTCTTGAACTTAGCTTCAACCCTAGCTTCTTCTTCAATTGAGGTTCTTCTTAGAGACAGAAATATTCTATGTAGAGGATGAAATTGGGGGTTTTCTTTAGATTCTATTGAGAATGAATTAATTAAGCCAAACTTAGGTATAATAAGTTTATGTAGTTGCTAGGAAAGAAAAAGAAAAATGTAGGGTCAAATTTTCTAATGAACTAAGGACATAATCGTTTTAGCTTAAAAATTACAAGTCATGATTACTTTTTGCACCCTCGTGGCTCGCCAAGTGGACCGTTGGATCGCCCAAATTTCTAGCAAGCTCCTTAAAAGGGCAGTTTGATAGGAGATATTTGGGGGGCCTATGGCAATTCGCTAAGAAGGTTGGCGTGTTGTGACTTATCTTGCCCTTAGTTCCAAAACTAAGGACAAAGGGACATCCCACTAGGTGACCCTAGTTCCCTTTAGTGCATCGCCAAGTGACATGGGCAATCTAGGAGAAGAAGTTCTCTCTCACACTAGCTTGAGAACTTAAGCCCTTAAAACCCTATACCATTCCACATATAGTCTTATAAACTACAAGGTCTAACAGGTTTCTTGACGTTCAAGTACTAAACCCCTCATCAAAGTCTTATCAACGACTTTAATTTACATTCCAAACCATAGAACCCTAACATATGTCCCAGTATACTATACTAGTTTCTAGGGTGTTACGACAAGACTCTAATAGACGTGGTTTGAGACGTCTTAGAACCATTCCAAGACCTTTCTCTCTGATACAAAGTTTTTCATAACCCAAGAGTACCCCCTAGATGTGACATGGCGTACAAGACTCAAAAAATCCTCAGACAAGCCTCTTAGCGTATCATAACATAAGATAATAGGAAATTGTGCAAAAATTTATATCTTTTTGTTTAAAATCAAAAACTTTCATACAAACTAGCGGAAGTTCGCAGCCCATACAAAAGTATGACTTGGGACTTGGGACGCAGCCCATACAAAAGTCTAAAAGATAAAATAGGGACTTAAAGGACATGGTGGTCAAGCCCTCAAATGCTATGAGGACTCACCATAACTTTGCCTCTTGATCTACTATGAACTTAGCCACGAGGATGGAAGTCGATATCGTCAAACCGTACACTTTGGGAAAGATGTAGGAAATGTAAGTAGAAAAATGCACCAAGTATGATAGCCATGAATAAAATCCTTTTAAACATGCTAAAAATGGCATCTTAGTTGAAAACCATTCTAGAGTCAATGTTTGAGAATAATCATGCACATTTGTATAAAAGCGTAACTAACAATCTAATTCAACATAAAGATCAAAATGGCAAAATTGAAACATACCATAAGTACTCTAAAAGATAACTTATGCAATGCATGAGTAAGACCCCATACTAAGTAAATCTTTTTGTGTAGTCATAGTTCATAGTTCATTTTATCTTAATCAATACTTACATCATCATATCAAAATAGAACCATCTCATAAGTGACCTTAAGTTATACTTCAGAAATGCATAGATAAGATCACATAATCCCCTCTACAATAAGTACTACTTTTAGGCCACCATAATCATACTTACTGTCATGACCACGGAGAACCCCGTAGAAGTAACATAGTGTACTTGACCTCTCAGAGGTCTTATACAAGCCCATAGACATAATTCATCACATTGTCTTAAGAAATTTAGTGGAAAATTCAAAACTTTTCATAACACATCATATTGTAGAACATCACTTCATTAATAATATATATATATATATAAAATACCATATTACTTAGTTAGATCTAAGTCTCTTTTGTCATCTTAGAGTCAACATCAATAGTGTAGAATTGGGACACGACCCTTAACAACATAAGATAATATGTAAGTTATTCCATATACTTTGAATAAGATCTTGACATAGGGAAATCCTTAAATCTTAAGGATCACTTTCTTTGAACTTGGGATATTTATCCAAGATCTTCACTTAGGAGACATCCTGTAGCCATCATCACCTACACTTTGTTTAAAAAGGTGAAGAAGAATGATATTAGTACAAGAATGCAGCAAGTATGGAAACCATGCAAAAATAGCATGGATTGAATTATGATGGGCATTAAAAGCTTTTAAGAAAATATCATGGATGGTGAAAGGTTTTCTGACGCATGGTCTAATGAGTTATCCTATGATACGAAAATGGGTGAATAGCCATGTCATTTAATTATAAGACAAGTTAAAATTAATAACTATTCAGTTGGATTTAGGCTTAGCATCGAGAGGATATGGAGATGAAAGCTCTCACATAGCTTGAGGCAGGATTTCTAGTAGCAATCTCCTTATCACATTCCTATGTGCCCACATAGGATGATTGTCTAAATATATACAATGATTATCTCATATAGACATTAGTTAGTGGATCCACTTAAGCTAGACGTTTATGGTCCTACCTTGCAAAGTAGGACATCCTCTTTTCCGTGTGAGAAGAGTACATAGGATTGCATGTTATTGGTCACATGGTCTCCATGTCGGTTAAGACTTCTTTACACAACAATGATGAACAAAGGTTACTTCAAGAAATATCTCACATTTTTATAAAGATTATCATTCTTGCATTGACCATGATTATGATTTATGTTTTCTAACCCCCTTATCTCATGTTTTGACTTGGTTTTTGTATATCACGAAAAGTCCTTTTAACATGATTTTAAAAATTCTATGCTTCACTATCATACTTGGGACATATTTATACTAACGCATACTCTTGCACATTGTTTCCCTAATGTAGGGTACGATGCTCCTATTCCTCATATTCGTGGCTAGGGATCACTTATTAGATATGGAAAATTGGTGATTCCTCGTGTTCCGATGACGAAGCCTAGTTTCTTATTGTCTTTACTTTTTAGAGATTGTATGTGATGTACGGGTCACGTGCCAATCACGCTTAATGTAATAGATGGATTTGAGAGTATATAGACTTCCACTCTGTTCTTATAAACTCTTTTATGTCATAAACTGTCTTTTAAACTCTTTCAATACTATTATCATATTTATGTATGCTATGTGGCTTGTGTAGGATCTCTCAGGGTCATAAACTCCATGTCATGTCTAGGGTGTACTTTGAGTCGTGAGAAAGTCTCATCTCCAGCCATGACACGAAGACCCTCAAAAATGAACTAAGGTAGATAGAGCCTCACATGTTCCTTAAAAGGTTAATAACATGTTAATAAATTTCTTTCCATCTTGTATATTTGATTTAAAGTGGTTTGGAGGTCCAACTTCCAAGAACGACCAAGATGTTCTAAAGTTAGCCTTAAGCCGTGCTAGTGTGTTCTAGTGTGCCTTCGCATTTTATGTATTAGTTGGTGCCTAAAATGATAGGATTAGACCCTAATATGTATATGCTCGTATTAAGGTTCAAAACGTCTGGTCACGACTCCTCAAGGAAAACCCAAAAGGGTCCTTGAGGAGGACCCAAAAGCAGGCAGTACACTGCCTTGGCAGTTTCATTTAACGACCATGCAATAGATGTCCCGTTCAGTGACCTACGTTCCGTCGATTGGGGGCGTTGCTCCACACTTATGCATATGAGCTCAGTCCCAAAAAATTGGTCTCTGTCACAAACGACGGATGTGCAGGATGGTGTCGTCGTTCCACCAACGGTCTGTCGCTGCCATCCATAGTTTGGACCTGCAATCTGTCAGCTAAAGCTGCCAAGTGAGGGGTGAATTGGACAATTTACCCCACATTCCAAATAGAGACTAGGAAATTATTTTAAACGCTTTTAGGTATATTAAGTTGGTTAATAACATGAAAACCCCATTCCCAATTCATTCTTAAAAATTAGAATTTCCCCCGCTAAATAAACTCTCCCTAGAAATTTCCATTAGAGATCAAGCTCAAGAACACCCTAGGGGATTGATTTTCATGACTTCTTCTTCAAGTTTTCGTGGGCTTCTCATGTAGTAATGTATGGTAATACTTCATCCTTAGTTAATCTTCCATCTAAGGAGTTCCTCCAATGGTTTTCAAAGAGAATTCATGATTCAAATTCCTAACTTTCAATCTATCCATGGGTTAATTGTCAAATTGATTTCAAAAGCATCCTAATGATGAATTTAAGATTACCTACTATTTTTATAACGAATTTCAATCCAATTTCATGAAGAATCCATGATCCTCCTAATTTTTCAAATTGGCCTAAATGTGGGTCTTGTAATCTTATTTAGATGTGTATGGAATTGTGATTCGATTATGTTTAATAGACTATTGCTACTGTTTTCTATATGGATTGGTTATGAATTGTTGGGAATTGATCAATTATGATCAATGCTTGGATAATTGGTAAGTTCACCCTAATTTCTAGCCTATGGTAGTAGAATTGACATTGAATTTCATTATGTGGTATGATCCACTTATAGTGGTGGTGTTTACTTTCTTGTCATTTTCTATGTGTCGTGATGATGGACTTGAAGGCAATATGTGTAGTATGATTCAATGTGATGATTATCATGATTGTGAAGGAGTTGTGTAGTCTCCAATGATAGTATCATGCTATAGGAGTATTGATGATGCTTCCTACGTGTGAATGATTACGTTAGGGTTAGGAGTGGTCTATATGGTTAGCATTGATGAAGTACTATTGATGAATGACCCCCTACCTATGTAACCCTATACGAATATGTGGTCTTAAGCATGATTAGGAGTCTTAGATTCAAATGATGAAGATGTATTGTCTCCTATGCTATAATATTAGGTGTGGTCTATAGACCCTAATACTCTATGTGTGAGTTGCTTATGACTTGAGGGATATGAATAGGTGTTGTACTCCTTCAAGAGTTGGTGTTTCTCTTATGTGATCATTATGACCAATGTACACACACACCTCTCATGCATGACTACATGTGTAATATGTTCATGAAAGTAATAAAAGGTATCTTAACTAGGATGACTTGATAGGTAGACTAGTATAGGTAAAGGTATGGGACTTTACCTAAACATTGCACATGCGTACCTTGATAAGATAGTTCCTACGATGATTCTTTATGCATATAAGTATGAATGTAAGATTAATCTATGAACATGATAAGTTGAGAATATGATAAATGCATGATTGTCAGGGATTAGAAGTGATCTATTATGCATCTTAATTTTATGGTATGAATAAAAGTATATGAATGATTAAATATAATTATGTGGTTTCTAAATATGTTTATGTGAAAGGTTTCCTTATATATGTACAGATACACACACGTGAATGTATGAATGAAGCATGTTATGATAATCTAGTAAAGTAGGGTCTTTGAAAAGTATTACTCAATTGTACTCTAAACTAGGCTATGCTATAAATATGTTATGTCCATGTGAAAGGATATTATTACATGATTTAGTTGTTGATGAAAGGATATTCTCATCATTAACCTATGAGCTATGTATAATGGGTTAATATCCTAAAGCCAATTTTTATAAAGTAATGCTAATAAAGATTTTTCAAAAATGGAACTTATCTTAGCACCAAGTGACTTGACAATGAGAGGTTCCCCTTTCCAAAACGGAAGGTATGTTCACCCTATGGTTTCTCATGAGATGGAAACTACAATGAAAATTGGCATAAAGAGGGTTGCAATTATACATCTCCTAGTTCCTTAACTATGTTTCCCTCATAGGACCTAGCAAGTGGATCCACCTAATATTCTTACATGATGTTAATGTTCTACCTTGGAAATTAGAGAACCTTCTTTCGGTGTGGGGTTCCATGACACCGAATTCAATGTTGAAACATGGAGTAAGATTATGAACCCTAACTAGAACTAACTAAGGGAAGTTGCTTAGTGTAGGTTACGGTATGAGACTTTAACTATTCATCGCACAAGTAGCTCTTGAAGGGAGTTCTAGGAGGGAGTTTTTTTATATATATGTATATGTATATGCCTATTATGCATGACATTGTTGTATTGTCCTACTTACATTATTATATGTATCATATTGGTATTATTGACTATATGATGAAGGTCTTACTTTATACGCATGTAGTTGGCTAAACTTGTCATATTGATGTATGAAGTAAGTGATAGTGCTTGTGGTCTCTTTGTGGGTTTACTTAGTATGTGTGAGGTTATGGGGCTTCACATGTACATCACATGTACATTGCGCTAGTAGGATTAGTTGGGATTATGAGTAAAGTTTTAGCATGTGTATTGATGAAATGAATTACAAATATGCATTTGATAATTATTGACTGATGATGATGATATTGGCATTATTGACTTGCATGTTGTCTTGAAATAAGTCTTATATGTGGTTCATGAGATGTGTTTGTTCATATATATGAAGTATGTGTTTCATGATGTTCTATGCTTATATGAATGTATATGTTTGAGTTAATGAAGGTTTGTATGAATGTTCACCTTGGTGACCTTAAGGTGATGCTTGAGTGTGGATGGTGGAATGAGACACTATTTACGTGTTGCACCAAGTATTACTTGAGAGTTACATTGGGGTAAAGGAGTTAAGATAAAATATAGGAAATGTTATGAACATGATTAATATGCCTTAAATGTGATATGTAGTTTTATGTGATGGTATTGATATTCTACATTTCTATATGAAGTATGTGAACTATGATGTGTTATTGTGCCAATGTTTATGAAGCTTTTTTAAAAAGTCATGATGCATGGTTTCTAACTAAATGTCCTCTTTAAGTGCATGTTTATTCATGGTTGTCATACTTAGTGCATTCTTGTACTAATGTCATTCTTCTTCATATTTTTACACAAATTGTAGGTGGTGATAGCTAGAGGATTCTCCGAAAGTGAAGAGCTTGGATATATCTCCCAAGTTTAATGAAAAAGGGATCCTTAAGGTTCAAGGATTTCCTATGTCAAGATGTTATTTAAAGTATATGTAATAGCTTATTTATTATTTTATGTTGTTAAGGGTCGTGTCCCTTTTCTACTCTATTGATGTTGAGTCTAAGATGACAAAAGAAACTTAGATTCTAACTATGTATTTATGATATTATATATATATATATATATATATATATATATATATATATATATATATTGTAACGAATGGGGAACACCCTCTAAAAGTAACTGGCATCTTGTTCCTCGGAGAGGACTTAAACTATCCCTAGGCATACATCATGGCATATCATAGGTAGAAAAATGCGGAAAATTTTAAAACTTTTACAGATGAAGTATACTTAGACTTCTCACTTATTTTATATGGAGTTTAAATAGACTCCACGTTTATGAAGTTTACATAGACTTCTCATTTAGCATAGTCAATTCGTTTAAGTAGTCTAATATTGTATCATTTTTAACCATCTATCATAGAAGCATAATTATTTGGGCATAGCCCTTACACTAGTACAATATCCCACGTATAAGCATACAAC
The DNA here is from genome assembly GCA_016801875.1 of Solanum sitiens. Lineage (NCBI taxonomy): Eukaryota > Viridiplantae > Streptophyta > Magnoliopsida > Solanales > Solanaceae > Solanum > Solanum sitiens. Next base: position 1,716,324 of record JABWTJ010000307.1, on the reverse strand, counting down.
AAACTCTCCAAAATATAAGGAGAGAAACAATTGTCGTAGACATATCCAATACTAATCAAGCTAGATAAGTGGCACCATCCTTGGGCTTGAGGACTCACCAAAAATATGGGAAAAGGTCCAAGTCTTCCTTGCCAATGGCCTAGAAGCTCTTCAATGGCCGGAACCTACAGTTTTGGAGAAAAGGGAAGAACTATAGGTTAGTACAAAACACATGTACTAAGTATGACTCTTACGCACAAAATCATCAATGTATGAGAAAAGGGACAATTTAGTCAAAACCATGCTTAGTATCAGATGCGCATACAAGGAAATAGCATAAGTCAACACAACATGATATTAATCCATCATATAAGCAACCCAATCATACTCGTGCCATGCCAAAAATAGAACTCCGTAACCCTATCAAAAGCTAAGTATCACATTAAGTCACCTACTTCATGCATACAACATAACCTTATATTTCATCATGACATGCTTTATTCATAAGATCATATATAACTTGACATACATAACATATAATAAACTTAATCATACAAGAGCACTACTAAGACCATCCCTTAGGATCCCACATGTGCAATGTGTAAGAGAAGTCTCATACCCTCTATCACACTATGTAGCAACCTTTAAGAAAAGCCCTAATAAGAGTTCACATACTTAACTTGTTCATTTACTTTTACATTAGGGAAAGAGTTGCAACAATCGATATTATACCATGTGAGCTACATGGAATCCGGTGTTCTACTCCCACGCCAAAAAGAGAAGGTTAACACTTGCCTAAGGTGTTACCTTTCGTACATAGCTATCTAGGTGGATCCACTAAGCTCGAGTCCTATGTGGGCACATAGTTAAGGGTCAAGGAGATTATTACTAGAAACCTTTACTTGCTAAATGTGGAGGTTTCCATCTCATGATACAACACGTAACTTGGGAATCCAAACTTACTAAACGTGAGGAAATCCATGTAAGGAGATGGACTTACTAACGGGAGACCCCCATCACATTTAGATGCCTTTTCGGTTCTAAGAATTTATTCCCTTTAGTAATCATCTTTACTCATCATACAAGTTCACATTAGTCTCTTCTAGACTCCTATGTAAATATCTCATCATAATAGCTCATACGTAACCATAATTGAGAACTACCCTTTCACTTCAGAAACCTCATACAAGTGAGTAAACCTTTCACTAACACTTCATTATAATCTTGAGGATTACTTTCAATCATATAATAATCATATCATACCATGCATACATAGTTCATAACAAATTCAAATTTTTAGGTTTAAGTATGAGGATTACTTTTCATCAATATCACAACCACACATTAAACATAGGAACATTACTATCTAAGTAACTCATCTATCATAGTTGAATTCAAGAAAGAACCAACCAACATACCTTCTTTACCTTTCATGTCGTTCATACTTTCATTACCAAATAATACATAACCAAGGTAAATTGAAGAAGTAATACATAACAATTATCATTTTACATAATCCATATACTCATCATCTTCCACAATTTCCATAGAATTTCAAGATATAATGAGTTTATGGAAGGACAAGGGTTAAAGGGAAGATCTCATGTGATTACCAACAATTAGGCATAATTACATAGTTAATCAACACAAATAGATCATAATTCATCACAACTGAATAAAATTTCGTTTTGAAAATAGAACCTATGTCTAGATTGAAACTCTAGTCTTGGGGAAGTTTGAAAATCTCTTTGAAAGGACCTCATGGGTAAAGGAATCCCAAGAGTGATAGAAACCATACCTTAGGGATGATTTTTCCACGAATTTGAGATGTATTCCTTGGTGACTTCGTCCTCTTATTAAAGTTCCAAAGTTTCTTCAATGGAGGTTTGAGTTTGGGGAGAGAGAAACTAGAGAGAAGTTGGAGCTAAGTGGGTATTGGGAATTTAGGAGATTTAGGTTAGTTTAATGAGTTGGAACCCTTTTATAGTCCACAACTAAATAATTTAACCACCCATTAACCACTAATTAATTAACCACCTAATTAACTAAACTCCCTCACCTCAACCGATTTAAAATAGTGCACCAGAGCCTCAATCGACGACTGCACGTCGACGGGCCGTTGACAAGAACATGGACCGTATTGTTCATTCGTGGTTATGGTCAGATACTCATTTTTGGGAGCATTTTGGTGATGTGGATATGTGTCAACCAACAACACAATCAACGGAGCGTCGACCAAATAACGGCTCGTCGTTTGTGCTCGTGGTAGCACACTGCCAAATGACAGCTTTTGAGAGTCAATGGATGGGTCCTCCTCAAGAACCCTTAGGGTGGTCCTTGGGGAGTCTTACCCAGACGTTTCGACCCTAAACACATCCTAATATCTATTTTAAAGCTTTCTACCGAATTTGACTTAATTTCGAGTCTTAAAACCCCTTGAAACACACTAAGGCACACTAGATAAACTTTCACAAATCTCCGAACGTCATGGTCGTTTGTTGAAATGTTGACTCTAACACTTCCTAATTGAGTTTATTACTTTTTATAGGCTTAGAGACATTGTTTTAAGTCTTGTTTTATCTAGTGAGCTCTAGACTTAGTCATGGACTTTCAGATTGTTACATATATATATGAAGTGGTGTTCTAGCATATGATGTGCTATGAAAAGTTTTAAATTTTCCGCTAAATTTCCAATGATAATGCGATGAATGATATCTATGGGATTGTATAAGACCTTCGAGAGGTCAAGTACGCCATGTTACTTCTAGGGGGTGCTACCCGGTCGTGACAAACATGGTATCAGAGCATCAGGTTATAGAAAGTAGTTTTGGGAACAAGTCTTATATTGCCATACCTAGTAGAGTCTTGTTCATCGATGGTGAGTCATGACACATCTATGCGCAAGAGGATATAGGACGATAGAGTTTCACTTTATTCAATACTCTTGTGTCATGCCATAGAATTTAACTCTATATGGTCTCTCACTTATGTTTCCTTGTCCGGTGGTCTTTTAGATGTGATTGTTGTAACACCTCTAAAATGACATAGGTGAAACTAGGGCCTAAAATGTGTGTCATGAAGTCTTGATGTCGTTAAATTGTATAAAATAATTTTTTGAGGCAGTGTCTAAAGATTTGGTTAATTATGAAGTCAAACGTCAAGGAACGACCAAGACGTTCGACGACTAGTCACCTATGTGCCTTATGTGTTTGCATGTGCTTATGTGTTTGTAATGAGTGTATGAGGTCCTCATATGGTTTATAATAATGTTTAGAGTCATCACATTGATTTTTGTAAGGTTTGGAGGTCAAACATCCAAGAACATCAGGTGACGTTCGAAGGATAGCCTTTGGACATCCTTGTAAGTTTGGATGTGTTTTAGCATATTGTGTTGTTTGGTTTTTTGATGTTGAACATGATTGGTGATGTTACTAAGACCTAGACGTGTGTGTTTAGGGGTTTAACGTCTGGGTACAATCCCACATAGGACCCACAAGGGGACCTAGAGGAGGACCCTAACTTGATGAGGCAGACTGCCAGGCAATGGTCAAACAACGACCCCCCAAATGATGGTTTGTTGTCCAAACGACGGTGCATCGATGGGAGGAGTTGATGGGGCCATGTAGCCTGTAAGTCGAGTAGTTTCAAACCCAATCAACGGACCCAAAACGATGGGGCATCGTCCAGCTGATGGCCCTTCGATGGTAGGGCATCAATGGTGTCTGCAAATTGCCTGCTTCACTGTAAGGCTTGGGGTGTTTTTGGGAAATTCATCATAAGTCTTATAAAATATGAGAACGGTTATTTTAGGTGTGTGTGAGTATTTTAAGAGTATTTAAGTCATTAAACTCTCATTTAGACCCTAGCACCTCGATCAATACCCTTTCCCTCCCAAAGTTTCTCCAAAAACCTCCATGAGAGCTCAAAGTGAATATGGAGCTTGATGATGTATCTTCAATGGAGTATTGTAAGATCCCGAAAATGACTTAGGTGAAACTAGATCCTAAAATTGTTGACATGATGGTATAACGTCGTAAAATGGTCTATAACGTGGTATTGAGGCAGTGTCTAGATTTTTAGGTGAATTGGAAGTGAAACGTCAAGGGACGACTAAGACGTTCGATGACTAAGTCACCTATGTGTCTCATATGTGGTTATGTGCCTAATTGTGTGATTAATGAGGTTATAAGGTCCTTAAATGAGTTATTATAGTGTATATAGGCAGTGTGTCAAGTTTCGTAAAATTTGGAGGTCAAACGTCCAAGAACGTCTATGACGTTCGAAAGGTTTGCCTTGGAACGACCTTGTGTGTCTATGCATGTTTCATCGAGTTTTATGCGTCCGTTTTGTATGAAATTCATGTGAGAGGTCTTAAACTCGTATACAAGCATGTTTGGATTGGAAACATCCGGGAAAACATCCTCAAGGACCATCCAAGGGTCCTTGAGGAAAGACCTATGATGGTGGCCAAGACTGCCCTAGACAGTCCACCTACGGATGGCAATCGACGCTCAGTGGGTCAGTCGATGACTCGTAGGTGAGGTCTCATCGATGGACACTTAGGCGTGGGGAAGGAGAGGCAAAGACCAGCCCCAGTCCCAGACCACGGACCAGAAGGATGGTCCGTTGGTCAAGGAATGGGCCGTCAATGGTCCTTAAGGCTGTGAGGTTGTCTTGTGCAGCTTCACTGTAAGTTGACGAGTGAAATTGTAAATTTACCCCACATCCAAATAAGACTTTGGGCTGTTACTAAAGGGTCTTTTGGGTATTTAAAATATGCTTATAAGCCTAAAACACTTAGAATATTTCATTATTCAAAATTAAAACCCAAATTCCCTTAGAAATTCTCTAGAACTTCATTGGAGCCAAAACTCAAGGAAGGGCTTGGATTGGGCTATTGAGTGGAGATTATTCATCAAATTGAAGAATTAGCTTCATTTAGGTATGTTTTTTTATCATTGAAACTCTATTCATCAAGGAGCCCAACTTTCAAAGAAATTTCTAAAGTTTTCAAAGATAAATTGTCTGATTTCATGATCTATCTACGGGTTCTTGCATTAAAGGTTTTAAAGCATTGTATATTGATTGAATTGTTATTAATTTGATTATTTTAACTCAATTAAACTATGAACCCATGTAATTGATGAACCCTAGTTTTTGACTACTTTATGGGTTAAGTGCTTTGGACTTAATGCTTATGAATTCTACTGTGGTTTTCTATGGGCTATTGATTGATGTTATATTTGTATTGAATTGATATCTAGGTTTTATTAGATTGATGAATCTATACTGAATTGACCTAGTTTCATTGAGTATCATAGTTTTTTTTATTGAATTGATGTTCATGGCCATGGGTATGAGCCTTATGGTATGGAATTGGATTGTTTAGCATTGAATGGAAGTGTTGAGGATGGAGTTGTGGTACGCTGACCTAATTCCCTTTATTTTATTTAATTAGACTTCAATTATGTTGTGATTGGTATGGTCCAGTTATGGTGGCGGTGTTATGTGCTTTACTTGCAATTGATGTGGCCTTGTCGGCGTTACTTTATGTAATTTGATGATCATGTCCTTGTCGGCACTACTTGAAGTATTATGATGATTTGTGTAGTTTACTATATGAAGTTGGATAATGTCTATCTACATGATAAGTAATGTGAAAGTACATGTGTTCTTCTTGTCACATCCGATTTTACCCCTAGACGTAACCGGCGTCGTCATCCTCTTTGAGGACTAAGACTAGCCTCTTAGTTTACATCATTTCATTCATAAGTCAAAAATACGGAAGAATTTAAAACTTTTCATTATTTCTAATTGGAGGTTTACATAGACCTCTACATACACATAATATATATATCCGTATCGAGTATGCATAGACCCTTCGTATAGGAAGGTTACATAGCCTTCTACTTTTATTGCACATATATATATATATATATATATATAAGATAGAACATAGTCTTAAAGATAGTCTCATCTCACAACCATCTAAAACGATCATAACAAATTGGGCATAGTCCTACATCAATGTAAATAAGCCACGTATAAGCCTATACAAATCGTACTCAAATGAAAATAGAAGGAACATATAAGTCTTTAGAACTAAACAACAACATAAGCTCGATATCGGTATCGCCCTCGGGAAGTAAGGACCTACCTACTTGGATGGTAGAGAATATCCAAGCCTTCTTCAAGTCATCTCAAATGAGCCTTCAACGACTGGAACCTAAAATGTTTGGGAAAAGGAAGAAAATGGGGTTAGTACGCCACTTGTACTAATTATGAGACCATATGCACATATAATGTCAAATCATGCAAAAAAGGACATTTTGTTAAATCATGTCATTTTATCCTTTGAAAGTCTTATGCATAATCAAACAAGCCATACCAAGCAACATGATATATTCATTTAGGCAAAGTAAGTAATATGCATACCATCATACAAGAACCCATTACCTACTACAACCCTACCATCAAGGAATAATATCACAAGCATGAATAAGAGTTTATCATGACATAATAAGCAAGACAAGTACTCACGAATCCCTATCAAGTCATCAAGTGCAATAACTAAGCAAAGCCCCATAACCTTACTTAATCAAGTAACCAAACAAGAATCCATAAACAATACCCAACTTTACATAATATGATCCTTAATGATACATAACATCATACCTTAACAATATAGACCAAATACATGTTCATAAGCATCACCATCACCATATGATATCATTTACATGTAAAGTCAACATACTATCATCATTTACATCATTAACATATACATACATAATATCAACTTCCTAAAGCCCCCCTCAAGGAAAACTAGTCCAAGGCATAGGTAGAGTCCCATACCCCTACCTAGGCTAAGTCAAACCTCTTAAGTCACCCTTGTTAGTTTATACTTTATTACTTCATTTTTAGTTTAGGGAACACTTGCCTTAACCGATGTAGACCACAAGACCTAAGTGTGAAATTCGGTGTTGTAAAACCTTACACCGATGGAAGGTGGTATACCGGTCAAAGTAAAACCATATATAAACGTAGCTTTTTAGGTGGATCCACTAGCTAGTCTTCCTATGGGGGCAACATAGTTCAAGAACTAAGAGATAGGTATTCCCTCTTCATACCACTTGGTAATTGGGGCCTCCTCTCATGGGAATCCATTGAATGAGTATCCCTCAAAGGGGAGTCAACATCACATATAGAACCATAGGGTAACTCTTCCTCTATGGAAAGTCATCACCTCCCATTGTAAAGTTCACTCGGTGCTAAGTTAAGTCCCTTTATTGAAATTTATTTTGTGTACTTAATTATCAATCATATATTAGTCTAGGTCATAGGGTCTAGACCTTGTTTAATCATCATCATCATAGCTCAATAAGAATTGTGTGAGTATAGTCCTTTCATCACAATTCAAAAAAGTGAGGTTACCACATTTACATATTTATTCTTAATAAGGCACATTGGTAGTCATCAACATCCTTATAGAATTTCATTTTCATCAACCTCACAACCATAGTCAAGACATTTCAATCCAACATCATACCACCCTATCAATCCTAAACAAGACATACTCCAACACAATATCATGACGTAATCACAATTTACCATAGTTTGAAGTAGAGTATAGGGATCACAAGACTTACCAAGTCTTCTTCATAGTTCATCACAAAGGTCTTACCATAAACCCATAACTCAACCCAAATACGTCATAAAGTTATCATAATTCAATAAGCAACATAATCACAATGCTAGAAGAGTCACTACTTCACAATTCAATACTAGATCAAAGCTTAAGATTAGGTCAATTCATCATAACCTAGATTAATTCTCAAGAACTAGTACGAAAGACTACACATCATCCTAATTAGTTCATGATTAGCATAAAAACATCATCTAGTAGTAATTCAACCCATAACCAAGTCAATTGAATGAGCATTATACAATATAGGTCAAGATCACAACCTAGGGTTAGGGGTTGAGGATCATGTTCTTCAATTTAGACCAAAGCATCAATAATTATCATAAAGTTAAAATACATGTTAATCTTTATAATATAACCTAAATAAGTCATCAAAAACTCAATTCATAAATTCATTTCGAGATTAGGTGAAAACCACTTGAAACCTCATGTTTTTGAAATACTTTGAATGAGCCCTTTGAGGAAAGAGGTCTCAAAGGTGAATAGATCCCATACCTTAACGTTTTGATGAAGATTTGGAGATGCAATTGTCCCTTTCCAGCCCCCAAAACCTCCCCCTAGATTGTCTTCAATGGTGTCTTCCAATAGAGAGAGAAATAAGAGAGAAGGAAGAGAAATTGTTTTGAGAGTTCTCATTAAATTAATTGGGGTTGGGGTTTTTATATTGGGGGTTAATTAACTTAATTGGGATCCCTTAATACCCTAAGTAACCCCTAACCCCTTAACTAATTAAATGAACTTAATTTAAAACGTGCAAAAAAGCTGCAAACCCCATCGACGAGACCACGATCGACGGATCGTTGGTCGATCAACGGGAAGGCCTGCCTCCATGCTGCACAACCATAGTTTTGGTCAGAGACAGTTGCAGGCAGGGGCTTTCTCCGTTTTTCTAAGTGTTGATCGACGGTTGGCAACGATGCCCCGTCGATCCATACACGGATCGTCGCCTGCATCTCGTCGATGCACACTACCTAGACAGTGTTGACATCAACTTGCAAGGGTCTCCTCAAGGACCCTTGGTTGGTCCTTGGGGAGTCGTACCCAGACGTTTTGACCATGAAACAACTTAAATACATGTTATACACCCTTCTACCAAATTTTATACAATTCCAACTCCTAAAAGCTAGTCAAATAGGCTAAGGCACGCTAGTACCTCTTTGAACCAACTTCCGGACGTCATGGACGATCTTGGACGTTTTGGTTTCTAAGCATCCTAAATTACCTATATTCATTAAAATGGACTTAAAAATGTGTCTAGACCTCATGACACCTATGATAGGCTTTACGACACGTCTTGGATTTTCGAAGTGTTACATTATCCCCCCTTAGGAACATTCGTCCCCGAATGACACTAAAACTCTTTTTGAAGGAAGGAATAGACTAAAGACTTAGCAGCCCAACCAACAACATTACAAAACAACATAAGTCATATTACTTCAACAAGGCAATTCAAAACTTCCATTACCACACATAAGACTCAAACATTTCCCTCTGAGGAATTTCCTTCTCAAAATAACAACATGAGCTCAACATACTTTACATGAGTCAATTAGGACAAAGTTCAACTTATCAACATGCTATATATTATTTCAAGAGACTCACCATGTCAAAATGCACAACATAACTCAAGTAAGACAAAAGCAAAATATCAAGTTCTAATGCACTATTCACTATAGCCTCATTGTAAAGTTTTCAAATATGCACATTTTTGCAAGATGCACCAAAAATCGTGAAACTTCAATTTCTAGACATATTTATATTATTAAAAAGAATGCCTAAACTTAATTATCAAAAAGATGAGGGTAAAGGGACTTCATGTCGGCCTCGGTCTCCCATGTTGCACCCACAACTAGGTGATTTTTCCATAACACTTTTACGGAAACCAACTCTTTATTCCTCAATTTCTTTACTTGCCTATCAAGAATTTGAACCGGGACTTCCTCATAAGAGAGATTATCCTTGACACCAAGACCCTCAATAGGAAGAATGAACTCGGGATCACCGACACACTTCTTTAGCATAGAAACATGGAAAACCGGATGAACCGAAGCTAATTCACTAGGCAACCTCAACTCATAGGCAACCTCAACTCATAGGCAACCTTACCAACCCTTTGAAAGATTTCATAGACACCCACATAACGAGGACTTAGCTTCCCTTTCTTGCCAAACCTAACCACCCCTTTCATAGGTGAAATTTTTTCATACACTTTATCGCCTTCTTCAAAATCCAAATCCCTTCTCCTATGATCGGCATAAGACTTTTGCTGACTATAGGCCGTTTGCAACAGATTCCTTATGATATGAACTTTCTCAAAAGTATTATAAATCAAATCGGACCAAGAATCGAAGACTCACCGACTTCAAACCACCCAATAGGAAACCTACACCTCCTACCGTACAAGGCTTCATAGGGATCCATGGAAATGGATGAATGGAAACTATTATTATAAGCACAACTCCACCAAAGGCAAGTGCTTATCCCAACTGTCCTTGAAATCAATGACACAAGGTCTAAGCATATCTTCAAGGGTTTGAATAGTATGCTCCGCTTGGCCATCCGTCTGGGGATTAAAAGCGATACTCAACTTCACCTTAGTACCTAACCCTTCTTGAAATGTCCTCCAAAACCTAGATGTGAATTTTGTACCCCTACCCGATACGATGGATAACGGAATACCATGGCGACACACAATCTCATCTATAAAGATCTTTGCATAATCTTCCCCCGAATATGTAGACTTGACGGAAATAAAATGAGCGGACTTGGTCAACCTATCAACCACCACCCATATGGAGTCATATTGTTTTTGGGTCTTAGGCAAACCTACAAAAAAATCCATATTGATGTCTTCCCACTTCCAAGTAGGAATTTGGATTTCTTGTAGTAAGACACCCGGCTCTAGATGTTCTGCCTTCACTTGTTGTCAATTCGGACACTTAGCAAAAAACTCTGCTATGTCCTTATTCAAACCTTCCCACAATAAGTTTCCCTAAGGTCATGGTACATCTTTGTGGCAACGGGATGAATGGAGTAGTGGGACCCATGGGCTTCCTCAAGTATCCGGTCCCTCAACCCATCTACCTTGGGAACACACAATCTCCCTTGGTACCTCAAAACACCATCCCCCCTAAGAAAAATGATTCATTTATCTTAACAAGAACCGACTCTTTCAATTCCATCAATGGTTGATCAAGGTGTTGTTTGGACTTCACCTCAACCACCAAAGATGACTCGGTTATGTTGAACAAACACACCACCATTCGGAGAATCTTCCAACCTCACATCCAACCTAGCCAACGTATGAACAACTTTGAATAGGTCTTTCTGGGCTTCATTTATGTGAGACACACTACCCATAGTCATACGACTTAGAGCATACGTAACCACATTGTACTTGTTGGGGTGATAGAGGACACTCATGTCATAATCTTTCAACAATTCTAACCACCTTCTTTGTTGGAGATTTAACTCCCTTTGGGTAAACACATATTGAAGACTCATGGCTAACTCTAGGTCATGATTTGGATAGTTTCCCTCATGCACATTAAGTTGCCTATAAGCATAGGCTATCACCTTCTCATGTTGCATAAGCACATACCCCAAACCCACTTGGGATGCATCACAATACACAACGAAACCCTTTGTACCCTCCGGTAAGGTCAACACCAGAGCGGAGGTAAGCCTATCTTTCAAGGTTTGGAAGATCTTTTCACATGCCTCCAACCACTCAAACTTCTTACTCTTTTGGGTCAAAGTAGTCAAGGGAGATTCTATGGACCCAAAACCATCGACAAACCTGTTATAGTAACCCGCTAGACCCAAGAAGCTCCAAATGTCGGTTGGAGTCAATGGTCTAGGCCAACTTTTCACCTCTTCCGTTTTCCTTGGATCTACCTCAAATCCTTCACTAGAGATGATGTGACAAAGAAATGTTACCGACCTCAACCAAAATCACATTTTCTATAATTGGCAAACAATTGATGTTCTTTAAGGGAGAAATGTTACCAACTGATGTACCGTGGTTTCACGGTATTTCTAATGCTTTTTCCTTAAGTTTAGTGTGTGTCGAAAGCCTTTTTGTGTTGATTTTTATGTAAGTTTCTCTTTGTTTGCAGAAAATCTGTCCAAGGATGAACGCGGAAGTTTTTGAGAAAGAAATGCAGAAGAGACCACCTATGGAGCTTACGACGGTCCGTCGAGGCTGTGACGGTCCGTAGGTGGCATCGTAGTGAGGAGAGAAGCTACTGAAGGAAGATGGGAAAGTCTGACCAAGTGTGGGATTATGAAAGTCCATGACGGACCGTCATAGCCACGACGGTCCATCCTGCTTGTTCGTCGTGATGATCAGAGATGTAGTCCATGTACCCAAATTCCAAGAAGTTCAAGTATTTTGGAACGGAGACCCTCGACGGACCGTCGTGCTTGAAACGGTCCATCATACCTGTCCGTCGAGGGGAATGAAGAAAGCAGCAGAAGAATGTGTGAAGTATGGGACGACGGAGGCCATGAGGGTCCGTCACGTGGTCCGTCGACCCAGACGCGTTTGGACAGATTTTTAGTAAATAGAATCCTTCTTTGATTAGGTTTTGTTTTTATTATAAATAGTTTGAAAAACCTCATTTTTGGGGTTAGACTTTTTGATAATTTTTAGTTCTCTTGTTATAGTATTGAACTCTTGATTTTGGTAATTGATATACTCTTTCCGAAATTGATTGTTGGTGATTTTGTGGATTAATCAAGTTAAATTCTGGAATTTATTCGTTATCATAAAAGTAAGTGCATGAATTCTTCCATTAACAATATGAATTGTGTAATTATGAACATGGGTAACTAAACTCCATAGCTAGGGTTGTGGGAACCATGGGTGAATAACAAGGTAAACTCTAACTAAAATAACAATTCTAGAATGGTGTCTTGCATTTATTGATAATTCTTTCATGTAGAAACCTTTTTAACGGATGGCCAATGTTAGAACTCACCTTAATGCTACTTGTCGGACCAAGGAGGTAGATAATAGGAAAAGAATTATCAACATAGATTTAGTGTAGACTATCTAATAGGCTAGTATTGGTTGGTACGAGGTAATAACTTAGTCAAATACCGAATACAATGCTTAATATGAGGTAAAGATTAGGGTTAGTATAGCAACATACGAAGCTGGACCAAGGTGAGGAGTGAAATTTTCTAGATGCCAGACCAAGGATTTAGGGATACATAACTTATCACTTTACATGCAAGATACTAGGAAATAATTGTTATAGTTAGAATTATTAAGTTAGGAACCTGTGGGGAACACTTAAGCCCTAGTTACTTTTATTAAATGATTAAACTCCGAGATTTAAATCTGTTAGTTGTTTACTTTAATTTAGTTACTCATTCTCTTTAATTCAGAAATAAAACCCCCCCTTTTTGTCTTTTGTTTTGTCGGAAAATAGTTGGCTAAATAATAGTAATAATAGAATAAAGTTAAGTCTGAACTATTTTCCTTGTGGGATCGATCTCAACCTCATCAGTTGGGTTCTTTACTTGATACGGCCGCTTTACTTCTTATTTGAGAAGTAAGTTTGAGCGTATCAAAATTTGGCGCTTTTTCTAAGTGTCCACTGACGGACACATGTGACGGACCGTCATGCCAATGACGGTCCGTCCTGCACAACCGTCGTGACGGTTAGAGACCCCTGTGCTAAGGGTCTCAACACTTTTTCTAAGTGTCCACTGACGGACACAAGTGACGGACCGTCATGCCCATAACGGTCCGTCCTGCACAACCGTCGTGACGGTCAGAGACCCCTGTCCTAAGGGTCTCAACACTTTTTCTAAGTGTCCGCTGACGGACATATGTGACGGACCGTCATGCCCACGATGGTCCATCCTGCACAACCGTCGTGACGGTCAGAGACCCCTGTCCTAAGGGTCTCAACACCTTTTCTAAGTGTCCACTGACAGACACATGTGACGGACCGTCATGCCCACGAAGGTCCGTCCTGCACAACCGTCGTACCAGTCAGAGACCTTCCTTCTGAGATTCTAAATTGTTTAGTATTACATGATGGACCCCATGACGGTCCGTCATACTCACGACGGGCTGTCACTAGGTCCGTTGTGCCTCACTTCTACTACAGAGCTGTCATTACTGCTTTGAATTTATGTGTATTTTGTCTCATTTTTTTCTTGTCATGTTTGCTCCTTCTAGTACTAATGATGATTCTTTACAGGTACTACCTCTCATGGCACCAAAACAAGATCGCGTTTACGCACGTGGGCGTTCCAAGTCTGTCGCCCCGTCTGCCCGACTGGTCATAGGCTCTGATGATGATCATGATCCTGAGTACGTGCCCCCAGGCACTGCTACTACAGAATGAGCTCCACGTGCACCTAGAGCCACGCCCAAGAAGGTGGCATCCGGCGTAGTCACTGCCTCCCAGTCAGATGAGGAGCGCACACTGACCGGCACACCTTCTGGGTCAGCTGCCCAAGACGAAGGAGCATCTGGCTCCTTAGGAGTTTCGTGGTCAGAGGAAGCCTCCGGGTCCGCAGAAGCCTCTGCACCCGCCACAGCTACACAGTCTACCTCGGCTGATGAGGCTGACAGCACTGACTCCACAAACCGGTGGTGTGTTGATGGGCAATATCAAGTGTACTTAGACGCCAAGGCTCTCAATGATAAAGGTGTCATGACACGTACCCTTACACTGGAGAGGAGGGTCCTTACGGGAAGTCTCCCCACCATGTCGGATATTCACACTCTCTTCACCAGGCACCGGCTGGAGTGGACGGCTCGTTCTTTGGGCCGCTACAGTGAGGAGTTGGTCCGAGAGTTCTATGCCTCTTATGTGGCCACTCTCCGATCACAGATAGATAGGCGGGCTGCCCCCGCCAAACAGTCCCCACTTAAGCACGTCCGAGTACGCGGCATAGAGGTCGACATCTCCCTACCAACCATCCGCCGATATCTGTACGACGAGGATGTTGATACTACCAGGACACCTCTCACTGCCGAGTTCGACTACCGGTGGCAAATTGTTAAAGAGGGCCGGTTCTTACGTGAGCCGTCGCTGAGAGAGACCACCAAGAGATGGATGGCCCAGCACTTGTCTATTGATGGAGAGGCTGTTGATTGGGTGATGGAGCGAAAGGGAGCCATCAGGAAGGCCAACTTGACCTTTACGACCAAGTTTCTTTGGTTGATAGTCCGCCACTGCCTTTCCCCCACTTCTGCTGATAATATAGTCACATGGGATCGTGCAGTTCTGATGGCCGCAATGATGGCAGGGTTCGAGGTCGACTTCGCTTGGCTTCTCCAGGCGGTCATGCACGAGAGGGACTTCAAGGTCACCACGACTTACCCTTTTCTTTGCATGGTTTTTTCTTTATGCAGATCCGCAGGTGTGCCCATTTGGCACATTGACCAACGCAGGACCCCGCAGGGAAATGTTGACATCAGCCTCATCAGGGATGAGGCCAAAGAGTTGGCTCCATGCAGAGGGCCTCGCCCGGAGGTGGTCCCACTTGGTGAGAACCTGGCAAATACCATCGAGCATGCTCATGCGGCTTTCCAGGCTGCTTTTGCACCCACTGACACTACCCCGGTCGAGTCTATCCCGGGTAGTAGCACTGCCCCGAGCTCCTCTCGATCGGCTCCTTCCGCCACTCTGGTCCCACTTGCTTGGGTCCAGAAACTCGAGGCACAGATGGCTACACTTCTGCATCACATCCAGCCTTGGATGCAGAGGTCTATTGCTGAGGCAGAGGAGCGCATGGAGCGCAAGATGGCACAGCACACAGAGAGGAAAATCGCAGAGGTACATCAACGAAATGCTAGTCCGACCAGCACCTCCGGTGGACATGTCGACCCTTCAGGTTGTGGTTGAGAGTTTGCGGGCTGATCTTGATACGATCTTAGAGGCGAGGGTGCCTGAGTCTGAGGCCCCTTCTGCAGAGCCTGCTAAGGACACAGTGATGGCTGCTCTTTTTGCCACTTCTGATGTTCCACCACCTCCCCCATGAGAGCATGCCAAGAGACGCAGGGGTCGAGAGGAGGATGAGGCTAGGGCGAGGAAGAAGGAGGGCCGTGAGATGGAGGCTGCGAGGAGAGCCTCGATTGCTGATGAGGAGGCCCGTAAGTTGAGGGCTGTAGAGTTAGCTGCCAGGGTGTCTAGCTCCAAAATTGTAGATACTGTGGGATGCACTACTGATGGTGCTGTTGATGCTGAGGACACTACTGAGGGTGTCCAGACTACGCATGGAGTAGGTTCCGGTGCACCGGACCCACCAGCTTACTGATCGCCGGCGCTTAGCGCCTCAGGTTTGCTTCACTCACCTTTCGCGTATTTTAGTTTTTTTTTATGCATTGGGGACAACTTCATATCTTTTGTTGGGGGTGGGGTAAATGGAAAGTGAGTACTTGGGTGAATTTTGAGTAGCCCAAGTTCGCAATCCTCTTTTGGGGTTTTCTTGCCTGTGTTCCTTTTCCCCAAAATACTGATTACTTTTATTGTTGAACCGGCATGTCATATCTTATGTACATAGTCTAAATCTGAAGCACGATGGCTGAAACAAATATGATATCCCGATAATGAAAATGATGAATGAATAGTAATTGATAATTGTGTGGTTTAAAACATGAAATAAAGATACACTACTGCATGATCCTGAATCTTAGACTCGAACTAGGTGTCTAATAATCTGGGAATGTAAGGAATGTCAAGTGAGTGTGAGGTGAATTCGAATGTCCACCATCAGTACTGAGCTAGAACTTGCCTGGTTAGTCCTGCTAAAAGTGAGCCAAATCAAACAATTAGGAAAGGATCATAGGCCTTTGTTCGAAATAGTCAATCTTAAGCCTAAAAAAAAATAAAAAAAATAACAGAAAACCAAATGAAGTTAACCCTTTATTGATACAAATGATTTGTGCCTAAAAACAGATCTTTCTTTGTCATCCCAACTAATCCTCTCGGGGAACAATGTGTTGGCCCTGGTCCCTCCTTGGACATGTTCACCTCAGTTATGCCAAAAAAAAAAAACATAAGTTGAGGGTGGCTAATGCAGAAAGCAACCTTGTCGTGGCCCTGAACCAACCATGGGTATTGTGAACCTTAACTCATGGCAAAGTCATGAGTTGAGGGTGGCTGTTATAAGGAATACTCCGGAAAATTGGGGTTGAAAGTATGAAGAGGAAGAAAGAACAAAACAGAAGGGACTAAAAATAAAATACAAATAAAATAAAATAAAATAAAAAAGAGAAAAGTCACTCACATATAAGGATGAGAAAGGAAAAGCAGCAAGGTAAAAACAAAATTGAAAAATTGGGCGAAATAAAATGATAAAAGGTAGTGCGTTTAGTCGATATGTCAAGGAGGGCATCAAGTCACTAAAATATACCTAAATATACCCTACCTGACCCTGAGCCTATGTTACAAGCTAAAAAGTCCTATTGTGATCCTAAGAGTTGTATGGCGAACTTAAAGTAGTGAAAATAAGGGCAAGCCTATGGCAATATGTATAAATGAGTTGTGAATTTGTTCTGAGAGTGAGTGTCGAAAAGTGATCCTTGTACTCAAACTGAAATCATTGTGTGAAAAATGAGGATGTTATTTGAAGTGAGGACAGTAGTTGCAATACCGGAAATATTAGCATCTCGGTGAGAAATTGAAGAGGATAGGTGTCATTGCGTAGTGAGTCTGTGTCATGGTCTGATTCTACACAAGTCAATTCCTAATAGTGATACCATGCATGAACATAATTAGAATGATCGGGATTGATAGCCAAATGATTGCGAAAGTTAAAATATGGATACTCTTGTACAGAGATTTTGTAGTGAGTCATAGTGCGTCGCTTGAGGATAAACAACGAATTTAAGTTGAGGGTGTTGATGTACCGTGGTTTCACGGTATTTCTAATGCTTTTTCCTTAAGTTTAGTGTGTGTCGAAAGCCTTTTTGTGTTCATTTTTATGTAAGTTTCTCTTTGTTTGCAGAAAATCTGTCAAAGTATAAATGCGGAAGTTTTTGAGAAAGAAATGCAGAAGAGACCACCTATGGAGCTTATGACGGTCCGTCGAGGCTGTGACGGTCCGTAGGTGGCATCGTAGTGAGGAGAGAAGCTGCTGAAGGAAGATGGGGAAGTCTGACCAAGTGTGGGATTAGGGAAGTCCATGACGGACCGTCATAGCCACGACGGTCCGTCCTGCTTGTTCGTCGTGACGGACCGTCATAGCCACGATGTAGTCCCAGTACCCAAATTCCAAGAAGTTCAAGTATTTTGGAACGGAGACCCTCGACGGACCGTCGTGCTTGAAACGGTCCGTCATACCTATCCGTCGAGGGGAATGAAGAAAGCAGCAGAAGAATGTGTGAAGTATGGGACGACAGAGGCCATGACGGTCCGTCGTGTCCATGACGGTCCGTCCCGTGGTCCGTCGACCCAGACGCGTTTGGACAGATTTTTATTAAGTAGAATCCTTCTTTGTTTAGGTTTTGTTTTTATTATAAACAGTTTGAAAAACCTCATTTTTGGGGTTAGACTTTTTGATAATTTTTAGTTCTCTTGTTTTAGTATTGAACTCTTGATTTTGGTAATTGATATACTCTTTCCGGAATTGATTGTTGGTGATTTTGTGGATTAATCAAGTTAAATTCTGGAATTTATTCGTTCTCATAAAAGTAAGTGCATGAATTCTTCCATTAATAATATGAATTGTGTAATTATGAACATGGGTAACTAAACTCCATAGCTAGGGTTGTGGGAACCATGGGTGAATAACAAGGTAAACTCTAACTAAAATAACAATTCTAGAATGGTGTCTTGCATGTATTGATAATTCTTTCATGTAGAAATCTTTTTAACGGATGGCCAACGTTAGAACTCGCCTTAATGCTACTTGCCGAACCAAAGAGGTAGATAATAGGAAAAGAATTATCAACATAGATGTAGTGTAGACTATCTAATAGGCTAGTATTGGTTGGTACAAGGTAATAACTTAGTCAAATACCGAATACAATGCTTAATATGAGGTAAAGATAAGGGTTAGTATAGCAACACACGTAGCCGGACTAAGGTGAGGAGTGAAATTTTCTAGATGCCGGACCAAGGATTTAGAGATACATAACTTATCACTTTACATGCAAGATACTAGGAAAGAATTGTTATAGTTAGAATTATCAAGTTAGGAACATGTGGGGAACACTTAAGCCCTAGTTACTTTTATTAATTGATTAAACTCCGAGATTTAAATCTGTTAGTTGTTTACTTTAATTTAGTTACTCATTCTCTTTAATTCAGAAATAAAACCCCCCTTTTTGTCTTTTGTTTTCTCGGAAAATAGTTGGCTAAATAATAGTAATAACAGAATAAAGTTAAGTCTGAACTATTTTCCTTGTGGGATCGATCTCAACCTCATCAGTTGGGTTCTTTACTTGATACGACCGCTTTACTTCTAATTTGAGAAGTAAGTTTGAGCGTATCACCAACCTCAACCAAAATCACATTTGCTATACTTGGTAAACAATTGATGTTCTTTAAGGGTTTGCGATACCACTCTCAAATGACCCATGAGATCACTCTCATTTTTCGAATATACGAAGATGTCGTCAATGAAGACAATGACAAATGAATCTAAGTAACTTTGAAACACCCTATTCATTAGGTCCATAAATTCAGCCGGAGCATTAGTGAGACCAAAGGACATTACTAGGAACTCATAATGACCATATCTAGTCCGAAACACCGTCTTTGGTATGTTTTGCCGTGCACTTTCCTAACCGTGCACTCTGGTTGCACTTGGAAAGTTCACTTATTGTTGTCCCAAGGATCCTCACTATGTCCTTGGGCACTGCTTAATCTACATGATCATTTTAAATAATCATGTGCTATGGTACCTAGGCTTGACACTAGGATGCCTAGTACCTAATGAGTGTATGTGAAGAATATAGTTATTTTAGCTTAGGTTCTTCATTGCAGGTAGAATTTCTAAACAAGCTTGGATTGGAGCATTTGATATCAAAGTGTATTTTAATTTACTTGCGTATACATAGAAATTGGCTAACACCCTTAAGCCAATAATCTCTAACATGCCCAATATTACTCAATATTGTGCATTGGGATGCCTATGTACCCCAATGCACATTCTTAAAACCTAACAGACTCAGTCTATTAATGTGAAACTTCTAGTAGGTTTCAAAGATGTGCACCACCATGCTAATATGTGAATCAGATATTCACCAATGAAAAGTATTGACTTGCTTATGTATGCATATGTTCTATAGATTACTGGCCTTTGCTAGTAAAGAGTAGTGTCATTCGGGATGAATGTTCCTAGGGGGGGGGATAATGTAACAACCCAAAAATGACTATGCTAAGTAAGACCTAAACATACTTAGAATGCCTAGATTAGACCGGGTTCACACGGATTGATGCGCGTGGAACCAGACCTCTGAACCTATGCACCAGCCAAGCCAACCAACTTGGTGAGTTAGTTGATCTAGGCAGAGTTGGTTCCTGCAATGTAGTGTACCCGAATAATAGGATTCACCCGGATGAGTCTTAACCGGACTTAGAGGGTTAGTCCTACTTTTTAAGGGTTCTATGGGTATAAAGGTAATTTTAGGGCTAGGGGTAGAATAGTAATTACCCTAGGATGATATTTAATTAATTAAATAAAGATATTATTTAGTCAAAATAAGTCAAATCTCGGTGGTCAAATCCGAGATTGTCCTTACCTCCACACTAGGGTTCGAGCTGAGTTGGAGGCATAAGGGAGCATAAATTAATTGATTTAAAATTAATTTAAAATAAGCAGGGGCATTATAATAACTTAATATATATATTATAATCTGATTTTTACCATTTTAATTGTGTTGAATAAGTCAACAACAATTCCCACAAAAGGGGCGCATGACTCCGACTAGAAGTGTGCTTCTTGCCCACTCTTAATTCATTAATTTACTCCTAAAAACGTTTTTAGCTTTATCCCACACTTCAAAAACAGAATATAAACGTAAAACTCACTATTCTAAAAGTGTTCTTGTCTTCATCCATCAAAAACAAAAGGAAAAAATTATACGCCTAAGTGTTATAAATAAAGAACTTCACTTGGGAACAAGAATCAAAGCTCGGAAGAAAGGTTTGTGTGTGGGCTGGGGCGTGTGGTTGCTGGTTGTCAAGGCTGAAAAGGTATGGGTTTTCTTCTCTCTTGGTCCCTTTCCCAAGATTCCCCTAAGGTTCAGCTTAAATCCAATAAAAAATCTAAGGTTGTCCCCCGTTGCATGCCCCTGTCATTAGATCCTATGAACGAATTGATGCATGCGTTTGTATAACTTCTGGTAGATAATTTTATAAATGATTGTGGTTGTGTGTAATGTATGATAGGGGATGTTTATGATTTGTTATGTACGTCCGAATGTTGAATATCATATGTCCACAGAACATGATGTTTTTCGTAATTGTATTGTTACTGTTAACTTGAAGAAAATGGTGAATCATGTGTTATGCAATGTTGTGTGTTAACATGCCAAATAAATCGTGATGTTCATGAATAAAAAAGTAAAAGTAAAGTCCTTAATGAATTGGTCAAAAGTATATGTAAAACTATGAGTTAAACGCCTAGGCTAAATGTAACAAAGTGAAATAAAACATTATGTTAAATGAATATGGTTTTGGCTAGTCACTAATATATATGTAGAGGAATAGATGCTGCCATTTAGAGTGAATCTCGAAATTCTTAAGGTCCTAATACTAAGAGATTAAGCCTTAAAATAAAAGAAAAGAAAATAGGGAGAGAGAGAGGGGATTCGAACTTGGGCAGGTTGAAAGAAGCTTGGAATTAAAAGAAAAAGAAAATAGTGAGGGAAGGGGGATTCGAACTCGGCTCCTTGGCTAAGGGTGTGAGATACATAAATCTCACACCAAAATAAAGTAATAAAAAGATCAGGCCACTAGGATTCGATCCCAGATCCTCTTGGCCGAATTTAGGAAGACACTTAGCGCACTAAATATTTAAGAATAAGGTGCTGCCAAAGGGATTCGAACATGGGTCCTCTTGGCCGAATTTATGGAGACACTTAAAAATTTAAATAATTAAAAATAAAGTGCTGCCCAAGGGATTCGAACATGGGTCCTCTTGGCCGAAATTGAGAGACACATAAGTCTCACATATAATGAAATAAAATGCAGCCACTAGGGATTGAACTTGGGTCCCTTGGCTGCATGTGTAAAATGCATGTCTTACACAACATATACTTAGATGGTCATGAAACTCTTACTCAATTATGAGTAACCCGAATTGGGTAAGAACAAATGGTAAGATTATTAAATGAACATTCACGTAATTAGGTGAGTGATTATATTATACTATGATGCTAATCAAAACAGTGACAACATGATAAGAGGCTAAGATGAATGGTGAGAAGCCTAAGTAAATGTTACCAAACATACTCACCTATGGGAGTGTAGAATGATGTAGGAGTCAAGTCTCAAGCATATTCCAAAAGAAAGTTTTAA
The DNA here is from genome assembly GCA_016801875.1 of Solanum sitiens. Taxonomy (NCBI): domain Eukaryota; kingdom Viridiplantae; phylum Streptophyta; class Magnoliopsida; order Solanales; family Solanaceae; genus Solanum; species Solanum sitiens. The sequence goes on along the minus strand of JABWTJ010000307.1, from coordinate 1,694,145 downwards.
GAATGAATTCATAGTTAATATGGAAAGAAAAGAGTGACTACATGATTTTAGGCAAGTGCAAGTAAGACAAGCTGCATCTACGCCTAAAAAGCAATGTCACTAAATGCAATTTCTAAGAGAGCATATCTATGTTAACCGATGAACAAATAATGAAAGGTGAGTAAAGATGAAATGAGAAGATGTTAAGAAAAAACAGGGTGGCACCACAATATGAGGCTAGTGCAAGTGAGACAAGTTGTACCTACGCCAATATAAGGTCACCAAAAGTACTCACCTAAAAGAGTGTTGAATACTAAGAGATAAGTCTCAATCACACTCTCTATGTAAGTGTAAGGACAATTCACACTTAATACGTAAAGAAGAGATGAGAAATCATCTAATGAGCTATGACTACCTCATGCTATAAGCAAGCTTCGATGATTTATGAGTTGAATGTAAAAAGGAACTTTAAACGGAGCACCGATAGGCTAGTTATGAGTGGTGATGCCTTCTTTCGGGAAGGGCGGAGGTTCACATAAATCTCATGAGATGAGACTTTCCACCAAGGTGGGTATGGTTCTCCCTAAATCTCCTAGTCTTTGAACTATGCTGCCAACATAGGGAACTAGCTTGGTTCGAACCCATGAACCTAGAATGTTTTGGTTTCACCTTGGCTAGTGACTCCACCTATATTTGGTGTGGGGAAGACACTAGATTTCATGAGCTCACATGATCTATGTCGGTTAAATTTGAAGTTCCTCAAAGTATGAAAGATAATGAAATTAACGATACCGAAGGTGTTTGTGCAAGACAATCAGGAGGTGAGACCGGACTCAAGTATTGACATTAGGTAATTCTTGGTCATTGAACTTCATGATCTCGATGAGAGTCTTAAACTTAATCCTAGGTATAGCTGGTGTTTGCCCTATGAATGAATGAAATAAATAATGTGAAGTGCAAATGAACGAATGAAGCAAGCTCTGTGTTTGCTAAAGGAGACCCTCGGATTGAGATCCCATTTGTTGGGCCCTCACTTGAGATGTCTTAATGCTACGTCCATGATTCCAAGGTCTCATGGATATGAAATGTATACTATATGAAATATGAAATGTATATTATGTGAACCTATGTGCATGATGTGTGACATATTCATGGCATGACCTTCCTATTATGAAATAGTCAAAGTCAAGAGACTTGACCTTCTAAGAAAGCATGTTGATTAGGACTTATGCATTTTACACATGCAGACAAGGGACCCAAGTTCAATCCCTAGTGGCTGCATTTTATTTCATTATATGTGAGGCTTATGTGTCTCCCAATTTCGGCCAAGAGGACCCATGTTCGAATCCCTTGGGCAACACTTTATTTTTAATTATTTAAAGTGTTAAGTGTCTCCATAAATTCGGCCAAGAGGACCCATGTTCGAATCCCTTTGGCAGCACCTTATTCTTAATGACTTAGAGTGCTAAGTGTCTTCCTAAATTCGGCCAAGAGGATCTGGGATTTTATCATAGTGGCATCATCTTTTTATTACTTTATTTTGTTGTGAGATTTATGTATTTCACACCCTTGTCCAAGGATCCGAGTTCCAATCCCCCTTCCCTGACTATATTCTTTTTCTTTTAATTCCAAGCTTCTTTCAAACTGCCCAAGTTCGAATCCCCTCTCTCACTCTATTTTCTTTTCTTTTATTTTAAGGCTTAATCTCTTAGTGTTAGGACCTTAAGAATTTCGAGATTCACTCTAAACGGCAGAAACTATTCCTCTTCATATATATTAGTGACTAGCCGAAACCATATTCATTTAACATAATGTTTTAATTCATTTTCTTACATTTAGCCTAGGTGTTTAACTCATAGTTTTACATATACTTTTGACCAATTCATTTAGGACTTTACTTTCACTTTCTTATTCATGAACATCACGATTTATTTGGCATGTTAACACACAACATTGCATACACATGATTCACCATTTTCTTCAAGTTAACAGTAACAATATAATTACGGAAAACATCATGTTTTGTGCACATATGATATTTAACATTCGGATGTACATAACAAATCATAAACAGTCCCTAACATACATTACACACAACCACAATCATTCCTAAAATCATCTACCAGAAGTCATACGAACGCATGCATCAATTCGTTCATAGGATCTAATGACAGGGGCATGCAACGTGGGACAACCTTAGTTTTTCGATTTTATTTAAACTTAACCTTAGGGGACTCTTGGGAAAGGGACCAAGAGAGAAGAAAATCCATACCTTTTCAGCCTTGACAACCAGCCACAACCACACACCCCAGCCCACACACAAACCTTTCTTCCGAGCTTTGATTCTTGTTCCCAAGTGAAGTTCTTTACTTATAACACTTAGGCGTATAAATTTTACCTTTGGTTTTGGATGGATACAGCCAAGAACACTTTTAGAATAGTGAGTTTTACGTTTATATTCTGTTTTTGAAGTGTGGGATAAAGCTGAAAACGTTTTTAGGAGTAAATAAAAGAATTAAAAGTGGGCAAGAAGCACACTCCTAGTGGGAGTCATGCGTCCCTTTTGTGGGAATTGTTGTTGACTTATTCAACACAATTAAAATGGTAAAAATCATATTATAAAATATATATTAAGTTATTATACTGCCCCTCATTATTTTAAATTATTTTTAAATGAATTAATTCATGCACCCTTATGCCTCCAACTCGGCTCGAACCCGAGTGTGGAGGTAAGGTCAATCTCGGGTTTGACCACCGAGATTTGACTTATTTTGACTATTTAATATCTTTATTTAATTAATTAAATATCCGCCTAGGGTAATTATTATACTACCCCTAGCCCCAAAAATACCTTTATACCCCTATAACCCTTAAAACCTAGGACTAACCTCTAAGTCCGGTTAAGACTCATCCGGGTGAATCCTAGTATTCAGGTACATTAAATGGCTGGAACCAACTCTGCCTAGCTCCACTAACTCACCAAGTTGGTTGGCTTGGCTGGTGCATAGGTTCATATGTCTTGTTCCACGCGCATCAATCCGTGTGAACCCGGTATAATCTAGGCATTCTAGGTACGTTTAGGCCATACTTAGCATAGTCATTTTCGGGTTGTTACAGAAATTTCAGAGTCTAAATCTTTGACTCTTACTATATTGTATAAAGACCCTTTAGATATCATTGTACAAGCTTTCAAATAAGAGATTATATGACCTCTAGGAATAGAATTTCGCCCCTTTCACTCTAAAACAGACTCATTTGGAAAGTTAAACTTCACCACCCTTGTTATACAATCTATAGAGGCAAAGCAAGCATGCAACCAATCCATGCTCAAAATGAAATAAAGATCAAGCATATCAAGTTCTACTAGCTCAACATAAGAAATGCTATTGGGAAGCATTATAGAACAATTTCTATACACCCTTTTTGCAACAACCGTCTCACCCACTGGGGTACACACCGTAAAAGGTTCATGCAAGATATTGGGCAAAATGTCAAATTGTTTAGCTACTAGAGGGGTAACAAATGATAAGGTATCACCGGGATCAAGTACGGCATATACATAAACAGAGAAGACTTTAAACATACCGGTAAACACGTTAGGAGAAGTCTCTTGCTCACACCAAGTTTCGGCCACATCTTTGAGTTTGTAAGTGGCTAACTCGTCCTTCTCAATAGTAGAAAACCCCATAGCATAGAGGATGTTGTATATTTCATCAATGGACTCTTAGGGGTCTTTATCAACCTTGGACCCATAGAAAGTAGATGGATTTATCCTAGTGAAATCCTTAGACGGGTGACTATGGTAGCAACTTGTTGATGAGCTCGGGGTACAGCCTACCGATTAGCTTGGGCCGTCATGGCTTGGGCTTTAGTAGTGGGGGCTTGTGCTTCGGTAGTAATGGCTTGGGCCATTTGGAAAAGAGCAGCCCGGATGGCATCATCTATCAAAGGAGGATCGACTGGAGCTTGGTCATCATTCACATCTTCCTCAAGAAGAGGAACTTGATCACCACAGGGAGGAACTCCCGCATTGGCAATCTTTTCTTCAAGTCTTCGTGCCGCATTCCTTCGAGTATTCATTTCCTATAATCACAATAAGATGATTAGATGCAAAAGTACAAAGAGCTAACACTCTAGAGGCACCATATTGGACTCCCAGAAAGTGAGAGTTTCCTAAGCATCTCATAGATTCCTATTCATAAGTGTGGCGCGCTTCACAATTATGAATACGAACCTACATAGACGTGGTTGAGAGAGACATAGACTCAAATATATCCAACCTCATGCTCTGATACCAAGTTTGGCTAATCCGGGAAAAAACCCTAGACGTAATTGGCGTCGTCGTCTTCTTTGAGGACTAAAACTAGCCTCTTAGCTTAAATCATTACATTCGTACGTCAAATTTAGAAGAAATTTAAAACTTTTCATTACTTCTACTTGGAGGTTTACATAGAAGCCTCTTAGATTACATCATTACATTCATAGGTCAAATTAGTGGAAATTTAAAACATTTAATTACTTCTACTTGGAGGTTTACATAGACCTCTACATACATACACACACACACACACACACACACACACACATATATATATATATATATATATATATATATATATATATATATATATATATATATATATATCGAGTATACATAGACCCTTTGTATAGTAAGATTACTTATTTTTCTACTTTTATTGCACATAAGTATATAGAAAATAACATTGTTCAAATAGTCGTCTCATCTCATAACAATCTAATAAGAGTATATCAAATAAGGTCTAGCCCATACATCAATGAAATAAGACCATATATAGGTCATACAATGTTTAATATCCAAATGAAAAGGAAAGAACCATAAGAGTCTTGAACACTAAAACAATATCATAGGCTTGATAGTGGCATCACCCTCGAAAAGTGAGGACCTGCCCTACTTGGATGATTAAGAAATCCAAGTCTTCTCCAAATTCCTTCAACAACCGGAACCTAAAATGCTGGGTAAAAGGAATAAATGGGGTTAGTACACCACTTGTACTAACTATGAGTCCATATGCACACATACTTTGAAGTCATGCTAAGAAAATGGACATTTCAATAGGTATGCAATTTGCTTTGAAAACCTTTATGCACATTCAACAAGACTAGACCAAATCACTTATGCATATTCATTAAGTCATAGGCATTTACATCGCAAGACCAATAGCATAAAAACTAGTCAAGTCAACATGCATATTATGTAATTGAATACATAGTCAAGTAACTCTATCATCAAGTCATAATAGTAACAAGCATGAATAAGAGTACATTTTAGCATAACCAAAGCAAGACAATTAACCACAACCTCTATCAAGTCAACAAGTGCCATGACCAAGCAAAGCCCCATAACCTTACTCAATCAAGGAACCGAACAAGAATCATGATCAACCTCCTACTTCACATAGCATAACATTTAAGATTACATATTATCATACTTTAACAAAGTAAACCAATACATATTCATAAGTAACACCAATCAACATATAGTATCAACAATGTGCAAGTTCATCCTATACATATCATGTACCATTATAAGCATATTCATCCATAAGAACATCCTCCTAAGACTTACTTCAAGGCTAACTAGTGCAAGGTTTAGGTAGAGTCTCATACTCCTGCCTAGTCTAAGCTAAACCCCTTAAGTTATCCTAGTTAGAGTTCATACCTTTAATACATTTTACCTTTGGGAACATCTTTCCCTAACCGACATAGACCACATGAGCTAATGTGGAATCCGGTGTCATGGAACCCTACACCGAAAGAAGGCGGACTACTTGCCAAGGTAGTACCAAAACATGAACATAGCAACTACGTGGATCCACTAGCTAGTATTCGTATGCGGGCAACATAGTTCAAGAACTAGGAGATATAGTTAGGACACTCTTTATGCTACATGCATTATAGTCTCCAATATCAAGAGTACATTAGTGATCCTACCTTCCCTATGTGGGAAGTGACACTCCTCACTCTAGTTCACTCGGTGCTAATCTAGAGTCCCTTTTGAAATGTCTTTATTGTCTTTATTATTCGTCATAGCTTATTGTAGGTCATAGGGTCTAACCCTTGTATAATCAGCATCATCATTATCATAGATCAATAAGAATTGCATGATTATAATCTTTTCATTACAATTTATATAAGTGAGATTAGTACATTTACATATCACTTCATAATAAGGCATATTGGTAAATTATTCACCATCCTTATAACATTTACATCTTATCCAACACCCCATAAATCATAGTCAAGACATTTCAATTCAACATCATACCACCCTATCAAGCCTAATACAAGGCATACTCCAATACAACATCATGAATTAATCACAATTAACAACAATTTGATGTAAAGGATAGGGATCACAAGAGATACCAAGTCTTCATAGTAAATCATCATTAAGGTATTACCATCAACCCTTAATTCAACCCAATTAGGGTATAAAATCATCATAATTCAATGAACAACATGATAACAAGGCTAAAAGAATCACTACATCACAATTCAATACTAGTTCATAGCTTAATACAAGATACTTAGGTCAAACTCACAACATACTTCATAACCTAGATCACTTCTCAAGAGCTAGCATGAAAGGAATATTAATCACCCTAATTCATTAATTATTAGTATAACAACATCATGTAGTAGTAATTCAATCAATAACCAAGTCAACTGAACTAATATAACATAATTCATATCAAGATCATAACCTAGGGTTAAGGGGTAAGGGTCATCTTCTACAAACTAGACCAATCCATCAATATATATCATAATTAAGTTAGAATTCATGTTAATCTATTCATAATATCCAGAATAAATCATAAACAAATCAATTCATAACATAATTTTCGAGATTGGATGAAACCCACTTGAAAACCCAACTTTGGAAATCAATTTGATGGAACACTTTGAGAAAAGAAGTCTCAAAGGTGAAAGATATCCCATACCTTACTAATTGATGAATATTGATGGTGAAACTTGACTCTTTTTAGCCCTTAAACCCTCCCCCAGCTTGGTCTTCAATGGAGTTCTTCAGTAGAGAGAGAAAGAAGTGAGAAGGAACGGAGTTTGGGTTTGGGAATTATGTGAATTTTGGTTAGGACTTTATAAAGGTGTTTAACCAACTTGATTAGACCTCCCATCACCCCTAATTAACTTCCTAACTAATCCAATTAATTAATTAACTTGAGTGAAAACGTGCAGTGAAAAAACAGTCCCAACAGACGACACCACGATCAACGGATCGTGGGTCAATCGATGGATAGTCCCCCCTTCAGTGCTGCACATCCGTAGGTAAGTTCAGAGACTGTGCAAAAGAGTTCCTTAAAGAATTTGGCTAAGTTTCCATCGACAGAGGCAATCGACGCCCCCGTCGATTGGACCACGAGCCGTTGTTTCCCTTTGTAGGTGCACACTGCCTACACAGTCTTTGACCCCAAAATGCAAGGGTCATCCTCAAGGGCCCTTGGTTGATCCTTGGGGAGTCGTGCCCAGAAGTTTCAACTATGATCTAACTTTAATACGTGCTAGACACCCTTCCTCCAATTTGCATCATTTTAGGACTTCTAAAAGCTAGTCAAATAGGCTAAGGGACGCTAGCACCTCATTAAACTAGTTTCCGGACATCATGGACGTTCTTGGACATTTTGGGTTTCTAGACTTCCTAAATGACTTATGTTCATTAAAATAGACCTTAAAACAGTGTCTAACCCTTTTGACACTTACGTTAGGCTCTAGAACACATTTTGGATTTTCGAAGTGTTACACATTAATAATCATATCTTATATTAGGTCATAGGGTCTACCCCTTATATAATCATAGTCATAGCTCAATAGGAATTGCATTAGAACACATTTCATTACAACCCTCAATGTGAGATGAGTGCATTAACATCATTATATCATAGTAAGGCACATAGGTACTTCATCACCAACCTTATATCATTACATCTTAAGCATAATCTCACAATAACATAATAAAGACATTTCAATTCAACATCATACCAACCCTAAAAAATCTTATCATAAGGTATACTTCAATATAACTTCATCATTAAACAAAAGTAATCCTAATTGAAGCAAACGTTTGAGATTATAGTCTAATCTCCTTCACAAGTCATCATCATAGTCTTATCATAAAGAAAGTCAATTCAATCAAATAATAGGTATAATAACATCCATCAATGGTAATTAACACAAATATGAAGTCAATTTAATCACTGCACAACAATTCATCACTACTTCATAGCCTAGGTTTAGGGACTTAGGTCAAATTCATGATCTACTTCACAACCTAGGTCAATTAATCAAGAACTAGCATTATTGAATTACAATACATTGCACAAGTTTTCCTTGAAGGGAGTCCTAGAAGAAGTTCTTATGCACTTATGTTATGAATGAAATGCATAATGTTGATTCTCTATAATGTTTCTCTTATATGATGTTGGTTTAATTTGATGAACATGATATTGGTCTAAATTGCTATGTATAATGATGACTAAACATGATGTGATGTTATATAAGATAAAATCATTACTTATGGGTTCTTTACTAGTTCACTTGGTTTATGTGGGGTTATGGGGCTTCACATGAGCATTGCACTAGTTGGCTTGGATGGGATTTTGAGTAAGGGTCTTGTATTCTTTGATGATATGAACTCTAGAACATGAAATTTTTATATGACTTTATGATGATGTTACTCTTGTATATGAATATGGACATCTCTTAATGTTTTTCTGATTATTGACTTGTATATTATCTTGTGTGCGCATAAAGTCTTTCAAAGTAACTTAGCATGCTTTTGAACAAAATGTCCCTTTGTGCATGTCTTCAAAAGTTTTACTTGCATATGTTTCTATACTGAGTACATATGGTTTATAATAACCCATATTCTCTTCTATTTCTACAATAATGTAGGCTGGGGCCATTGAAGAGCTTCTATGGCATTTTAAAGGAAGGCTTAGATAGTTCCCAAATTGTTGGTGAGTCCTCAAGTCCGAGGATGAAGCCTACTACACTAGATATTCTATTTGATTAGTTTAAAAACATTTGTTTTATTATGTATATTTTAAAGACTATGTTGTATTCTCTTATGAGAATTTATTGTAATGATGTAAGGGCTATGTCCTAAATCTTATACTCCTATGTTAGATTGTTTTATGTGAGACAACTATGTAGACTATTTTGATCAATGAGAAGTCTAAGTAAACTTCATATGTAAAGTTTAAATTTTCCGCGTTTTATACCGATGATGCAATGATGTATGCTAAGGGATAGTTTAAGACCTTTTTGAGGACGAAGACGCCGGTTACGTCTAGGGGGTGCTTCCCAGTTATGATATAAAGATACTAGAGGAAACATACAATCATTTAGGGACTTCACATAAAGATCATCCTCGAAAGCATACCCCAAGTTACACTAGTGCAATGTGAAAGGAGCATCCCATACTACTACTCCCACCTTAGTGCTCCTTGGGAATCACCCTAGACTAAGCACATCACATTCAAGTATTTACATAACTTTCATTATATTAGACATAAGATCAACATGCATCGTTTTCATTAGACATATAGTCAACTTACTTCATTAGTATCATATAGTAACCCATTCATACATTTTCATATAAGGACACACCAAGACCCCTTAAAATGTCTACTTGTGCAATTGATACATAATGTCCCATTCCGCCACCTACACTAAGTAATACACCCTTAAGAAGACTTGGTTCATTACAATCATTTGTGACGGCTAGCTTTAATCGACATAGACCATGAGAGCTAGACATGGAATCCCGATATTAACCCCTACTGGATGAGGGATTCCTACTTGCCTAAGGTAGGGTCATTTTCTTTTAGCCTTTACATGGATCTCCAAAAGCTAGACATATGTGGGAGCATAGTTCAGGGTTAAGGATATTTTTTCTAAGTTACCCATCTCAAATAATGAAGAGCACTCATCTCAAGAGGTACATTGGATACAACATCTCTACTCACGAAGAGTATGCACCCCTTCTTCAAATCCTCTCGGTGCTAAGCATAACACTACCACAGAGTCTTAGATATTCTTTACATTCATTAGATATAGGTTAAGAGATATCTACTAAGTAGTCAATGTATACATACGAAGTGTACCCATATCCAGAGATTACTTTTGAACACCACATCTCAACTTATGAAGAGTATCCAACCTCCAACTATTCTTTGTAAAGCTCTTGGTAATAGTGAGGTTGCTACTTAACACTTCATTTCAACTCACGAAGAGTGTCCACCCTAAAATCCCCTTTTTCATTCACTAAAGTTCTTAGGAATATTAGGGTTGGTACTAGAAATTTCATCTCTACTCATGAATATTGTTTACCGTAAAATCCCCCGTTTACATTCATTAACTTCATTCATTCATTGTGTGTGTGAATATATGTAAGAACACGTTTCACATAACCACAATTATTCATAACATTGACAAGATCATACTACATTCATCATAATTGGCAAACTATAATGCTTCACATTAACATTATACCTCATTTAGACGTAAAATCATCAAGACAAACATTCTTGACTTCATAAGACATCTCATGCATATACATCAACATCACTTTACATCACATTTAATTCTTTCAAGGCCATAATCACAATTCACATATATATTCATATACTTCAAGTAAACATCTGTCACATCCGGGGAGCACCCCCTAGAAGATAAATGGCGTACTTGACCTCTCGGAGGTCTTGTACAAGCCCATAGTTATCATTCATCGCATTTTCATAGGTAAATTTAGCGGAAAATTTAGAACTTTCTTAGCACATCATATGCTAGAACATCACTTCCATTATATATAAAATATCATAATACATAGTTAAAGACTCTAGTCTCTTTTTGCCATCCTAGATTCAACATCATAAGAGTACTTTAGGGACATGACCCTTATAACATAATACATAAGTACAATACTAAAAGACTTTACAGTAAACTAGACATAAGACATCCTTGGGCTTAAGGATTCCTTTCCTTGAGCTTGGGAATCACATATCAAGTTCCTCAAGCATAGAAACATCCTTTAATCATCTATAACCTACACTTTGGTTAAAAAAGTACAGAAGAATGGAGTTATTACAAGAATGCACTAAGTATGCAATCATCCAAAAACATGCATTTAAAAGGGACATTTTTCTTAAAATCATACTTCACGCCTTTTTGTGAAATCTTCATAAAACCTTAATACAATAGCATTTATATCATTCATATAGTTCATAAAGACATATTCAAGGCCAAACATCACATAATATCGCACATAGAATTTAACCCACATTTGAGATAACTTTACACTGAGCTATTTACACATTACAGTAAGTATTTTCCTCTTTACAGTGAACTTCTTATTTTAACCCATCAACCTCCCAAGTAACCCTCTAGTGATACTTGGTGCAATGCATCACCTTAAGGCCACAAGGAAAACCATACATACAACTTACATAAATCAATACATACCATCATACAAATATAATACATCAAAGACACATTTAAGTCAAGACCATAAGAACATTACAGTATGCTACATCAATTTGCACATCTATTCACTTCACTTCACATAAAGCATTATAAAACATTAGTCACAATCCCAATCTAAGTCCACTAGTACAATGTACATGTGAATCCCAAAATCCTCACACATACTTAGTAAAGCTATCATAAGACCACAAGCCTTAACACTCTTTTCATGCATCAACAAGTAAGTGAAGACAACTTCATTCATGTCAACAAAACCTTCATCATATAGCCATTAAGACCAACATAGTGCATATAAGGACAAGACCACAACAAATAGATCCATTAGGACTCATACCATGCACTTCATCACAACAAGTAGACAATTACTACAATGTTATGCATAAGGAACATATACATAGACTTGGTGATTGCATTTTTCAGATTTGGGGGACCCTAGTTCGATCCCCATCAACCCCATACTATTTCCTTTCTTTTTCCCCTCTCTTTTTCGTCCAAGGCAAGGAGGTTGTGGGATCAATCCCCCACAAGCTCATTCTCTTTCTCTCAATTTATCTTTTAACTTTCTCACCTGTCCAAGAGGTTGTGGGTTCAATCCCCATTCACCTCATTTTATATTTCTCCTTTATTTTTCTCCTAACTCTCTCATCTATTCAATAGGTTGTGGGTTCAATCCCCACTCTCCACATTTATTTTTCTCATTTATTTTTCTCCTAACTCTCTCATCCATTCAAGAGGTTGGGGGTTCAATCCCCACTCTCCACATTTATTTTTCTCCTAACTCTTTCATCCATTCAAGAGGTTGGGGGTTCAATCCCCACTCTCTACATTTATTTTTTTCCTTTATTTTTCTCCTAACTCTCTCATCCATTCAAGAGGTTGGGGGTTCATCCCCACTCTCCACATTTATTTTTCCTTTCATTTTTTTATGAAATTATTATGTAATTTACATTTGGTGAGGTCTTGGATTCAATTACCAATGACCTCACAATTTATAAATTTTTTTAAAAAATTAGACATTTTGGCCGAGACTACAAATTTTCTCTTCCAATCCATTTTTCTCTCATTCTTTTGTTGATTTTTTTTGTAGCATTTTGAGTGAAATTCAGTCAGCCACCTTAACCTTTTATGAACATCACGTTTTTAGAATTTTTACACACGCAAAACACAACATTTAACATACAAATTTCAAGCAGCAAACATAGTCAAATTTTCAGCACACACATGCTCAAAACAATCAACTTAATGCACTTTTCCGGAATATGTTTTTCATCCTTTATATGATTTCTTACCACACATTCAACATATGATCACAACCATACCTAACATTATCTACCAGAAGACATACCAACGCATGCTTTGAATCGTTCAAAGGTGCTAATGACAGGGGCATGCAACAGTGACAACCTTAGTCTTTCAATCGCGATTTAAACGGAACCTTAAGGGTATCTTGGGAAAGGGACCAAGAGATAAGAAAACACATACCTTAATGTCATTCAAAACTTGTTTAGCTGCTGCCAATTTACCATGAAACCAAGCCTCACACCGAAACTTCAAGCACAATCCCGTCAAGAACTTGTTGTTGATTTTTGTTTTTAGCTTAGTTTTTCGTTTGAGTTTTTGTGTGTAAGTTCTTCAAGAGTGAAGAACTATTATTTTTAGTTATTTTAATGATAAAAAACGTGAGAATGAGAGTAAGAGATGTGAGAATGAGAGGATTAGGATTATGATTAGGATTAGGAGAGTTAGGTGGAGACTAAGTCAAACTAGGACTCCTCATTATTTATTAATTTTATTATTATTTTTTTTTTATTAAAAATCTGATTTTTCCCTTACTTAAATCAGCTTTTTAAATATTAATTAATTCAACTAATTCACTTAATAAAATTAAATCAATTTAATCCTTGCTTCCACCAAGGCTCGAACCAGGGTGAAGCTAGATTTTGCTTAAAGGGTCAAATTCGGCAACCTCTACCCGAATTGCCCCTCCACCATATTAATTAATTAATTAATTAAATATTTAGGGTAATTACAATGCTTGGAAAAGACCATTTTACCCCTAGACCCTCCAAACTTAAGATTACCCCTTTTTAAGTATGGTTAAGGCTCATCCGGGTAAATCTTCATATTCGGGTGCCCTACATGGCTGGACCCAACCTTTCCTAGCTAAAATAACTCACCAAGTTAGTTGGCTTGGGTGTTGCAGAGGTTCAGAGGTCTGGTTCTATGTACATCAATTCGTGTGAACCCGATCAAATCTAGGCATTCTAGATACGTTAGACATTACTTAGCATAGTCATTTTTAGGGTTGTTACATTATCCCCCCCTTAGGAACATTCGTCCCCGAATGACACTACACATCATTTTAAAATAAAGAGGTTGATTTTCAAAGATATCTTAACATACTTGAGACTTTACGCTTTGTGCATTTCTGTTTCACACTTACTCTAGATAATGCATATTACTCAAACTTATCTGAAGCTTCATATTTTAGATTGAGGAACTTCCTTCTCAATCGCACTTAACTTGATGGACCTCACAACGTATGCAACACAAAAATCATGTCCACGCTATACAAAAACAGCAATATGACATGCAAATATGAATTCATTTTAACTCACATAGTGCAATTATTACTCATACGGTTATGGATTTACAACACCAAGTCGACTATTGCACTAAAACTTAGAGTTTCTTAAACAAAACCAGCCTTAGGAGGATTATATCAAACCCCTTAGATAACATCTTGTTGGCCTTAATATTTGAAATTATATGGCTTTGTTGGATTGATCCATGCACTGCCCATTTATACCCTATTTCATTTGGCAACTGAAACCTCACTACCCTGGTTTGATAGTCTATGGTAGCATAACACTTATGGGGAAAATCCATACCTAAGCTATTCAATGCTTTTTATTGGTTAATATCTGATTTACATATTAGTAGGTTGGTGCACATCCTTGAAACCTACTAGCAGCTTCGCATTAATAGACTAAGGAACTCCTTCCTAAACTAGTCTCATCAAAGCATACAACATAATTAAACACATAAGTCACATAAGTCAGAAACCAACATGATGACTCCAACATATTAACTTCATACTAGTGCATAAAACAATACACATGAAAAACTAATTTAGGCTACGCACCCGAGACATCACCAGAGGTGTCTTCCCGTACACTCCTAGACTTGAGTGCGAAGTATCGTTGCCTCCTTAGAGCCTCTTCACTTGAACCATTCAGCTGAACTTTCTCCTTCCCTTTTTCTCGACCTCTCATATACGGACAATCCTTCATCATGTGACCCGGTTTTCCACAACTTTAACAAGTGTTAGAGCCCCTCCTACACTTTCCTCCGTGAAGTTTGCCACACTTCCTACAAGGTGGCCTCTCCTGAGGTATATCTACTTCACTGTTTGTCTTAACTCTAGGCTCGGAATCTCTATTATAGCTACCCTTTGATGAACTTGACTCCCCTTAGTGGGAGAGTCCCGTGATTTCAGTACTACTCTTCCTTGAAAAATTCTTCTAAGCTTTCCTTGACATGTTCCCTGCCCTAGTATGCTTCCTCCTCCTGTTTTCCTCCACTTGTTGGACACGGACCATAAGCCTAGAAAAGTCCATGCTCGCATGCAGTATAGCTGCCCTACACTCCTCGTCAAGATTCTCAGCAATCTTAGATGCAGTGTAAACGGGAGGATTCATCCTCATGAAGTCCCTTAACTTGTTAGTCATGGTGCTGGCAGGTGGGTTCTCCCTGGGAACACCTTGTTCCTCTGCCTGGGCTGTCATAGCCTGAGCTTGTAAGGTGATGGCTTAGGCCATCTGTACCAGGGCTGTCCTTACTTCTCCATCTGTCAACCCAGTTGGGTTAACAAGCATCTCCATTTCAGCAGCTGGAGCCTGGGGAGGAACTTGGTTGCCCCCAGCAGCTGCTTCTCCGCTTCCCCGACCAGCGTTCCTCCTTGTGTTCATTTTCTAAAAAAGTAGAATTGATGTTAGATACACTCATAAAACCAAGGAATCAGTCATTAGAGAAGGCACGATAAGATCAGAAGAAGGGAATTTTCCTACCATCATGCAGTCTCTAATTCAGGATAGTGGTGCACTTCACTACTATGACTTAGAAACTACTCAATGTGGTTGATGTGAACTTATTATCCTCGAAATTTAACCTAGTCCTCTGATACCAACTTTGTCACGACCGGAGTCTATACCCCAGAAGAGACCAGCGTCGTTGACCTCTCAGAGGTCGCAGACTAGCCTACATATGTCATCGTTACTTCATCTAGGTTAATTTTAGCAGAAAATTTGAACTTTTTGTTATTTAACATTCATATAAGACATTCTACTTAAACTCATAAACGTTAACAATCAACCATCTAATATTAAGATCATCAAATGAAAGAAATAGCTCAATACTGCATTAAGTGTATACTTTCCAAAATGGCACCAATACAATGTCTGAAATAAGATGAGAAAGAAACGCTAGTGGAATAGACTCCACTAACTCAAACCTATATCTAAGCTAGAATATAATGGGCAAGCGTCCTACAAAGCATGAGGGCCTACCAAATTCGGATGAATGCTCCACGTACGGATCGCTGCAACATCGTACTGTAAGCTCTAACATCCACCTGTGCCTGCACCTAAAAGTAGATATTGTATGGGATTAGTACACACTTGTACTAAGTATGGGTATATGCAAGCACACACCAAGGACATGCATGAGTAAGAATAGCTCTTTCCTAACAACATGATTTATGAAAAGTCAAGTCAGTGGACTTGCCAAATTTTGATTAGGAAAGTCAGTGGACTTGCCAAATTTTGATTAGGAAAGTCAGTGGACTTGCCAAATTTGGATTAGGAAAGTCATGCCATGAGAGTAACATGCATCATCGTACTTATCATTTTGCAAGCAGCACATAACGTATTGCACATATCATATCACGTAGTTCACATCATTATTTCATATGCCATGAGACCTTGGAATCATGGACTTGACATTAGGACTTCCCAAAATGAGGGCTCAACATATGGGACCTCAACTAGGGAGCCTTCTTTAGCAAACACAGAGTCTACTTCATTCATTCATACATACTTCATTTTCATTCATTCATATACTAGTGCAATCACTAGTCATACCTAGGATGTAGTTTAAGACTCTCATCGGGTTTGCTGTGCAATGACCAAGAATAACCTAGTGTCATTACTTAAGTCTAGCTCACCTCTTGATTATCCTATCCTAACACCTTTGGTAACGTTTATTTCATTATGTGCATCATTTGAGGCTGGCCTCATTCTTTCTTTGGGAACTTTAACCTTAACCGACATAGATCATGTGAGCATCATGAAATCCAGTGTGTAATCCCCACACAGAAAAAAGGTGGAATCACCGGCCAAAGTGAACCAAAACATGCTAGCGTATATAGGGAAATTGAACCCTGCTAGATCCCTATATTGGCAGTATAGGTTCAAAGACTAGGATATATAAGGAGACCCATACCCGTCATGCCGGACAGTCTCATCTCATGAGAGTTAAGTGAACTTTTGCCCTTCCCGAAGGAAGGCATCACCGCTCATAGCTAGCCTATCGGTGCTCAGTATAAAGTTCCATTAAATTCAACTCATACATCATGAAAGCTGACTTCTAGCATGAGGACATCATAGCTCATTAGATGATTTATCATCTCATCATTAGTATTAAGTATGCATTAATTTCAATACTTTCATTAGAGTGTTCATAGAGGATGGTCTCTTCATTAGCTTTACACTCTCATAGGTGAGTACGTTTTGGTAATATTTACTTAGGCTCATTTGAGATTGCTCTCATCTTTCACATTAGCCTCTTATCATATTGTCACCTCATTCATTAACTTTAACACATTTGCTTTTCATAATTACTCACCCCTTCACGTGAATGTTCATTTCATCATATGCCAATGCACTTGGCCATTTAGTATGTTTCACACTCTTGCTTAACCCTTCTAGGGTTACATCATTTTATCACATACATCTTAGGTTCACATACTTTTAAAGGTATGCTAGACTTATGAGTCCACACTTACAAGGCATGAGGCTTCATTCATAGTTTGTCTAAGTTATTAATGTTTACCCAAGATTATGTGGTACAAGACTTATGCATCTTGTAGGTATGCCAAGATATTGATTTCGATCTTTAGAGGCAGCATTCATTAAATATTTGTTTACGTATGACTTATGTGTCAATATGTTATTGGGTAAGGGAACCCGATTTCGAATCCCTTGGGCAACACATAATCTTATATTAAACTTGGTGATTGCATTTTTCAGATTTGGGGGACCCTAGTTCGATCCCCATCAGCCCCATACTATTTCCTTTCTTTTTCTCCTCTCTTTTTCGTCCAAGGCAAGGAGGTTGTGGGATCAATCCCCCACAAGCTCATTCTCTTTCTCTCAATTTATCTTTTAACTTTCTCACCTATCCAAGAGGTTGTGGGTTCAATCCCCATTCACCTCATTTAATATTTCTCCTTTATTTTTCTCCTAACTCTCTCATCTATTCAAGAGGTTGTGGGTTCAATCCCCACTCTCGACATTTATTTTTCTCCTTTATTTTTCTCCTAACTCTCTCATCCATTCAAGAGGTTGGGGGTTCAATCCCCACTGTCCACATTTATTTTTCTCCTTTATTTTTCTCCTAACTCTCTCATCCATTCAAGAGGTTGGGGGTTCAATCCCCACTCTCCACATTTATTTTTTTCCTTTATTTTTTCTCCTAACTATCTCATACATTCAAGAGGTTGGGGTTCAATCCCCACTCTCCCCATTTATTTTTCCTTTCATTTTTTATGAAATGTTTATGTAATTTACATTTGGTGAGGTCTTCGATTCAATTCCCAATGATCTCACAATTTTTATTTTTTAAAAAAAAATTAGACATTTTGGCCGAGACCACAAATTTTCTCTTCCAATCCATTTTTCTCTCATTCTTTTGTTGATTTTTTTTGTAGCATTTTGTGTGACATTAAGTCAGCCACCTTAACCTTTTATGAACATCACATTTTGAGCATTTTTACACACGCTAAACACAACATTTAACATACACATTTCAGGCAGCAAACATAGTCAAATTTTTAGCACACACATGCTCAAAACAATCCACTTAATGCACTTTTCCGGAATATATTTTTCATCCTTTACATGATGTCTTACCACACATTCAACACATAATCACAACCAGACCTAAAATTATATAGCATAAGGCATACCAACGCATGCTTTGAATCGTTCAAAGGAGCTAATGACAGGGGTATGCAACAGGGACAACCTTAGTCTTTCAATCGCGATTTTAACGAAACCTTAAGGGTCTCTTGGTAAAGGGACCAAGAGATAAGAAAATACATACCTTAATGTCATTCAAAACTTGTTTAAATGCTGCCAATTTACTATGAAACCAAGCCTCACCACCGAGACGTCAAGCACAATCCCGTCAAGAACTTGTTGATTTTCATTTTTAGCTTAGTTTTTCGTTTGAGTTTTTGTGTGTAAGTTCTTCAAGAGTGAAGAACTATTATTTTCAGTTATTTTAATGATAAAAACGTGAGACTGAGAGTGAGAGACGTGAGAATGAAAGCATTAGGAATATGATTAGGATTAGGAGAGTTAGGTGGAGACTAAGTCAAACTAGGACTCCTCATTATTTATTAATTTTATTATTATTATTTTTTTATTAAAAATCTGATTCTTCCCTTAATTAAATCAGCTTTTTAAATATTAATTAATTCAACTAATTCACTTAATAAAATTAAATCAATTTAATCCTTGCTTCTACCAAGGCTCGAACCCGGGTGAAGCTAGATTTTTCTTAAAGGGTCAAATTCGGCAACCTCTACCCGAATTGCCCCTCCACCATATTAATTAATTAATTAATTAAATATTTAGGGTAATTACAATATTATCCTTAGCCTGGAAAAGACCATTTTACCCCTAGACCCTCCAAACTTAAGATTACCACTTTTTAAGTCTGGTTAAGACTCATCCGGGTAAATCTTCATATTCGGGTGCCCTACATGGTTGGACCCAACCTTTCCTAGCTGAAATAACTCACCAAGTTAGTTGTCTTCGTTGTTGCAGGGGTTCAGAGGTCTGGTTCTACGCGCATCAATTCGTGTGAACCCGATCTAATCTAGGCATTCTAGATATGTTAGACATTACTTAGCATAGTCATTTTTAGGGTTGTTACACTTTTATTTTAAATCAGCTAATAAATAATAAATATAAATTAATTACAGTAATTTACCAACTTAAAATTAAAAACAAATTTAATTCATTGCTTCCACCTAGGTTCGAACCCGGGTGGAGCAAGCTTCACTTCAAGAGCCAATATGCGGCCCTCTCTCCCCAAATTTCCCCTCCACTTATTAATTAAATAATTTATTATATATTTAGGGTAATTACGATACTAACCTTAGCCTGGAAAAAGACCATTTTACCCCTAGACCCTCCAAAAATATGATTTTCCCATTTTAAGTCCAGTAAAGACTCATTCGAGTAAATCTTCGTATTAGAGAGCCCTACATGGTTGGACCCAACCTTTCCAAGCTCAACTAACTCCCCAAGTTAGTTGGCTTGGCTGTAGCAAGGGTTCTGAGGTCTGGTTCTACGCCCATCAATCTGTGTGAACCCAGTCTAATCGTAGGCATTCTAGACACATTAAGCATTACTTATCATACACATGGAAGGTCACTGATCTAAGCTAGAATTCACACTTAATGAATTTGGCATACAACTGATTTTGTCTAAGTACCTGCAAGGTTAGTCTCAAATGTTGTTCATGCTCTTCCTTTGTCCTAGAGTTGATGCGAATGTCCTCAATGAATATTATGACGAAAGAGTCAAGGTATTCATGGAAGACCCTGTTCATGAGATCCATAAATGCAGCAGGTGCATTCGTGAGACCAAATGACATAACTAAGAACTTATAATGACAATAACGGGTACGAAAGGCTGTCTTGGGGTTATCTCCATCCCTAACCCTAAGTTGATGATACCCTGAACGAAGATCAATCTTAACATACTTGAGACTTTACTATTTTTGAATTTCTGTTTCACACTTAATCTGGATAATGCATATTACTCAAGCTTATCTGAAGCTTCTTATTTGAGATTGAGGAACTTCCTTCTCTATCGCACTTAACTTGATGCACCTCACAACTCATGCAACACAAAAATCATGTCCACGCTATAATAAAACAACAACATGACATGCAAACATGAATTCATTTTAACTCTAACTTATTCGGAAACTTAACCTTACTACCCTGTTTCGATAGTCTATGGTAGTCTAGCATTTATGAAGTAGTCCATACCTAAGCCATCTCCTTGAGCTAGTAAGCAGCCAACTTAGCCTTCTCCTCTTCATCAATACTCATAGCAGGCTTTAGAACCTACCATGCACTCACCTCCATGCGAACAACCACTCTTATCAAACGTCTTTCGTTCACGCTGGGCATTTCTATCACTGCCCCTTCTTGGGAAGGCCAGATCTTGAGTATGGCGCCTTAGACCTCTTGGCCATCCTAATTCTTGTGTGTATTCTTCTACGCACGCACACAAGAAGGAAGCTAGAGACTTAGAATGACACAAAGTGTCAAAGCTCTAGATAGCACGATAAAGAGTAGAAGAAGGGAAATTTTCCTACGCATCATGCAGTCTCTAATTCAGGATAGTGGTGCACTTCACTACCATGACTTAGAAACTACTCAATGTGGTTGATGTGGATTTATTATTCTCTTAATTTAACCTAGTGCTCTGATACCAACTTTGTCACGACCGGAGTGTAGACCCCAGACGAGACCGGCGTTGTTGACCTCTTAGAGGTCGCAGACAAGCTTACATACGTCATTCTTACTTCATCTAGATTAATTTTAGCGGAAAATTTGAAACTTTTTGTTTCTTATCATGCATAAAGGTCATTCTACTTACATTCATAATGTTCACAATCAACCATCTAACATTAAGATTATCAACTGAAAGAAATAGTTCAATACTGCAAAAAATGTATAATTGCCAAATAAAAACGGAAAGAATCACTAATGGAACATGCTCTACTAGCTAAAGTCTGCGTCTAAGCTAGATAGTAACGGTAGACATCCTCGAAAGCATGAGGTCCTATAAAGTCCGGATGAAAGCTCCACGTCTGGATAGCTGCAACGTCAACCTGTAAGCTCTAACGTCCACCTGTGCCTGAACCTAAAAATATACAGTTGCATGGGATTAGTACACACTTGTACTAAGTATGGGTATATGCAAGCACATACCAAGGACATGCATGAGAAAGAATAGCTCTTTCCTAACAACATGATTATGGAAAGTCAAGTCAGTGGACTTGCCAAATTGGGATTAGGAAAATTAGTGAGCTTTCCAAATTTGGATTAGGAAAGTCAGTGAGCTTTCCAAATTTGGATTAGGAAAGTCAGTGACCTTTCAAAATTTTATTAGGAAAGTCATGCCATGAGAGTAACATGCATCATCATACTTATCATACTGCACACAACACATAACATCTTAGACATAGCACATATTATATTGCATATAGCACATAACATCTTTCATATCATTCATTCATATGCCATGAGACCTTGGAATCATGGACTTGACATTAAGACTTCCCAAAATGAGGGCTCAACATATGGGACCTCAACTAGGGAGTCTTCTTTAGCAAACACCGAGTCTGCTTCATTCATTCATACGTACTTCATTTCATTCATTGCTTCCACCTAGGTTCGAACTCGGGTGGAGCAAGACTTCACTTCAAGAGCTAATTTTCGGCCCTCTCTCCCCAAATTGCCCCTCCACCTTATTAATTAAATTATTAATTATATATTTAGGGTAATTACGATACTACCCTTAGCCTGGAAAAAGACCATTTTACCCCTAGACCCTCCAAAACTATGATTTTCCCTTTTTAAGTCCTATAAAGACTCATTCGAGTAAATCTTCGTATTCGAGAGCCCCACATGGTTGGACCCAACCTTTACAAGCTCAACTAACTCCCCAAGTTAGTTGTCTTGGCTGTAGCAAGGGTTCCGAGGTCTGGTTCTATGCGCATCAATCCGTGTGAACCCGGTCTAATCTTAGGCATTCTAGACACATTAAGCATTACTTATCATATCCATTTTTAGGGTTGTTACATAACATCATAGCATATAATTCATATTCATAACATGTTCATACAATCCTATTAATGTACTTGGAAGATCAACCTGGGAACTATCCTATCAAGGTACACATGTGCAATGTATAGACAAGGTCCCATACCCTTGACCATAATAGTACACCTATCAATTAATCCTAGTTAAGGAAGACATAATATACTTCACATACATTTACCTTACATGCATGGTTGTAGACATTTAGTGAATATGAGAACAACCTTTCATTAGACACCATGACCCTTTTCTACATTGTAAGCCTGCATAATGTGTGAGTGTGTGTGTACATTGGTCAACATGACCACATAATGGCTATAAATCAACACATTGAGGCAGGCACCTTCTTAAGACCACAATGCACAACCAAGCATAGACCACACAACTCAATTTAGCATAGGAGGCAAGCTAACTTCATACTACACTTTAAGACTCCTAACATTAGCTCTTCACACATTCACATAGGGGTAAATGGGTAGGGGTCATCAATCCTTAGCACTTCATTAATGGCAGCACCTACACATGATCTTAACATAGCGAATTACATGCTTATAACACTATCTAACTAACCTAGATTCACAACTAGAATAGAAGACTAGGCACAAGTTACACATAGTATGATCATCATAACCACACACTTATATATTCATAAATTTTCCTTCAAGGCCATAGTCAACATATATATATAATAAAAATAAAATAAACACCTCCACCATAAGTGTACCATACCACACAATGCCATACAAGGATTCATCAACAATACTATAGAGAAGTGGAGAAGTAGAAGAGTAGAGTAATTCATACCAATCCATTAACCTTATATCAACATTGATCAATACAAGTATTTCTTCAACAATTGAAGTATAGGGCAGTATCTAAATATACATTAACATAAATGAATCATACTTAGTTCCCTATAAGATCATGATATCAACGTACACACCAAACCACCAATTCAATAGAGAGTAGAGGAATGTAGATCACTCACCAATTTCCCTTGCTTTGATCATTAATAAAAATTTATCAACAATACAATGTAGGGCAGTATCTAAAGAGATCATTACTCAAACGGAAACATGTTGCATCTACCCTAGCATTGAGATCACATCATATAGATAGCATTATCAATCAATAGACTAGAAGAACGTAGATCAATTCATACCAAGCCTTCTTTACTTTGGTCATACCAGATTCATACCCATAATTCAACAATGATATTAACCTAAGGCAGTATCTAAAATCATCTTAACATAATCGAATTCCACATTCATACATTGTAAGGTCAATGTTACAGTGAACACATAGAGACATAGGTTAGTCTTATTCAAATCATCATTTATTGGATCACATGGATCATTCATCAACGATTCACTATCAATATACATAATAAACAATAAACATAATCAATTCAACATAATAGAATCACAAATCCACCAATAACAAGCCACGATCACAATGTGCATGCATAGGCCAAATTGAGTTTGGGAAGGGACATGGGTTCACAATGCAATTGGATTGAATTTCACATTAAAACCAATACTTATCATAAATTCATCATGATTAAGCCTTTGAAAATGTTTTGAGAAAGAACCCATGGCTAGATTGAAGAAGAAGAAGTTTGATCATGAAATTTCTTTTGAAAACATTTTGAAGAACCCTCTAGATGAAAGATTAACTAGAGATGAAGGATCACCATTGTCACGACTGGAATCTAGACCCCAGACGAGACCGGCGTCGTTGACCTCTTAGAGGTCGCACACAAGCCTACTTACGTCATTCTTACTTGACATAGGTTAATTTTAGCGGAAAATTTGAAACTTTTTGTTTCTAAATATTGCTTACTAAACATTTCTAATACATTCGTAATTTGTTCACCATCAACCTCTAACATTAAGAGATAATCAAATGAAAGGAATAGTTTAATACTTATAAAGCGTGTAATTGCCTAAATGGCACCAATACATAGTCTGAATAAAAATAAGAAAGAAACGCTAGTGGAACATGCTCCACTAGCTCAACTCTAAAACTAAGCTAGAATATAAAACAGTAGCATCCTCGAAAGCATGAGGACCTACCAAAACCGGATGAATGCTGGACATCCGGATAACTGCAACGACGATCCTGTAGCTCTATCGTCCACCTGTGCCTGCACCTAAAATAGTAGAGTTTGTATAGGGTTAGTACACACTTGTACTAAGTATGGGTATATGCAAGCACACACCAAGGACATGCATGAGAAAGAATAGCTCTTTCCTAACAACATGATTTTTTGGAAAGTCAAGTCGGTGGACTTGCCAAATTGAGATTAGGAAAGTTTCCAAATTTGGATTAGGAAAGTAAATGAGCTTTCCAAATTTGGATTAGGAAAGTGATGCCATGAGAATAACATACCTCATCATACTTTTCACATTTGCACACAACACATAACATTTATACATAGCACATATGATATAGCATACAGTACATGTTACATGTAGCAAATAACTTCTTTCATATCATTCATTCATATGCCATGAGACCTTGGAATCATGGACTTGACATTAAGACATCCCAAAAATGAGGGCTCAACAAATGGGACCTCAACTAGGGAATCTCCATAGCAAACACAGAGTCTGCTTTATTCATTCATACGTACTTTATTTCGTTTCATTCATAGGCCAGTGTAACTACCAGCTATACCTAGGATGTAGTTTAAGACTTTTATTAGGTTCGTTGTGCAATGACCAAGAATGACCTAATGTCATTACTTGAATCTAACTCACCTTTGATTATCCTATCCTAACACCTTTGGTATCATTCATTTCATTATGTGCATCATTTGAGGTTGGCCTCATTCATTCATTGGGAACTTTAAATTTAACCGACATAGATCATGTGAACATCATGAAATCTAGTGTCTCCCCCACACCGAAAAAAGGTGGAATCACCGGCCAAAGTGATCCAATAACATGCTAGCGTACATGTGAATTTAACCCAGCCAGATCCCTATATTGGCAGTATAGATTCGAAGACTAGGAGATTTAAGGAGACCCATACCCGGCAAGCCGGACAGTCTCATCTCATGAGAGTTACGTGAACCTCCGTCCTTCCCGAAATAAGGCATCACCGCTCATAGCTAGCCTATTGGTGCTCAGTATAAAGTTCCATTTCATTTATCTCATACGTCATGGAAGTTGGCTTCTAGTATGAGGACATCATAGCTCATTAGACGATTTCTCATCTCATCATTAGTATTAAGTGTGTTAAGCTCAATACCTTCATTAGAGTGTTCATAGAGACTGGTCTCTTCATTATCTTACACTCTTATAAGAGTGTACGTATTGGTAACATCTATTTAGGCTCATTTGAGATTACTCTCATCATTTAAATTAGCCTTATATCATGTTGTCACCACATTCGTTATCATTAGTACCTTTGCTTTTCATAGTTACTCACCTCTTATTAAGTGAACGTTCATTTCATCATATGCCAATGCACTTGGCCATTTAGTGTATCTTACACTCATACTTAACCCTCCATGGGTTCATCATTTCATTACATACTTCTTAGATTCACTTACTTTGAACGTATCTTAGACTTGTGTGTCTATACATACAAGCCATGAGGCTTCATTCATATTTCGTCTAAGTGATTCATATCTTTCTAAGATTATGTGATACAAGACTTATGCATCTTGTATGTATGCCAAGATCTTGATTTGGATCTAAGTATGTGGCATTATTCTCGGATATTTTATTCACGTATGACTTATGTATCAATACGGAAGCTTGGGCAAGGAAACCCAAGTCTTGAATCAATTGGATATCATTTATATTTTTAATTGATTTTATTCTAATATTCATAACATTATGACTCTAAGTTAAATCACAATATTAACATTGAAGGATTAATTTTCTCCTTAATAATAATCCTAATTTGGCCGAAGGGTTGTGGGTTCGAACCCCCACAACCCCTTTTTAATTTTTATTAACCTCATCTTGTCCATTATCGCCTAAACCAAGAGGTTGTGGGATCAAATCCCCACAGCCTCTTTTATTTTTGTCATTTAATTCGCATAAGTAGGGAGGTTGTGGGTTGGAACCCCCGCAGCCTCCTTATCTTTAATTAAATTTTGCTAGGGCTGTGAGGTGGTGGGTTCGAACCCCCACAGCCCCATATATTTTTTTTTAAAATTTTTCGCTAGGTTGAGGGTACTTGGCAGTGAGGTCGTGGGATCGAACCCCCACAACCTCACTTGCTTTATTACTCATTTTCGCCCCCTCTCTATTCCCAGCCTTGAGGTCGTGGGTTCGATTCCCACGCCTCACATTTTCTTTTTCTTTATTTTCTCATCCTTCACTCGCTACCTGGAGGTCGTGGTTTAGATTCCCACGCCTCCCATTTATTTAATTAAATCATTTTCCTCTCCTTTTCCAAACCAGTGGCCCAAGTTCGATTCCCCCTAGCCCCATTTTTGTCTCCTTTTCTCGCGAATTACAGTAGCCAAAGGGTGAGGTCACAGGTTGGAATCCTGGTGGCCTCACCTCTTTAAAATGTATTAAATTTCCAGATTTTCATTATTAAACTTTAGTCTAATTTAACCTTGCATAGTTGTTGGAAATTTTGGTCATTTTTGATTCACTTTTATCAACGTTTTCACTTGATTCATCGGGTGTATTCATATTCCATTCTAACACATCTTTAGGCATATTTTTCATGAGTTTATTTGGCTAAAAAAATTTTCATTCAATCAGCCACATTTCCTTAAATGAACATCATGATTTTTCATGGATTTATGTACACAAAACAACAACTACAACCTTGTCAAATTTTGAGCATCAAGCCGAGGCCCTTGCCACATTCACAAACTTGCACACACTTGCACATAACTTCGAATACACATTGATTGTCATTTTCTTGATTTCACGTACATAAACATATACACATTCAACACAAGAACATCAAACATACCTAAATCTACCAACAAACATACCCAACCTATGAATCATTGGGAGCTAGTGACAGGGAGCATGAAATAGGGAACAATCCTAATTTCGGAATAGAATTATATGAGTCTTAAGGGTCTCATGGGAAAGGGAGCAAGAGTAAGAAAACCGATACCTTTATTTTTCTTGTTCAACCACGAATTGGTTGCACAAAATCCTCTCCAAAATCAGTCCAAGTTCAACAAACTCCAATCACTAACTCGACGGAAAAACTCCTCTCTTTGCCTAACGGTTTTGGTTATGTTTTGAATAAGTTTTTGACGTGAAAGTTCTTCAAGCGTGAAGAACTTTTAGTGGCTAACCAGTTCTTGTGTTTTTGGTAGAGAGAACGTGAAAGAGAAAAGAGATATTGACGTGAGAGAAAGAGAGAGTTAAACGTGCAAGGTGGTTTAGACTTAGGTAAGGACTTAGTCAACTAGGACTCTTTCAAACTTTTAAGTAAAAGTCTGATTTTTCTTTTTATTAAATCAGCTAATATTTATTAATTAATTAAATTAATTTATCCATTTAAATAAAAACAAGTTAAATCATTGCTTCCACCTAGGTTCGAACCCGGGTGGAGCAAGACTTCACCCTTAGAGCTCACATTCGGCCCTCTATCTCAAAATTGCCCTTCCATTTTATTAAATAATTAATTATTTATATATTTAGGGTAATTACAATATTACCCTTAGCCTGGTAAAAGACCATTTTACCCCTAGACCCTCAAAACTTAAAATTTCTTCTTTTTAAGTCCGGTAAAGACTCCTTCGATTAAATCTTCATTTTCGAGAGCCTTACTTGGTTAGTTCCAACCTTTCCAAGCTCAACTAACTCCCCAAGTTAGTTGGCTTGGTCGTAGTAAGAGTTCTGAGGTCTAGTTCTACGCGTATCAGTCTGTGTGAACCTTGGTCTAATCGCAAGCATTCTTGACAACCTAAGTCTTGATCCTATTCATTTTTTAAGGGTTGTTACATTATCCCCCCCTTAGGAACATTCGTCCCCGAATGACACTACTACTTCACGTTGTAATGCCAGTCAGATGATAATAAAATCATCATATACAGTCAATCAATAGCAACAAAATACGGGGCGATAAGGAAACATAGGTTTAAGAGTATAAAGTCTAACCTCAAGGGCTGAATAGGTGAGGGTACCGGGCCCTCATGTCGGCCTCAGCTTCCCACGTAGCACCCTCAACAAGATTATTTCTCCACAATACCTTCACTATGGCAATCTCCTTGTTCCTCAGCCCCTTGACCTGTCTGTCTAACATCTCAACAGGTACCTCCTCATAAGACAAGTCTTCACCAACCCCTAAACCTTCAAAAGGTAAGATTGATGCTGGATCACCTAGGCACTTCTTCAACATAGAGACATGAAAGACTGGATGAACAGAAGCTAGTTCTGTAGGCAATGCTAACTCATAGGCCACCTCGCCCACACGCTGTAGGATCTCATATGGCCCAACATACCTCGGACTCAGCTTCCCTTTTCTACAAAATCTCATCACCCCTTTCATAGGCGATATTTTCAAGTAAACCTCGTCACCAACATCAAATTCTAAGGGCCGCTTTCTGTTATCAGCATATGACTTCTGCCGACTGTAAGCAGTAGTCAAACTATCTCTAATCATTCTGACCTTCTCTAAGGCCTCATGAATGATCTCCGGACCCAAAATGGATGACTCTCCAACCTCGAACCACCCAATTGGAGATCTACACCTCCTACCATACAGTGCTTCAAACGGTGCCATCCCAATGCTGGAGTGATAGCTATTATTATACGAGAGGCAGATGGTCATCCCAGTTACTTCTGAAGTCAATCACACACGCTCTCAACATATCCTCCAATGTCTGTATGGTGCGCTCTGCCTGCCCATCTGTCTGAGGGTAAAAGGCAGTGCTAAGCTTCACCTGCGTGCCCAAGCTCTTTTGGAAAGACCTCCAGAAATGAGAAGTAAACTGAGCTCCTCTGTCTGAAATAATAGACAAGGGAATCCCATGCCATCTCACAATCTCATCAATGTAGAGTCTTGCATAATCCTCGGCTCTGTAAGTAGACTTCACAGGGATAAAGTGGGCAGACTTAGTCAATCTGTCCACAATAACCCATATAGAGTCATGCTGCCTCTTAGTCCTCGGAAGCCCAACCACGAAGTCCATATTAATGGCCTCCCATTTCCAAGTCGGAACCTCAATATTCTGAGTCAGACCACCAAGCTTAAGATGCTTTGCTTTAACCTGCTGACAATTAGGACACTTGGCCACATATTCTGCAATGTCCTTCTTCATGCCATCCCACCAATAAATCTGCTTGAGATCATGATACATCTTGGTGGAACCTGGATGTATAGAATATCTGGAACCATGGGCCTCTGCAACAATCCTGGTCCGTAAATCATCCACATCTGGCACACACAGGCAATCCTGATACTTAAATATGCCATCACCTCCTAAAGCGAAAGACTCATTCATCTTCATCAGCACTGAGTCCTTCAGCTCCAACAACACGGGATCTAGATGCTGACCCTGCTTGACTTTAACTACCAAGGATGATTCAGAACTAGGATGAACTGAAATATCCCCACTAGTGGAGTCAACCAAACGCACACCCAGTCTGGCCAGTCTGTGTACATCTTTCACCAGCTCCTTCTTCTCATCCTTAACGTGAGTTGTACTTCCCATGCTCATCCTGCTCAAAGCATCAGCTACAACATTAGCCTTACCTAGATGATAGTGCACATTCATGTCATAATCCTTCAACAGCTCCAACCATCTCCGCTGACGTAGATTCAACTCCCTCTGTGTGAACACGTACTGGAGACTCTTATGATCTGTAAACACATCTACATGCACTCTATACAGATAATGCCTCCACAGCTTCAGTGCAAACACCACAGCTGCCAACTCCAGGTCATGTGTGGGATAATTCTTCTCATGAACCTTGAGCTATCTGGATGCATAGGCTATCACCTTACCAACCTGCATAAGAACACAACCCAAACCAACCCTAGATGCATCACAATAAACAGTGTAATTCTCACCACACTTAGGCAAAGTAAGCACCGGGGCTGAAGTGAGTCTGTCCTTGAGCTCCTGGAAACTCTTCTCACAAGTCTCCGTCCATTCAAACTTGGCTTTCTTCTTAGGCAAAGCTGTCAATGGGGCAGCAATGGAAGAAAAGCCCTCCACAAACCTATGGTAGTAACCAGCCAATCCCAAAAAGCTACGGATGTCAGTAGGAGTAAGAGGCTTTGGCCAGTTCTTCACAGCCTCAGTCTTCCTGGGATCCACCTCCATGCCCTGATTGGACACAACATGACCCAGGAAGGTCACTGATCTCAGCCAGAATTCACATTTACTGAATTTGGCATACAACTGATGCTGTCTAAGTACCTGCAAGGTTAGTCTCAAATATTGTTCATGCTCTTCCTTGGTATTAGAGTAGATGAGGATGTCATCAATGAATACTATGACGAAAGAGTCAAGGTAATCACGGAAGACCCCGTTCATGAGATCCATAAATGCAGCAGGAGCATTCGTGAGACCAAATGACATGACTAGAAACTCATAATGACCATAGCGGGTACGAAAGGCTGTCTTTGGGATATCTCCTTCCCTAACCCTAAGCTGATGATACCCTGAACGAAGATCAATCTTAGAGAAGAAACTAGACCCTTGGAGCTGGTCGAAAAAATCATCTATTCTGGGGAGTGGATACTTATTCTTTATAGTGACTTTGTTTAGCTGCCGATAATCGATACACATTCTAAGGGTCCCATCTTTCTTTTTTACAAACAACACTGGAGCGCCCCAAGGGGATATGCTCGGCTGAATGAAACCCTTGTCAGTGAGATCTTTTTACTGCAGCTTCAACTCTTTGAGTTCAGCTGGAGCAATTCTGTAAGGAGGAATTGAGATTGGTTTAGTATCGGGTTCTAAATCGATACCAAAGTCAATCTCTTGAAGCGGAGGGACTCCAGGTAAATCATCAGGAAACACATCTAAGAACTCCTTCACTACAGGTACTGAGTCTATGGAAGAAATTTCATGATCTAAATCATTAACACTCACAAGATGACACAATAACCCCTTGGACATCATTTTATTGGCCTTAAGGTTAGAAATCAAGGGGTTAGGACGACTCAAATTGTACCCCTCCTAGACTAACTCTTCTTCATTAGGGAAGCGAAATCTCACCACTCTACTACGACAGTCCAAGCAAGCATAACAACTGTGAAGCCAATACATGCCAAGAATAACATCAAAATCATGCATGGGTAACTCAACCAAGTTTGCACACATAGTTTTTCCACTAACAACTATTGGGCAATGCTTGTATACTCTATCAGTTCTTACATTTTCTCCTAAAGGTTTACTAACCACTATAGGATCATGCAGAACTTCAGGCAATGTCTCAAATGTAAGAACAAGCAGAAGAGTTACAAAGGAAAGTGTATACCCTAGATCAAGTAAAGCATAAACAGAAGTTGAGAACACTTGCAGCATACCTGTGACCACATCAGCGGACTTCTCCTTCTTCTCTCTGCCTTTTAGGGCATAGAACATGTTCCTCTTAGGAGGCTCGGCTGCTGCTGCACCCTGTGGATTAGGCCTAGGCTGAGTATTACCTCCAGCCTGACCTCTGTTCAGTGGACAGTCTCTGACCATGTGTCCACTCTTACCACAACCAAAGCAGGCATTAGTGCCCTGTCTGCACTCTCCACTGTGAGCTCGGTCACACTTAGCACAATTCTTCTTAGGACAATGCATCTCACCTCCATTGCCCTTCTTGGGCTCAGGTCTGCCTCCTCTAGTTGTAGCACTCCTCTTAGGATTAAACTTCCCAAAACTCTGTTGCCCCTTTTTGAACCTTGGCTGCTCACGGACGCCAAAGTTGTTCCTGTGGCCACCATGACTAGGTCCTGCCTGATCTTGAGGCCTAGGCCTCCTAGCATCACGAACACCTCTCTTTCTGCGGCTATCCTCTACCTGCTGGCCATGCACCATCAACCTGGAAAGATCCATATTATCATGGAGCATTGCAGATCGACACTGCTCCTCCAGGTCTCCATTGATTCCTGTGAGGAACCTGCTCATCTCATCCTGGCTAATAGTAACCAGAAAAGTAGCATACCTGGATGATTTCAACAAAGTTTAGTATTATCCTCATTCTTGCTATTAAATACTAGGGAAAATAACATACCTTGATAGCTTAACAAACTTCAGGGAATACTCCCTGACTGTCATAGAGCCTTGTTTAAGGTTGATGAATTCCTCAACCTTGTCCTCCCTCATCTCCCTGGGTAAGAATCTCTCCAGAAATGCTGTCTTGAACAGCTCCCATGTGACTGGCACTCCACCTAAGACACGGCTATCTTGCCACATCTTGCACCAAGTCTGTGCAACATCCTTGAGCTAATAGGAAGGCAGCTCAGCCTTTTCAATATCAGTGGCCCCCATAGCCACCAGGATCTTATGAATCTCATCCACAAACTCCTGGGGATCCTCTGATGCCCTAGACCCTGTGAAAATAGGAGGATTCATCCTCGTGAAATCCCTCAGCCTGTCGGCCATGCTACGAACCGGTGGGTTCTCCCTCTGAACATCCTGCCGGTTGAGCTGGGCAGTCATAGCCTGGGCCTGCATAGTAATGGCCTGTGCCATCTGGGCCAGAGATGCCCTCACATCAGCATCAGTCATCCCAGCTGGATTAGCTGGCACAGCCACTCCTTCAGCTGGATCCTGGGGTGGAACTCGGTTACCCCCAGCAGCTGCTCCTCCTCTCCTCTGACCAATAGCTCTCCTAGTGTTCATTCTCTGAAAACAACAAAAAATTGATGTTAGACACAATCATAACACCAAGAAATTAAACTTTAGGAGAAGCACGATAAGATCAGAAAAAGGGAAGTTTTCCTACGCATCATGCAGTCTCTAATTCAGGATAGTGATGCACTTCACTACCATGACTTGGAAACTACTCAATGTGGTTGATGTGAACTTATTATTTTCCTAATTTAACCTAATGCTCTGATACCAACTTTGTCACGACTAGAATCTAGACCGTAGATGAGACCGGCGTCGTTGACCTCTCAGAGGTCGTAGACAAGCCTACTTACGTCATTCTTACTTTACATAGGTTAATTTTAGCGGAATATTTGAAACTTTCTGTTTCTAAATATTGCTTACTAAACATTTCTAATACATTCGTAATTTGTTCACCATCAACCATCTAACATTAAGAGATAATCAAATGAAATGAATAGTTCAATACTTATAAAGCGTGTAATTTCCTAAATGGCACCAATACATAGTCTGAATAAAAACAGGAAAGAAACGCTAGTGGAACATGCTCCACTAGCTCAACTCTAAAACTAAGCTAGAATATAAAATAGTAGTATCCTCGAAAGCATGAGGACCTACCAAAACCGGATGAATGTTGGACGTCCGGATTACTGCAATGACGATCCTGTAGCTCTATCGTCCACCTGTGCCTGCACCTAAAATAGTAGAGTTTGTATAGGGTTAGTACACACTTGTACTAAGTATGGGTATATGCAAGCACACACCAAGGACATGCATGAGAAAGAATAGCTCTTTCCTAACAACATGATTTTTGGAAAGTCAAGTCAGTGGACTTGCCAAATTGAGATTAGAAAAGTTTCCAAATTTGGATTAGGAAAGTAAATGAGATTTCCAAATTTGGATTAGGAAAGGATGCCATGAGAATAACATACCTCATCATACTTTTCACATTTGCACACAACACATAACATTTATACATAGCACATATCATATAGCATACAGTACATTTTACATGTAGCACATAACTTCTTTCATATCATTCATTCATATGCCATGAGACCTTGGAATCATGGACTTGACATTAAGACATCCCAGAAATGAGGGCTCAACAAATGGGACCTCAACTACGGAATCTCCATTAGCAAACACAGAGTCTGCTTCATTCATTCATACGTACTTCATTTCGTTTCATTCATAGGCCAGTGTAACCACCAATTATACCTAGGATGTAGTTTAAGACTTTTATTAGGTTCGTTGTGCAATGACCAAGAATGACCTAATGTCATTACTTGAATCTAACTTACCTTTGATTATCCTATCCTAACACCTTTGGTATCATTCATTTCATTATGTGCATCATTTGAGGCTGGCCTCATTCATTCATTGGAAACTTTAACTTTAACCGACAAAGATCATGTGAGCATCATGAAATCCAGTGTCTCCCCCACACCGAAAAGAGGTGGAATCACCGACCAAAGTGATCCAATAACATGCTAGCGTACATGGGAATTTAACCCTGCCAGATCCCTATATTGGCAGTATAGGTTCAAAGACTAGGAGATTTAAGGAGACCCATACCCGGCAAGCTGGACAGTCTCATCTCATGAGAGTTACGTGAACCTCCGTCCTTCTCGAAAGAAGGCATCACCGCTCATAGCTAGCCTATCGGTGCTCAGTATAAAGTTCCATTTCATTTATCTAATACGTCATGGAAGTTGGCTTCTAGTATGAGGACATCATAGCTCATTAGACGATTTCTCATCTCATTATTAGTATTAAGTGTGTTAAGCTCAATACCTTCATTAGAGTGTTCATAGAGACTGGTCTCTTCATTATCTTACACTCTCATAAGAGTGTACGTATTGGTAACATCTATTTAGGCTCATTTGAGATTACTCTCATCATTTACATTAGCCTTATATCATGTTGTCACCACATTCGTTATCATTAGTACCTTTGCTTTTCATAGTTACTCACCTCTTATTACGTGAACGTTCATTTCATCATATGCCAATGCACTTGGCCATTTAGTGTATCTTACACTCATACTTAACCCTCCTAGGGTTCATCATTTCATTACATACTTTTTAGATTCACTTACTTTGAACGTATCTTAGACTTATGTGTCTATACATACAAGCCATGAGGCTTCATTCATATTTCGTCTAAGTGATTCATATCTTTCTAAGATTATGTGATACAAGACTTATGCATCTTATATGTATGCCAAGATCTTGATTTCGATCTAAGTATGTGGCATTATTTTCGGATATTTTATTCACGTATGACTTATGTATCAATACGAAAGCTTGGGCAAGCAAACCCAAGTCTTGAATCAATTGGATATCATTTATATTTTTAATTGATTTTATTCTAATATTCATAATATTATGACTCTAAGTTAAATCACAATATTAACATTGAAGGATTAATTTTCTCCTTAATAATAATCCTAATTTGGCCGAAGGGTTGTGGGTTCGAACCCCCACAACCCCTTTTTAATTTTTATTAACCTCATCTTGTCCATTCTCGCCTAAACCAAGAGGTTGTGGGATCGAATCCCCACAGCCTCTTTTATTTTTGTCATTTAATTCGCATAAGTAGGGAGGTTGTGGGTTCGAACCCCCGCAGCCTCCTTATCTTTAATTAAATTTTGCTAGGGCTGTGAGGTGGTGGGTTCGAACCCCCACAGCCCCATATATTTTTTTTTTAATTTTTCGCTAGGTTGAGGGTACTTGGCAGTGAGGTTGTGGGATCGAACCCCCACAACCTCACTTGCTTTATTACTCATTTTCGCCCCCTCTCTATTCCCAGCCTTGAGGTCGTGGGTTCAATTCCCACGCCTCACATTTTCTTTTTCTTTATTTTCTCATCCTTCACTCGCTACCTGGAGGTCGTGGTTTCGATTCCCACGCCTCCCATTTATTTAATTAAATCATTTTTCTCTCCTTTTCCAAACCAGTGGCCCGAGTTCGATTCCCCCCAGCCCCATTTTTGTCTCCTTTTCTCGCGAATTACAGTAGCTAAAGGGTGAGGTCACAGGTTGGAATCCTGGTGGCCTCACCTCTTTAAAATGTATTAAATTTCCAGATTTTCATTATTAAACTTTAGTCTAATTTAACCTTGCATAGTTACTGGAAATTTTGGTCATTTTTGATTCACTTTTATCAACGTTTTCACTTGATTCATCGGGTGTATTCATATTCCATTCTAACACATCTTTAGGCATATTTTTCATGAGTTTATTTGTCTAAAAAAATTGTCATTCAATCAGCCACATTTCCTTAAATGAACATCACGATTTTTCATGGATTTATGTACACAAAACAACAACTACAACCTTATCAAATTTTGAGCATCAAGCCGAGGCCCTTGCCACATTCACAAACTTGCACACACTTGCACATAACTTCGAATACGCATTGATTGTTATTTTCTTGATTTCACGTACATAAACATACACACATTCAACACAAGAACATCAAACATACCTAAATCTACCAGCAAACATACCCAACCTACGAATCATTGGGAGCTAGTGACAGAGAGCATGAAATGGGGAACAATCCTAGTTTTGGAATAGAATTATATGAGTCTTAAGGGTCTCTTGGGAAAGGGACCAAGTGTAAGAAAACCCATACCTTTATTTTTCTTGTTCAACCACGAATTGGCTGCCCAAAATCCTCTGCATAATCAGTCAAAGTTCAACAAACTCCAATCACTAACTCGACGGAAAAACTCCTCTCTTTGCCTAACGTTTTTGGTTATGTTTTGAATAAGTTTTTGACGTGAAAGTTCTTCAAGCATGAAGAACTTTTAGTGGCTGATCAGTTCTTTTGTTTTTGGCAGAGAGAACGTGAAAGAGAAAAGAGATATTGATGTGAGAGAAAGAGAGAGTTAAACGTGCAAGGTGGTTTAGACTTAGGTAAGGACTTAGTCAACTAGGACTCTTTCAAACTTTTAAGTAAAAATCTAATTTTTCTTTTTCTTAAATCAGCTAATATTTATTAATTAATTAAATTAATTTATCCATTTAAATAAAAACAAGTTAAATTATTGCTTCCACCTAGGTTCGAACCTGGGTGGAGCAAGACTTCACCCTTAGAGCTCACATTCGGCCCTCTATCTCAAAATTGCCCTTCCATTTTATTAAATAATTAATTATTTATATATTTAGGGTAATTACAATATTACCCTTAGCCTGGTAAAAGACCATTTTACCCCTAGACCCTCAAAACTAAAAATTTCTTCTTTTTAAGTCCGGTAAGACTCCTTCGATTAAATCTTCATTTTCGAGAGCCTTACTTGGTTGGTTCCAACCTTTCCAAGGTCAACTAACTCCCCAAGTTAGTTAGCTTGGTCGTAGTAAGGGTTCTGAGGTTTGGTTCTACGCGTATCAGTCTGTGTGAACCTTGGTCTAATCGCAAACATTCTTGACAACCTAAGTCTTGATCCTATTCATTTTTTTAGGGTTGTTACAACCATACCTTTATTTAGAAGGAACCGTCTAAAACATGATGAATAATCCATGGGAATCCAAGCTCCATGCGGTTTTTGAGCTTCACCTTCAATGGAGGTTTCTAGACAGAATTGGTTTTTGAAGGAAAGTTTAATTTGTGTAGAATGGACTGGGAATGGGTTGTTCACATTTTTGATCACTTAAATACACCCCAAAAATAATCAAATAAACCACGTAGGGTCAGGTTAGCACTTGGGGTAAATTTACCATTCACCCCTTAAATTAAACAGTTGCACGCATGCAGTTGCAGGCAACCATCAACGGGCACATCCGACTGGGCGTCGACTAGACGACGGGGCATCCTGCTGCTTCGTCGTTGGTGACTGCAGCTCCTTCTTTGAAACACAAGGCTCACCAATCCATGTATTGAGCTATGCCTCCCATCGACGGGGCGTCTATTGGGAAGTAGGGTGTCAACTTGGCTCGTCGAATTACACTGCCAAGGCAGTGTGTTGACAACCTTTGGGTCCTTTTTGAGGTCCTCTTGTGGGGCCCTTGGTAAGTTATACCCGGACGTTTACAACGTAAATGAGAACATTAACAAGTCAAGTACCTTCCACATCATTTTCACCCAAAATGATTACACGCAACACGTCCAAACATGCTAGGCACTATCAAGACACACAAATGAATGTCTCAAGGGCTAACTTTTGAACCTCTTGGACGTTCTTGAATGTTTGACCTGTAAACTTCATGAAACTCATCATACTGACTAAAAATATCATTTTTAATCATATAAGGACGTCATAAGCTCATGACACACACATAAGAACTAAAACACATAAGGCCCCTTAGGTGGCTAGTTGTCGAACGTCTTGGTCGTCCCTTGAGGTTTTACTTCCAAATGACTCCAAATCACCCATGCATACTTTAAAACACTTATTTAAGATGTTAACAATACACTTATTTAAGATGTTAACAATCTTATAGACACAAGTGAGGCTCGAAACACCCTAACTCATTTTTGGGGGTCTTAAAATATCGCCCACTTGGGAACATTCCTCCTCGAATGACACTTAGAAAACTTTAATCACAACAAGGACTTCAATGAATCATAGATCAGATCACAACATTCATAACATCATCATATAGAAGTTAATGGACCAAACTTACAAGGAACACAACTTCAAACCATTTAGCACTCAATACACCATAAGTAAGCAAAACTTCTATTCACTTTTTAATGCATCAAGAAACATAGGCTCTTAGTAATGTTCATAAGAGGAACATCCTTCTCCTAATCATAACATGGTCACTACAATTCATTTTTATTAAGATATCATCTTGCAACCATCATTAAGTCATACTTAGGCAGTTTCAACAACACTCAAGAAACAATTAGGCACTCATACTTTAATGCACATAGATTTGAGTCAATTGAATCAACAATGATCTTTATTAGTTAGACCTACTGCCATGAGGGTCATACTCAAACATACCACGCTTAGTTGTGTCCATGGAGGAATGTCCTTCTCCTTAACACACTTACATGTCTCATGAATTCACACCCAAGCAAGGCACAAAAGTCAACTTCACTGTAAAATGAGAATTTGTCAACTATTAGCCAAAGCATGCTCATAATTCTTCTTCCTAATGAAGCCAAAATGGTAATTCACACCACACACATCACAACAATAGGAAGTCATTTAACATACTTTCAATCTCAAGCATAACACTAGCTTTCATGAAGCTGCATTATTTAGGGAAAGTTTTACAATTTATAGGCATTCAAAAGGACAATAGCTAGACATGCCTTCACTTTTCAAAAGTGAGCCTACAATCATGCTTTCCAAATCATAAAAGTCACATAGTTTTCGAGAGACTCATCATTTTCATTTTTAAGGAGACTCAAATTTTTCATTAATGGCTTAAACACCACTTATTATAAGTAACTTCAAACATGCTTCTTATCTTATCTCATGAAGTAAATGCAGAACTAGAATATCAAGATGCACAATCAACATGAAAAAACCATGAAGTTAATCAAAATTTCCTTTAAGTAGTTAGAATCTTCAAAATACTCTCAAGAAAGTGTAAATCAAGACATACCAAACATATAGAGGTCATGCAATTCACACTTTATACAAGACTCCTATCATGAACAAGCTTACTAAGAATTCATTAGTCTCAAGCTCAAATAAGCATAGAAGGAAAATATAGAATTATCTACAACCTTTTTAATCACATCACCATCCCCCAATCAGGGTAAACCCAATTAAGAGCAACTTATTCCAACCTAAAAAGGATCTTACTTAACAACCTTCATTTTCATCACTTAAAAGTGATTACCACATTAGAAGGAATTACAGTAAGTTAACATAGGAATACCAAAGCATTCTAAACCTTATCATATATACAAATTATCCCCCAATTATGAAGATAGGTCATAATAATCAACCACATAATTTTTTTATAGAATACAATAGACTACATGGTCATACAACATTAGGGGAAATCAACAAGGAGACTTAGCCATAAGGACTCTTTCTTTTCATTCAACCTTACACTAAGGTGACTTGTAGGTCAATCAACCCACACCATCACCCTACCAAGATAAACATACTACCTTCACACCTACGATCAAGTCTATACAAGGACTCCAATCCATAAAAAGCAATCATGAAGGTTCACACATATAAACAAAGGCAACATTTGAACCATCATACATATACTTAGGCAACATGCTTCCAAAGCTAGTCACTAAGCAATTCAAAAAGAAATTATAACATTAGGCTACCATCATGCAACACCATATAACAATTCATGATTACAAAAGAGACTCGTTTTAACCATATCAACTTCTAACATGCTTTAACCATATCATGACATATAGTTCTCAACATAAGATATCAAAATCACCTTCACACATACTCATCAAACCATAAAACCAATATAAATATCAAAACTCACCTTTTCTCCGTCAAACATAGAGAAACCATCTCATCCAAGCAATCACATCTAAAAGACCACCGGACAAGAAAACATAAGAAAGAGATCTTATAGAGTTAAGTTCTATGGCACGTCATGAGAGTGATGAAGAAGGGAAACTCTATCGTCCTATAGCCTCTTGCTCATAGCTGTATCGCGACTCACACCGTTGATCGAGACTCTACTAGATATGGCAATATGAGTCTTTTAGAACCTAAAATCACTTTCATAAATCTCATGCTCTGATACCACGTTTGTCACATCCGGGGAGCACCCCCTAGAAGTAACATAACTTACTTGACCTCTCGGAGGTCTTATAAAATCCCATAGTTATCATTCATCGCATTGTCATAGGTAAATTTAGCGGAAAATTTAAAACTTTCTTAGAGGTCTTATAAAATCCCATAGTTATCATTCATCGCATTGTCATAGGTAAATTTGGCGGAAAATTAAAAACTTTCTTAGCACATCATATGCTAGAACATCACTTCCGTTATATATAAAATATCATAATACATAGTTAATGACTCTAGTCTCTTTTTGCCATGCTAGAATCAAAATCATAAGAGTACTTTAGGGA
Source organism: Solanum sitiens (assembly GCA_016801875.1). Lineage (NCBI taxonomy): Eukaryota > Viridiplantae > Streptophyta > Magnoliopsida > Solanales > Solanaceae > Solanum > Solanum sitiens. The sequence goes on along the minus strand of JABWTJ010000307.1, from coordinate 1,652,636 downwards.
CATGACACATATAAAATAATACATAAGTACAATATTAAAAGACTTCACAGTAAACTAGACATAGGACATCCTTGGACTTAAGGATTCCTTTCCTTGTGATTGGGAATCACATATCAAGATCCTCAAGCATAGAGATATCCTTTACTCATCCATAACCTACACTTTGTGTAAAAATGTAGAGAAGAATGGAGTTAGTACAAGAATGCACTAAGTATGGCAATCATGCAAAAACATGCATTTAAAAGGGACATTTTTCTTAAAATCACACTTCATTCCTTTTTGTGAAATCTTCATAAAACCTTAATACATTAGCATTTATATCATTCATATACTTCATATATACATATTCAAGGCCAAACATTATATAAAATTACACATATAATTTAAGCCACATTTGAGGTCACTTTACAGTGAGCTATTTACACTTTACAGTAAGTATTTTCCTCTTTACAGTGAACTTCTTCTTTTAACACATCAACCTCCCAAGTAACCCTCTAGTGACACTTGGTCCAATGCATCAGCTTAAGGCCACAAGGAAAACCATACTTACAATTTACATAATCCAATATATACCATCATAGAAATACAATACATCAAAGACACATTTAAGTCAAGAAAATAAGAACATTACAGTAAGCTACATCAACTTGCACATCTATTAACTTCACTTCACATAAAGCATTGTAAAACCTTACTCACAATCCCAATCTAAGTCCACTAGTGCAATGTACATGTAAAGCCCTATAACCTCACATATAGTTAGTAAACCTATCATAAGACCACAAGCCTTAACACTCCATTTCATACATCAACAAGTAAGTGAAGATAAGTTCATTCATGTCAACAAAACCTTCATCATATAGTCATTAAGACCAACATAGTGCATATAAGGACAAGACCACATCTCATAGATCCATTAGGACTCATACCATGCACTTCATCACAACAAGTAGACAATTACTACAATGTTATGCATAAAGAACATATACATAGACACATGCATTAGAACACCTTCCTAGGACTTCTCTCAAGGGCCACTTGTGCAATGCATATGTGAAGTTCAATACCCCCACCTACACTAACAAACTACCCTTAGGTTATCCTAGTGAGGGTCCTTACTTTAATTCTATTGTCCATTTTACTTTAGGGAAACAATAGCCTTAACGACACTAAGACCATGGGTGCTACATAGAATTTGGTGTTCTAGAGACTTACACCAATGGAAGGTGTTCTTACCTAGCCATGGTAGAATATTAACACATGCTAGCATACTAGTGAATTCAATTGCAAGATCCTATGTGGCTAGCAGATTTATGGAACTTGGAGGTATATACGGACACATTACTCTATGACTTTGTGTTATGAGGCTAACCACCTCATGAGGCTTATGGTGACCTACATTCCTCCAATGGGAAGGGACACCCTTCAATTTCACACGGTGCTAAGCTAAGTTAACTTTATTAAAAAGCCTTTATTAACTTTATCTTATAAAATTTGGCTTAGGAGAATCATCCCCTCGTATGCTTAGCTCATAGGGCATAGATGAAAGTTCATCAACCTAAGTCATGTGAGAAACCCTTTCACATGGACATAGCATATGTAAGCACCTATCTAGTTGTAGGGTACATATTAGCACACCTTTCAAGACCCCTCTATTAACTAGATCTTCATAAATATGTGTGTGTATATACTAATTTGTGAAGATACCTTTCACATAACACATAAATGTCACACATGTTCATATATGAATGCATAAGTCTATGTGTATAACTATATGAGCAATCCTTTCATATAAACACACCAAGACATTATGCACATTCAAACTTCATCATATCTTATACTTAACATCATAGCATATAAGTCATATTCATAACATGTTCATACAATCCTATTCATGTACTTGGAAGACCAACCTAGGAACTATCCTATCAAGGTACATATGTACAATTCATAGACAAGGTCCCATACGCTTGCCCAAACTAGTACACCTATCAAGTAATCCTTGTTAAGGAATACATAACATACTTCACATACATTTACCTTACATGGATAGTAGTAGACATTTAGTTAATATGAGAACAACCTTTCATTAGACACCATGACCCTTTTCTACATTGTAAGCGCATATGTGTTAGTGTGTGTACATTGGTCAACATGATAACATAATGGCTATAAATCATCACATTGAGGAAGCCACCCTTTTAAGACCACAATTCACAACCAAGCATAGACCACACAACACAATTTAGCATAGGAGGCAAGCTAACTTCATATTACACTTTAAGACTCCTAACATTAGCTATTCACACATTCACATAGGGGTACATGGGTAGGGGTCATCAATCCTTAACACTTCATTAATGGCAGCACCTATACATGATCTTAACAAAGCCATTTACATGCTTATAACACTATCTACATAACATAGATTCACAATTAGAATACAAGACTAGGCACAAGTTACACATAATGTGATCATCATAACCACACACTCATATATTCATCAATTTGCCTTCTAGGCCATAGTCAACACATATATATAATGATAATATTATAAACACCTTCACCGTAAGTGAACCATACCACACAATGACATACAAGGCTTCATCAACAATACTATAGAGATGTAGAGAAGTAGAAGAATAGAGCAATTATTACCAATCCTTTAACCTTAGATCATCATTGATCAATACAAGTATTTCATCAACAATTCAAGTATAGGTAAGTATCTAAATATACATTAACATAAACGAAATCATACTTAATTCTCTACAAGATCATGATATCAACATACACACCAAACCACCAATTCAATAGAGAGTAGGGGAACGTAGATCGCTCACCAATTTCCCTTGCTTTGATCATTAATAAAAATTTATCAACAATATACATGTAGGGCAGTATGTAAATAGATCATTACTCAAACGGAAACATGCTTTATCTACCCTAGCATTGAGATCACATCATATACATAGCAATATAATTCAATAGACTAGAAGAACCTAGATCAATTCATACAAAGCCTTCTTTACTTTGGTCATAAATGATTCATACCCACAATTCAACCATGATATTAACCTAAGGCAGTAGCTACAATCATCTTAACATAATGGAATCCACATTCATACATTATAAGGTCAATGTTACAGTGAACACATAGAGACATAGGTTAGTCTTATTCAAATCTTCATATACTAATCCACATTGATCATTCATCAACAATTCACTATCAATATACATAATAATCAGTAGACATAAGCAATTCAACATAATATAATCACAAATCCACTAATAACAAGCCACGATCACAATGCCCATGTATAGGCTAAATCGAGTCTGGGAAGGGACATGGGTTCACAATGCAATTGGATTGAAATTCACGTCAAGCCCAATACATTATCATCAATTCATCATGATTAAGCCTTTGAAAACGTTTTGAGAAAGAACCCATGGCTAGATTGAAGAAGAAAAAGAAGTTTGATCACGAAAGCTCTTTTGAAAACTTTTAGAACAAATCTCTATATGGAAGATTACCTAGAGATGAAGGATCACCATACATGTATTTAGAAGTAAACCTCTAAAACATGATGAATAATCCATGGGAATCCAAGCTCCAAGCTTATCTTGAGCTTCACCTTCAATGGAGGTTTGTAGAGAGAATTGGTTTAGGAGGGAAAGTTTAATTTGTGTAGAACGGATTGAGAATGGGTTGTTCACGTTTTTTATCACTTAAATACACCCCAAAAATAATCAAATAAACAATGTAGATTCAGATTAGCAAATGGGGTGAATTTCCCATTCACCCTTTAAATAAAACATTCGCAGGAATGCAGTTGCTGGCAACCATCAACGAGAACAAACGACTGGGCGTCCTGCTGCTCCGTCGTTCGTGACTGCAGCTCTTTCTTTGCGACACAAGTCTCACAAAGCAAAATGTTGATCTACGCCTCCTATCGACGGGGCATCGATTGGGACACAAGGTGTCAATTTGGCTCATCGATTGACACTGTCAAGAAAGTGTCTCGACAGCCTGTGGGTCATTCTAATGGGGCCCTTGGTAAGTCGTACCCAGACGTTTCCAACGTAAATATGAACATTAACAAGTCAAGGACCTTCCACCTCAGTTTCACCCAAAACAATTACATGCAACACGTCCAAACATGCTAGGCACCATCAAGAAACACACATGCATGTCTCAACGACTAACTTTCAAACATGTTGGACGTTCTTGGACGTTTGACCTCTAAACTCCATGAACCTCACCATACTGCCTAAAAACATAATTTTAATCATATAAGAACCTCATAAGATCATGACACATACATAAAACACATAAGGCCCCTTAGGTGACTTGTCGTTGAACATTTTGGTCGTCCCTTGACGTTTTATTTCCAAATGAATCCAAATCACCCATGCATACTTTAAAACACTTAATTAAAATGTTAATAATATTATAGACACAACTGATGATCTACACACCCTAACTCATTTTAGGGGGTCTTACAACACCGCCACCATAAGTGGACCATACCACTCAAGATCAATGCAATAAGAACTGGACGGTATAGATCAACTTACCCTTCATCCAAGCCTTGACCACCCTTTCTCAATTTTATAGTAATTCATCATAATAAGTCATAATTGTAGTAGAAAATCACATTACAACATAAGAAAAACACAACTCAACCTTTATATATTCATATTCTTAAAACCAAATTCATAAGTAAAAATTTGAGAACTTGCATGAACATGGGTCCATTGAGTTTCTAATCATAAAACCAACACTTTACATTAAAAGAATCGTAATCCATATATTAAAAAAATTTCATGCAAAGACCCATGCTTAGAATTCAAAAGAGAAGAATACAGGTTTTGAAACCCTTTCTGAAAAGCCTTTGGATTGGCTCTGTGAAAGAGAGAGGGATCAAGAATGAACTACCATAGCTTATTAGGAGAAAGCCCACAAAATTTGGTGAATAAACCACTGAAAAACTTCAATCCTAGCTCTACCTTGAGTTCAAGCTTCAATGGAGTCTTCAAAGAGTTTTTCTTGGGAGAGGGGTTTTCATTTATGAAAAGGGAAGTATAATTTAGGTCTTAGTGGTATAAACTAACATAAACTACCTAAAACCATAAAATAAACGTCAAAAAATAATTCCCAAAGTACCCAAAAGACTCCTACACTCATTAGACCGTTTAACCAAGTCTAGTTGGACTTAAAAACAACGCGACCAAATCTGGGACATGGCTGCGCGTCACGGGGACACCTTCACATCTTGGTTCTGGAATTAATTTCGATACATAATGGTCATGACAAGCCCCCGTCGCAAGGCAAAACATTTTCCTTTAAGTGACAGTTGTGCTACGTGCAGGTAGCGTCACAAATAGGCTGTTTTAGCAGCCTTCATGCCACACCTTGGGTCCTCCTCAAGGACCTTCTGGTTGGTCCTTGGGGTGTCGTTCCTGGACGTTTTTACCCTACGTTTTTCCCTCTAGGTGCTATGATCATCTTCAATGCTTATAGACTCAAAACAACACCTAAAAACATGCACACAAAAAAATGACACTCTAGCACACACACAAGGTTATTTTCCAAACGTCTTGGTCGCTCTTCGACGTTTGACTTCCAAACTCTTCAAACTGACTTCTAAAGCTATTATCATCATTTTAACACCTTATTAACTCATAAAACTCATGATAGGCTCTAGATTGTTCTATTTCATTTTGAGGATTGTTACATCAATGAACCCTTGCGCTCAACTTTGGAACCAAAGAATGTAGGGGGATTCAGCCTTGTGAAATCCCTAATCCAAGAAGCGGTAGTGTTAGCATTGCGTTTCACTTTAACCCTAGTATTCCTAGCAACTTGTGTGGCTAAGACTTGAGTCGAGCTATCAATAGACGCCCTTATATCAACATTATACATAACTCCTTCTTCAATAGGAACGTGAGGGTTTTGAGGAGGTTAATAAGGAACCACCTCATTCACATTTTCCTCCTCGACCCTCCTAGCATTATTCCTTCTTGTGTTCATTTCCTAAAAGTATAAGAAAGGATTAGAACAAAGGACTAGATAGAGTTAAGACTCTCATGCACGACTAATGAATAACAAGATAGTGAATGTTCCTAACCAACTCATAGCCTCTCATTCATAAATGTGGCACGTTTCACACCCATGAACAAGGCACTAATTGACGTGGTATTTTGTGACATCAATTCTACATTATTCTTGTAACACTTCGAAAGTCTAAGTCGTGTTCTAGAGCCTAACATGAGTGTCAAAAGGTTTACACAGTGTTTTAAGGTCTATTATAATGAATATAAATCATTTAGGATGTTCAGAAATCAAAACGTCCAACAACGTCCATGACGTCTGGAAACTAGTTCAAAGAGGTGCTAGCGTGCCTTAGCCTATTTGACTTGCTTTTAGGAGTCGAAAAATGATGAAAATTAGTGGAAGGGTGTCTAGCACGAATTAGAGTTAATTCATAGTCGAAACGTTCGGGTACAACTCCCCAAGGACAAACCAAGGGCCCTTGAGGAGGACCCTTGCGAATTGGCAACAAGCTGCCAAAAGGTAGTGTGCACAAACGAGTGCAATGGACGATTCATGAGTCAATCGATGGGGCGTCTATTGCCTCCGTCGAAGGGCACTTAGAATATTTGTCCAAGGTTGATATTTTCACAGTATCTGAACTCAACAACGGACCAACAGGACGGTTGGTCCTTGGCCCATCGATTGACAAACGGGGCGTGGGTCGGTTTTCTGTCTGTGAGGTCTGTGTTTTGCTGCACGTTTTGATTTAATTCATTTAAATATTTAGCTTCGTTAGGAGGTTAATTAATGGTTAGGGGAGTTCTAATGAAGTTATTTAAAGACCTATATAAAGACCCCAAGCTAATTAGAATAACCTAAGCCCTCATAATTCAAAAACCCAAATTCTCTTCCTTCTCTCTTCTTTCTCTCTCAAGTTGAAGAACTCCATAGAAGTCAAGGTCAAGGTGGCTTCTAGGGCTTCAATAATAAAATTTTCTCCATCAATATTCATCAAACATGATGGTATGGGATTCCTTTCACCTTTGAGACCTCTTTCCTCAAACTGTTCCATCAAATTGATTTCAAAAGTTGAGCTTTCAAGTGGGTCTTTTCCAATCTCGAAATTGATCTTGTGAATTGCTTGGTTTATGATTTATTGTGGATATTATAGATATATTAACATATATTATAACTCAATTATGTTATTTCTTTATGGATTGGTCTAGTTTGTAGAAGATGACCTATTCCCCTTAACCCTAGGTTGTGATCTTTATATGAATTGTGTAATGTTGGTTCAATTAACTTTGTTATAGGTTGAATTAATACTAGATGATGTTATTGTATCAATCATGAATAGTTTAAGATTAATTATAGTCCTATTATGCTAGTTCTTGAGTAATTGATCTAGACTATAACTTTGACCTAAGTCTCTTATCTTAAGCTATGAACTAGTGATATATTGTGATATAGTGATTCAATTAGTCTTGTTATCATGTTTTTTATTTTTGTATGATGATGTTACACCCTAATTGGGTTGAGTTAAGGTTTTATGGTAATACCTTGATGATGGATTATGCAGAAGACTTGGTAAGTCATGTGATCTCAACACTTTACTTCAATTATGGTTACTTGTGGTTAAGTGATGATGTTGTATTAAAGAATACCTTGTTTTAGGATTTATAGGGTTGGTATTATGTTGAATTGAAATATCTTTACTATGGTTCGTAAGGTGTTGAATAAGATGTAAATGTTATAAGGATGGTAATAACTTACCAATGTGCCTTATCATGATGTGAATATGTTAATGTGCTAACCTCACTTATATGGATTGTAATGAAAGCACAATACTCATGCAATTCTTATTGAGTTATGATGATGATGTTTATACAAGGGATAGACCCTATGACCTACATTAATCTATGATAATTAATAATGACATTAAAGACATTTCAGAAGGGACTCTAGCTTAGCACCGAGTGAACTAAAGTGAGGAGTTTCCCTTCCCATATAGGAAAGGTAGGAGCACTAATGTACTCTTGAAATTGGAGACTCCCATGCATGTAGCATAAGGAGGGTCCCAATTATATCTCCTAGTTCTTGAACTATGTTGCCCCAATAGGAATACTAGCTAGACAATCCACGTAGTTGATATGTTCATGTTTTGGTACTACCTTGGCAAGTAGTCCGCCTTCTTTCGGTGTAGGGTTTCATGACACCGGATTCCATATTATATCATGTGGTCTATGACGGTTAAGGAAAGATCTTCGCAAAAGGTAAATTGAACTAAAGTAATGAACTCTAACTTAGATGACCTAAGGGGTTGAACTTAGTCTCGGTAGGGGTATGGGACTCTACCTATACATTGCACTAGTTAGCCTTCACGGAAATCTTAGGAGGATGTTCTTATGTATGTATATACTTATAAATGTAAATGGTATGTATATGACGATCTTACATGTAAAATGACACTATGTGATGTAGATTACTATTATGAACATGTACTTGGTCTTTATTGCTAAAGTATGATATTATGTACTCTTAATGTTATGTTATGTAAAGTTGGACATTGGTTATGGTTCTTGATAGGTTTACTTGATTAAGTAATGTTATGGGGATTTTCTTAGTCATTCAACATTTGGACTTAAAGAGTGTAATGAGTAATGGTCTTTCTTTGGTGATGATTGAAATGAACTCTTATTAATGCTTGTTGCCATTATAACTTGATGATAGAGTTACTTTGACTATGTGTTCAATTGTATGATATGCATGTTGACTTGACTAGACTTTGTATTGTTGGTATTTTGATATACACGCCTATGACTTAAGTAATATTTCTTAATGATTTGGTATGGTCTTCTTGAATGTGTATAAGGCTTTTCAAACTAAATTGCATACTTTAATGAAATGTCCCTTTTTAGCATGATTTCATAATGTGTGTGCATATGGTCTCATACTTAGTACAAGTGTACTAACCCCATTTTCTCCCTTTTTCCCCAACATTTTAGGTTCCAGTCGTTTAAGGTCTTTGAGCGACTTTTGAAGAAGACTTTGAATTCTCAATCATCTATGTTGGGTAGGTCCTCACTTTTCGAGGGCAATGCCACTATCAACCTAATGAAGTTTTTTTAGTTTTAAGACTCATATGTTCTTTCATTTTACATTTGAGTACCAAATATTGTATGGCCTATATGTGGTCTTATTGTATTGAAGTATGGTCTAGGCCCAAATTGTTATATTCTTGCTAGATGGTTATGAGATGAGACATCCATTTGAGATTATGTTATATTCTATATATCTATGTGCAATAAAAGTATAAGACTATGTAATCTTCCTATATGAAGGGTCTACGTATACTCGATATATATATTATGTGTATGTAGAGGTCTATGTAAACCTCAATGTGGAAGTAATGAAAAGTTTTTAAAATTTCAGCATTTTAACCTATGAATGTAATAATGTAAGCCAAGAGGCTAGTCTTAGTCCTCAAAGAGGAGGACGATGCCGGTTACGTCTAGGGGATGCTCCCCGGATGTGACAAACTTGGTATCATAGAATGATGTTGAATATCTTGGAGTCAGTGTATATCTCAACCACGTCTATGAAGATTCGTATTCATAATTATGAAGCGCGACACATTTATAAATAGGAATCTGTATGATGCTTAGGAAACTCTCACTTTGTTGGAAGTCTAATATCGTGCCTCTATAGTTTTAACTCTATGTTCTTTTATCATCTAATCCTTTTATTGTGATTATAGGCAATTAATACTCGAAGTCGGCATGAAGACTTGAAGAAGAGATGGCCAATGCGGGAGTTCCTACCCGTGGTGATCAAGTCCTCTCCTTTTGAAGAAGAAGCTAATGATGAACAATCCCCGATCAATACTCCTCCTTTGACGGATGGTGCCATAAGGGTTACCTTTTTCTAAATGGGCCAAGCCATTACTACATAAGAAGAAGTCGTCACTACCCAAGCTCAAGCCATGACGGACTAAGCTAATCAGGAGGTTGTACCCCGAGAAAACCAACAAGTTGCTACCATGGCCTCCCGTTTGAGGGATTTCACTAGGATGAATCCCCCTACTTTCTATGGCTCCAAGGTTGAGGAAGACCCCCAAGAGTTCATTGATTAAATCAAAAAGATCCTCTATGCTATGGGGTTGACTACTAGTGATAAGGCCGAGTTAGCAGTTACCAACTCAAAGATGTGGCCCAAACTTGGTATGTCCAATGGAGAGACAATAGGCCTTTAAGGGGTGGACCGGTGACTTGGGAGATTTTCAAGAAGGCTTTACTCTATAGATTCTTTCCTAGGGAGAAGCGAGATTCTAAAGTGGTGGAGTTCATCAACCTTCATCAAGGAGGTATGAGTGAGATCGAATACTCCTTGAAATTCACTAAATTGTCAAAGTATGCTCCTTCTTTGGTTTCCGATCCTAGGGATGAAATGAACCTCTTTGTGATGGGAGTGTCGGATGACTTTCAAGAGGAATGTCATTCGGCTATGCTACATGACAATATGATCATTTCTTGTCTCATGGTTCATGATCAACAAGTGGAACAGGCAAGGTCTAAGAGGAAGAGTAGGGATGCCAAGAGGGAAAAATCTTTTGATGGTGGTTGTTCAAAGGGTAGGCTTGATATCCAAGACAAGCCTTGGTTCAAGAAAAAAGTTTCTAATCAATTTCCTTCCAAGTTCCCTAAGGCTCGTAATGGTAGGGTTTCTAAACCTAAGCCTGAAAAGGGAAGGGTATTAGCTCACCAAACAAGAATCCAACTTGTTAAAAGTGTGGCAAGAAGCATTTTGGTAAATTTCTTAAGGTAACCGATAATTGCTTTGGTTGTGGCAAGAATGGAGACAAGGTTAGGGATTTGCCTTATATGAGGTTCAAGACAAGGTTAGTGGTCAAGCACAAGCAAGTGGTTCGAATGATGCTCCGAAGAAGAATCACTTTTATGCTCTCCGCTCTAGGGGTGAGCAAGAGACTTTCGCCCATGTGATGACCGGTATGTTGAAAGTTTACTCTATTGATGTACATGCTTTAATTGATTCGGGTGCTACATTATCTTTTGTTACTTCCCTAGTAGCTATGAAGTTTGACATTTTGCCAGATATTGTAAATGAACCTATTATGGTGTCTACCCCGGTGGGTGAATCGGTGGTTGCAAAGAGAGTATATAGAAATTGTCCTATAATGTTTCCCAATAGAGTTACATATGTTGAAATAGTAGAACTTGATTTGCTTGAATTTGATGTCATTTTGGGGATGGATTGGTTTTATGTTTGCTTTGCCTCTATAGATTGTAGAACAAGGGTAGGGAAGTTTAACTTTCCAAATGAACCCGTCTTAGAGTGGAAGGGGGAAAATTCTATTCCTATAGGTCGTATCATTTCTTGTTTGAAATCTTGTAGAATGATCTCTAAAGGGTGTTTATACCATATAGTAAGAGTCCAAGATTTAGACTCCAAAATTCCTCCCATTGAGTATGTCCCCATAGTGAGGGAATTTCCGGAGGTCTTTCCTAATGATCTTTCCGATATTCCTCCCGAACGGGAAATTTATTTTATATCGACTTGTTACCGGATACAAATCCCATTTCAATTCCTCCTTATTGGATGGATCCGGCCGAATTGAAAAAGTTGAAGGCTCAACTCAAGTATTTTCTAGACAAATGTTTCATTAGACCTAGTATTTCTCCATGGGGTGCTCCAGTTTTATTTGTGAAGAAGAAGGATGGGTCCCTTAGAATGTGCATTGATTATCGCCAACTCAATAAAGTCACTATTAAGAACAAGTATACTCTCCCTCGGATTGACAACTTGTTTGATCAACTCCAAGGGGCAGGCTACTTTTCTAGGATTGACTTGAGATCGAGGTATCACCAACTTAGGGTGAGAGGTGAGGATATACCAAAAATGGCATTTCGGACTAGATATGGTCACTATTAGATCTTAGTAATGTCCTTTGGTCTCACTAATGCCCCGGCGACATTTATGGATCTCATGAATAGGGTGTTTCGATGTTACCTAGATTCATTTGTCATTGTCTTCATTGACGACATCTTGGTATATTCGAAAAATGAGGGTGAACACATGGACCATTTAAGGGTGGTGTTATAAGTGCTTAAGCTGAACCAATTATTTGCCAAGTACAGCAAATGTGAGTTTTGGTTGAGCTTGGTGTTTTTTCTTGGTCATATCATCTCTAGTGAGGGAGTTGAGGTTGATCCAAGGAAAATAGAGGCGGTGAAAAATTGGCCTAGACCATTGACTCCAACCGATATTAGGAGTTTCTTGGGATTAAAGGGTTATTATCGGAGGTTTGTGGATGGTTTTGCGTCCATTGCATCTCCCTTGATTACTCTGACCCAAAAGAGTAAGAAATTTGAGAGGTAGGAGGCATGTGAGAAAAGCTTCAAAATCTTAAAAGATTGGCTTACTTCTTCTCCGATGTTGACTTTTCAAGAGGTTACAAAGGGCTTCGTTGTATATTGTGATGCATTCCGAGTGGGTTTAGGGTGTATGCTTCTGCAACGTAAGAAAGTAGTAGCCTATGAAACTCATGATCGTGCATGAGAGAAACTATCCAACTCATGATCTTGAGTTAGCGGCCGTAGTATTTGCCTTGAAAATATGATCGCATTGTTTGTATGGTGTCCATGTTGATGTGTATACCTACCACACGAGTCTCCAATATGTGTTTACTCAAAAGGAGTTAAAACTCTAACAAAGAAGGTGGTTGGAATTGTTGAAAGATTACGACATTAGTATTCTCTATCACCCCCGCAAGGCCAATGTGGTTGCGAATGCTCTAAGTCGTATGACCATGGGTAGTGTGTATCATGTAGAGGAAGCCAAGAAAGACCTAGTGAAAGATGTTCGTAGGTTGTCTAGATTGGGTGTAAGGTTGGAAGATTCTCCTAATGGTGGTTCCATGCTTCAACTCTGAGTCATCATTAGTTGTTGAGGTGAAGTCCAAACAACACCTTGATCAACCATTGATGGAGTTGAAGGAATCAGTTCTTGGTAAGCTTAATGAGTCATTCTCCTTGGGGGGATGGTGTCTTGAGGTATCAAGTAAGGTTGTGTGTTCCCAATTTATCTGGTTTGAGGAACCGGATTCTTGAGGAAGCTCATAGGTCCTGTTACTACATTCACCTGGGTTCTACAAAGATTTACCATGACCTTAGGGAAGTGTTTTGGTGGGAAGGTTTGAAGAAGGACATATCGGAGTTTGTAGCAAAGTGTCCAAATTGCCAACAAGTGAAAGTCGAACACCAAAAGTCGGGTGGTTTACTTGAAGAAATCCAAGTTCCCACTTGGAAGTGGGAAGACATCAATATGGATTTTGTGGTAGGTTTGCCTCGAACACAAAAGAAATATGACTCTATATGGGTGGTTATGAATAGGTTGACCAAATCCGCTCATTTTATTCCCATCAAGTCTATTTATTCGGCGCAGAATTATGAAAGGATCTTAATAGATGATATTGTGTGTCGCCATGGTATTGCGTTATCTATCATATCGGATCGGGGTGCACAATTCACATCTAGGTTTTAAAGGTCATTCCATGAAGGGTTGGGTACCAAGGTGAAACTAAGCACCGCTTTTTATCCTCAAACGGATGGTCAAGAAGAGCGTACCATTCAAACCCTGAAGGATATGCTTAGATCTTGTATTATTTATTTAAAGGGAAATTGGGATAAGCACTTGCCTTTGGTAGAGTTTGCTTATAATAATAGTTTCCATTCATCCATATCCATCGCTCCCAAAGAATCTTTATATAGTAGGAGGTGTAGGTCTCCAATTTGCTGGTTTGAAGTGGGTGAGTCTTCATTTTTGGGTCCCGATTTGATTTATAAGACTTTGGAGAAGGTTTATATCATAAGGAACCGGTTGCAAACAACCTATAGTCGACAAAAGTCTTATGCCGATCATAGGAGAATGGACTTAGAGTTTGAAGAAGGTGATAAGGTGTACTTAAACATTTTGCTTATAAAAGGGGTGGTTAGATTTGGCAAGAAAGGGAAATTGAGTCCTCGTTATGTGGGTCCCTTTAAAATCTTGCATAGGGTTGGTAAGGTTGCATATGAGTTTAGGTTGCATAGTGAATTGGCTTCGGTTCATCCGGTTTTCCATGTTTCCATGATTAAGAAGTGCATCGGTGATACCGAGTTTATTCTTCCTATTGAGGGTCTTTGTGTGAAGGATAACCTCTCTTATGAGGATGTTCCAGTTCAAATCCTTGATAGGCAAGTGAAAATGTAAAGGAACAAAGAGGTAGCTTCCGTAAAGGTGTTATGGAAGAATCACCCAGTTGAGGGTGCAACATGGGAGACCGAGGCCGACATGAAGTCCCGTTACCCTCATCTATTTGATAACTAATGTTAGTTATTCCTCTTAATAATGAAAATAATGAATAAAAATTTAAGTTGCTTGAGTTTTGGTGAAGTTTTGCAAAAATGTGCATTTTTTGTGTCATTAGAGTAAAGTTACAGTCAAGTGTGCATATTGATTCAAAATTTTGAAATTCTTCTTTTTTTGAGTTATGTTGTGCATTTTGATATGGTGAGTCTTTATGAAATGATATGTAGGATGTTGGTAATTTGAGTTTTGGCATAATTGACTCATATATGGTATGTTGAGCAAATGTTGTTGTTGTGAGAAGGAAATTCCTCATAATGTGATTTTGAGCCTTATGTGTGGTAATTGAAGTTTTGAATTGACTTGTGTAAATGTCATGATTAAATTTGCAACTCATGTTTTCATGTATTGTTGATTGGTTGGGCTGTTAGTCTTGAGTCTATTCCTTACATTCAAAGGATTTTGGTGTCATTCGGGGACAAATGTTCCTAAGGGGGAGATAATGTAACACTTCGAAAGTCTAAGACGTGTTCTAGAGCCTAACATGAGTGTCAAAATGTTTAGACACTGTTTTAAGGTCTATTTTAATGAATATAATTCATTTAGGAAGTTTAGAAATCAAAACGTCCAACAACGTCCATGACATCCGGAAACTAGTTCAAGGAGGTGCTAGCGTGCCTTAGCCTATTTGACTTTCTTTTAGGAGTCGGAAAATGATGAAAATTAGTGTAAGGGTGTCTAACAAGTATTAGAGTTAGTTCATAATCGAAACGTCGGGGCACGACTATGCAAGGACCAACCAAGGGCCCTTGAGGAGGACCCTTGTGAATTGGCAAGAAGCTGCCAAAAGGCAGTGTGCACAAACGAGTGCAATGGACGATTCATGTGTCAATAGATGGGGCGTCTATTGCCTCCGTCAATTGAGATTTGCACAGTATCTGAACTCAACAACGGACCAACAGGACGGTTGGTCCTTGGCCCGTCAATTGACAAACGGGGCGTGGCTTGGGGTTCCGTCTGTGAGGTTTGTGTTTTGCTGAACGTTTTAATTTAATTCATTTAATTAGTTGTATTAGTGAGGAGGTTAATTAGGGGTTAGGGGTGGTATAATTAATTTAGTTAATGTCCTATATAAATACCCTAAGCTAATTTGACTAACCTTAGCCCTTATAATTCCCAAACCCAAATTCTCTTCATTCGCTCTTCTTTCTCTCTCAAGTTGAAGAACTCCATAGAAGTAAAGGTCAAGGTAGGTTCTAGGGCTTCAATCATCAATTTTCTCCATCAATATTCATCAAACATTAAGGTATGAGATTCCTTTCACCTTTGAGACCTCTTTCCTCAAAGGGTTTATCAAATTGATTTTAAAAGTTGACTTTTCAAGTTGGTCTTTTTAAATCTCCAAATTGAACTTGTGAATTTCTTGGTTTATGATTTCTTTTTGATATTATGGATAGATTAACATGTATTATTACTCATTTATGTTATTTCTTGATGGATTGGTCTAGTTTGTAGAAGATGACATATTCCCCGTAACCCAAGGTTATGATCTTGATATGAATTATGTAATGTTGGTTCAATTGACTTGGTTATTGGTTGAATTGCTACTATATGATGTTATTGTTTCAATCACGAATAGTTTAAGAATAATTATAATCCTATTATGCTAGTTCTTGAGTAATTAATCTAAACTATGACTTTGACCTAAGTCTCTTATCTTACGTTGTGAACTAGTGATAGATTGTGATGTAGTGATTCAATTAGACTTGTTATCATGTTGGTTATTGTTGAATGATGATGTTACACCCTAATTGGGTTGAGTTAAGGGTTGATGGTAAGACCTTGATGATGTACTATGAATAAGACTTGGTAAGTCTTGTGATCTCAACTCTTTACTTCAATTATGGTTACTTGTGGTTAAGTGATGATGATGTATTGAAGTATGCCTTGTATTAGGATTGATAGGGTTGGTATGATTTTGAATTGAAATGTCTTGACTGTGGTTTGTGAGTTGTTGGCTAAGATGTAAATGTTATAAGTATGGTGATAACTTACAAATATGCCGTATCATGATGTGAATATGTTAATTTTCTAACCTCACTTATATGGACTGTAATGAAAGGACAATACTCATGCAATTCTTATTGAGATATGATGATGATGTTTATACAAAGGATAGACCCTATGACCTACATTAATCTATGATTATTAATAAAGACATTAAAGACATTTTGAACTAGAGTGAGGAGTGTCCCTTCTCACATAGGGAAGGTAGGAGCACTAATGTACTCTTCAGATTGGAGACTCCAATGCATCTATCATAAGGAGGGTCCCAACTATATCTCCTTGTTCTTGAAATATGTTGCCCACATAGGAATACTACCTAGTGGATCCACGTAGTTTCTATGTTCATGTTTTGGTACTACCTTGGCAAGTATTCCGCCTTCTTTCGGTGTATGGTTTCATGACACCAAATTCCACATTAGCTCAAGTGGTCTATGTCGGTTAAGGCAAGATTTTCCCAAAAGGTAAAATGAACTAAAGGAATGAACTCTAACTGATGACCTGAGGGGTTTAGCTTAGTCTAGGTAGGGCTATGGGACTCTACCTATACATTGCACTAGTTATCCTTATGGGAAATCTTAGGAGGATGTTCTTATGTTTGTATATGCTTATAAATGTAAATGATATGTATCTGATGATCTTACATGTTAATGACACTATGTGATGTAGATTACTCTTATGAACTTGTACTTGACCTCTATTGCTAAAGTATGATATGTACTCTTAATGTTCTGTTATGTGGAGTTTGACATTAATTATGGTTCTTTCTAGGTTTACCTGATTAAGTAATGTTATAGGACTTTGCTTATTCATTGTACAACTTAAAGAGGGTCATGAGTAATGGTCTTACTTCAGTTATGATTGAAATGAACTCTTATTCATGGTTGTTGCCATTATAACTTTATGATAGAGTTACTTTGACTATGTGTTCAATTATATGATATGCATGTTGACTTGACTAGACTTTGTATTGTTGGTCTTGTGATATACATACCTATGAATTAATGAATATGTCTTAATGATTTGGTATGATCTTCTTGAATGTGCATAAGGCTTTTCAAAGTATATTGCATACTTTACTGAAATGTCCCTTTTAGCATATTTTCATGATATGTGTGCATATGGTCTCATACTTAGTACAAGTGGTGTACAAACCCCATTTTCTCCCTTTTTACCCAACATTTTAGGTTCCGGTCGTTGAAGATCTTTTAGATGACTTTTGAAGAAGACTTAGAATTCTCAATCATCCAAGTTGGGTAGGTCCTCACTTTCCAAGGGCAAAGCCACTGTCAAGCTAATGAAGTTGTTTTAGTTTTAATAATCTTATATTCTTTCCTTTTCATTTGAGTACCAAATATTGTATGGCTTATATGTGGTCTTATTCTATTGATGTATGGGCTAGGCCCAAATTTTTATATTCTTGCTAGATGGTTATGATATGAGACGTCCATTTAAGGCTTTGTTATATTCTATATATCTATGTGCAATAAAAGTAGAAGATTATGTAATCTTCCTATACGAGGGGTCTATGTATACTCGATATATATACTATGTGTATGTAGAGGTCTATGTAAACATCAATGTAGAAATAATGAAAAGTTTTAAAATTTCCACATTTTAACCTATGAATGTAATGATGTAATCTAATAGGCTAATCTTAGTACTCAAAGAGGACGCCGACGCCGGTTACATCTAGGGGGTGCTCCCCGATGTTATAATTCTCAACCTTATGTTCTGATACAAAGTTTGTCATGACTGGAGAGGACACCCTAAGTCGTAACCGCCGTCCTCATCCTCGAAGAGGTCTTAGAAAAGCCCTTAGCATTCGTCATAGCACATATCATAGAATAAAAATGCGGACAAATAAAAACTTTTACTTTGGAAGTTCAACTTCTCTTTATATAGGATTATAAGTAACTTCTTAATGACATACAATCTACACATAGAAGTATAGAAATTTGGGACTTAGTGCTTACATCAATAAGGAGTCTAGAAATAGGAATTACAATCTTCCAACATAAGCAAAATACTAAAAATCTAGAATATAAAATTCTTGTCCTTGGACTTGAGGACTTACCATGATTCCTCAACAGCCCAAACCTATATTGTTTTATGAAAGGGAAGAAAATATGGGTTAGTACATCACACGTACTAAATATGGCTCCTGTTCATAAAAACCATTGAAACATGCATAAAAGGAAATTTTTAGTAAAGACATGTTTTTCGTAAACCCAATATGCACATAGAGTAAGTATCACAATTAAATCCAACATAAATCATCCCAGTATTTAAGCAACCCAAGCAATACTAGTGTAATGCAAAGAATAGAATCCCATAACCCTATCCAAAGCTAATTATCACCTTAAGCAACCTACTTCATGCACACATTCATAACCTCATTTTTCATCATGAATTTCCATATTAATAAAGATCATACATATCTTAACATATGTAGGTCGTGATCAACATGATAACAAAAGAACACTACTACAACCACCTCTTATGATCCCACAAGTTCAATGTGTAAGATATGTCCCATACCCTCCCTCACAATATGTAGAAACCCCTCAAGAAAGTCCTAGCGAGAGTTTATAGATTCCCTTTATTATTGCAGTTTTACATTAGGGAAAGATATTTCAATAACCGACATTAGATCATGTGAGCTACATGGAATCCAGTGTTTTACTCCCACACCAAAAAGAGAGGGTTAGCACTTTCCTAAGGTGTAACCATCCGTACATAGTTGTCTAGGATGATCCACTAAGCAAGAGTCTTATGTGGGCACATAGTTAAGGGTCAAGAATATTGTTACTAGAAACCCTAACTTGCTAAACGTGGGGGTTTCCATCTTATGAGACTTCATATATTTTGGGAATCCAGATTTTCTAACATGAGGAAACCCATGTGGGGAGCCAGACTTATAAAACATGAGACCCCCATCTCATTTACATGCCACTTTAGTAATCCTCTTTAGTCATCACCTTTGTTCACATTAACCTTTACTAGACTTTTATGTAAACATCTTATCATAATAGCTCATAAATGTTCATAAGTTTCACGACCCAAGAGTACATCCTAGAATATCTGGTGTTCTCTAATGGTAACAAGGCGTATTTGACCTCTCGGAGGTCTTGTACAAGCCCTATGACATCGTTCATTGCATACATGTATGAAAAGTAGTGCGGAATCAAAACTTTTCACATGAAATAGTACTTCAAGTATCTTTCATTAAAACATAAGGAATATAGCTAAGTCTCAAGTCACCATCTTAGACGCATGAATACTTGTGACACGGCCAATACAAGCGAAATGTAAAAACTTAGTCTATTACAATACTTTGAATAAAAGAAGTCTAAATATAGTTATGTCCTAGAGTCAAGTGAGGACACAAATCAACTTTGTTTGAAAGAGTATAGATTCCAAGCCTTGCCTCAAGACACATCTAACCTTCTAATCACACCTTTACAAATAGAGAAGAAGTGTGGAATTAGTAAAATGCATGTAATAAGTATGGCATAATGCATAAAATCATGAAAATCGGACATTTGAGTCAAAACATGCTATTTTAGGTTAAACCTCCATACATAAGTATAAGAAACACATATTTAAGCATCAAACATCACATTATAAGACACATTCCAAGTAATACTCAATTTATAGAAATTTAGGTAACATGACAGTGAACTTACAACAACTCACATGACATTAGATAGCATCATGAATACAACAAAACACACAACCATAAGACCCTCCTCCGAAAGGTGATTCTAAGGTTAACTTGAGTGAGTTATGAAAGGACCGCCCATATAATCCTTTCACACACACCAAAGAGATACTATAGACTACGCAAGATAAGATTATTCCCATTTCACGAATTAACCTGTCTACCTAGAATTACTCTAAGCCTCACCTAAGTAAGACATGAAGAGAACGCCCATACCCCCACTTCAAGCCTACCTAAGAAATACTCAAAGCTACTCTAGATACTTTTATTTTTTAATATTATACCTTTACTCCTTTAAGAGACATTAAACATCAAATGACATTCACACAATGGTCTTGAAGAAGACCTAGGAACTCACATATTAACATATTCAAAGCCTAATCGTGCAATGTCTAAATAGTGTCCCATACCACTACATAAACTTCATAGAACTCATCCAACACTAGCATGTATCCCACATGATGTGAATAGGAAATGACTAACATAGACCATGTTAGCTAAGCATGGAATCTGGAGTCAATCCTACTCCGATAAAGGGTGTTCTACTTGCCAATGGTAGAACTAGGACACATCCCATGTAGGCACATGGTTAAGGAATATGAAAGGTTTCTTTATACTCTAGCCTCACCTTTAAGTAGAGCTACTCCCCAAACCATACTCACTCGGTGCTAGCCTTTGTTCTCATAGAGTAGTTCAATCAAGAAGTATATGAAGAGGTTCCATATATAGTTCACAACCAAATCACATTACACCTTACAAAATTGGTCCAGTAGGGTTGCCTTAAAATTTTTAAAATCATTTCTCAATGACTTTCCTAAGGATTATTTCATGTCGTTCCAGACAATCAACCCTATGTCCATCATTCACACAAGAAAGATACCATTACGGCTTTCGACTTCAAGGATGTAACATTCTTTCTAAAAGGTTTCACATAAATGACCTTCTTTCCTATATTCAAGATCATATTTCGTTCATAGATATACATTCATTAATAAGGTGCTTTAGTCTACTAAGTCAAGGATTCATATTAACATTCCTCATGTATCAAGTAAAGGACATAGGCCTACCTAAACAAGACACGCTTCATTATCATATTATCACATGTACAATATTATTCATCTAGCACATAGGGTCAACTAGTTGCAAGTCACCCTACACACTTCTATAGAATCATCAATGTAAACCATCACAAGCCTCATATAAGTCATCAATAAGCATCATACTTCAATATCAAGTCATTCAAATAAAGACTTCATTGTAGACTACTAGAGACATATATAATCAACTAGGAGAACTCATGCTTTGAATTTACATAACACATCAGTCATCAAGACCTTCACATTACTCACATAATCAAGTCATAACATGATAATATCATAATACATGAAGTAATACCGACGAGGACACATTGTTTCACAATTCATAAGGTAATGCCGACGAGACCATAAAATTCACAAGTATAGCACATAAGCACCTCCACCATAAGTGGGACATTCCAATCATAATCACAATTCAAGACCTATATTACATAATATAAATAGATTTAGGGTAGAATACCACCAATCCACTCTCACAACTTCAATCCATAGCCAATTCAACCAACACAATACCTAAAGGCCCTTACCAATGACCATGATAACCAATTAAATCCAATAATCATAATGTACAATGAATTCTAGGTAATTAAATATTAATTTATCAATATAATACAGCCTACATATGATTCTAACATAATTCATCCATAATCCAATATCCCAAATCAAACTACATAAGAATTCAATAGTATAGACACATGATAACTTCACCCATAAAATAGTCAAAACTAGTAGTTCATGATTTGCATGGGTTCATAGAGTTTTTAGGTTAAAATCATCAACTTAACATCAATTCAATAATAATACAATGATTCAAAATGTTTTATGCAAGAACCCATACCTAGATCACAAGTTAGAAGTTCATCTATTGAGAAAGCTTTGGAAAACCATTTTGAAGATTGGATCCTTGAAGAAATAAGATTCAAGGATGAAGAACCATACCTTGATTTGATATAACCCACGAATTTTTGTTGAAAACTATGAGAAATATTTCCTCGTCCTTAAAGCTTGAGGTTTCAGAAATGGAGGAATTTCCAGAGAGAGAACTTTGGGGTTTTGATTTGGGGTCTTCAAATAATGAGTTGAATGAATGTTTTATGACTTGAAACTATTTATATTAATTATATAAACGTTTTAAAATCAACCCCAATGAATAAAAAGTCAAATAGAATTAATTTGGAAATTCATATTTGGACAGCCTGCCCACGGACCACGGCCACTTTCACTGTCCGTGAAGGTGTTTCACGACCCCTTTGACGGGCCATATTCCTTGAGACAGTTGCTTCCTTGCCTTGACAAGTCTCCAGCAGAATAATTAAGGTCCATTACCATCTTCACGGACCGTGGTCCACTCCACTGGTCGTAAAGTGGTCCGTGAACATTAAGGTAGTAAGGTGCCAACTTGGGACAACTTTTGCCCACAAGTTGGGTCCTTCAAGGACCCTTTGGTTGGTTCTTGGAGAGTTTTCCCCAGACATTTCCAAAAAAATACCCTCATACACATCTTAGGAACCCCTCACATCAATTTCAACAAAAACGAACACGTAAAACATGTCAAAACACACTAAGACACACAAACACTTTTTAAGGCAAAACTTTCGAACGTCTTGGACGTTTGACCTCCAAACTTCACCAAACTTTAAACACTGCTTATAAACACCATTATAAAATATTTTAGGACATTATAACCTCATGTCACAAGTGTTAGGCTCTAGCTTCACCTAAGTCATTTTAGAGGTGTTACAGTAAGTGAGAACAATCCTTTCACTTTAGAAACACTAGAAAGTTAGTATAAGTTTCACTTTAACAATTCATTATAATCATGAGAACTACCTTTCAAACATATAACATTCATATAATAACATACATACATACTTCATAGCTAATTAAAGTGTATAGGGTTAAGGATAAGGAAGCCATGTCATCAACACCACAACAACACAAAAGATATAGCATCATTACTGTCTTAGAAATTAATCTTCTGTATATGAGTTCAATTAAGAACAACATTTATACTTTCTTGCCCTTCATGGTACTTCATACTTCAATCACCCAACAATGCATAATTAATACATAAAAATATGATAATTCATGAAGTAACAACATAAATATCATCAATATAAACATTTCATATGTTCATCATCTTCAACAAATTCACCATATCAAATCAAAAATTCATGAAAATGGGGAAGAACATGGGTCCAAGGGAATTTCAAGTGAACAACAACAAGTATCCATCATTATACACCTAAAAAACCTTAAGTGATCATAATTCATCAAAATTGACTCATAATTCATTCTTCGAAGAAGACTTATGTGTAGAGAAAACCCTATAGTTTGGGAAATTTTGAAAACATCTTTGAAGGGACCTCTTGGGGAAAGGAATCCCAAGAGTGAAAGAAACATGTAACACCTCTAAAACGACTTAGGTGTAACTAGAGCCTAAATCTCGTGTCTTGTTGTTTTGAAGTACTGAAATGGGTTATAATTATTGTAGGAGGAAGTGGTTACAGTTTCATGAATTTTGGAGGTCAAATGTCCAAGAAAGTCCATGACGTTCGAAAGGTTTGCCTTCAAACGTCCTTGTGTGCCTTAGTTTGTTTCTTTGAGTTTTACGTGTTTGTTTTGGATAAAATTGATGTGAGATGTCCTAAATTCGTATACAAAAATATTTGGGTTGGATGTCTGGGGCAAAGTCCTTGAAGGACAAACCAAAGGTCCTTGAGGAAGGACCCAACTTGTGAGCCAAAACTGCCTAAGATAGTCTCAGTTACGGAGGGCATGGATGCCCAGTAGGTGGAATGATGCCCCGTAGGTGGGAGACGTAGGGAAGGACTTAGCCTAGGGATAATAAGCTCCCAAGGGAAAGTCTCTAAACCCATCGACGGACAGCTAGGATGGCTTGTCTGTGGACCTACGTCCCGTCGATGGGCAACCATCGATGGTCACTGTAGTTCATGCATGCTCACTATAAAGTGTAGGGGTGAAGTGGTCAATTCACCCCACGTCCAAATTAATAAAAGGGAGGTTTTATAAGGTTATATTTGGTATTATAAATAGTTTTATAAGTCTTAAACAACTATATGAATTCACTTATCAAAATCAAAACCCAAATTCCCTAAAGAACTCTCTAGAACTCCATTGGAGCCAAAACTCAAGATAGAACTTGGATTGAAGATTTATTTGATGATTCTTCATCAATTTTTCATCAAATTTGTGGTCTGGCGTCAACTATTCTATGACCTTCGTCCTTGAATCTCTTTTGTTCAAGGAGCCAATCTTCAAAGTGATTTCTAAAGTCTTTCAAAGATGAACTTGTCAAATTTTGTAATGTATCCATAGGTTCTTGCATAAAATGTTTTGAATCATTGTATCTTGATTGAATTTTTGTTAATTAATTATTTTAACCTAAAAACTATAAAAACCCATGTAATTCATCTAGCCCTAGATTTGACTACTTTGTGGGTCAATTGATTATGTCTTAATGTTATTGAATTAATATGCAGTTTTATTAGGGATATTCAGTTATGAATGAATCATGCTAGAATTGTTAGTTGGCTGCCCTAAATTCATAAATTCATGTTGAATTATCTTTGATTCATTGTATATTGTAATTATGGGATTGAATTGGTGATCATGACTATTGGTAAGGGCCTTTGAGTATTGTGTTGGTTGAGTTGACTATGGATTGAAGTTGTGAGGATTGGATCAATGGTATGTTGACCTAACTTTCTATATATTATGTATTCTAGTTCTTAGATGATGATGATGTTTGGTAGGGTCCACTTATGGTGGCAGTGCTTATGTGTTATACTTGTGACTAATGTGGCCTTTGTTGAATTACTTTATTAATTGTGAAACAAAGTGGCCTCGTTGGCATTACTTTATGTATGATGGCTTTATCATGTTATAACTTTATTATGTGAGTATTATGAATGTCAAGATGACTTATGTGTTTATGCGGTGTCAAAACATGAGTTGTTCTAGTTGATGATGTGTGTGTCTAGTAGACTATAGTGTAGTCATCATGTGGATTACTTGATGCTGAAGTATAATTTTTCTTGATAGATTATATGATACTTGTGATACCTAGATTTATAATACTATAGTAGTGAGTAGGATGACCTATATATGATATTGGTTATACCTATGTACATCTTGAATGATATGTTATATATGGTATGGTGAAGTATGAGTGTGTTTTGTTTTTTCAGACTTTTGTCCCTAAGTTGATACATGTACAATGTGAATATGAGTTCTTGACTTAGTATGCTAAAGTTTGTTAGTTTTGTATGTTATTGATATGTGACCTTGAACATTGTTAATAAGTTCCTTTATATGGAACCTTCAACCTAGTTGGAAGATTATGATATATTTGAAGTTTAAAGTCTTAACGGTATCCTTCTTGTGTGAATAGTGGACTTAGGGTTGATTGGATGGAAAGGCATGGAATCATCCTTAGGAAAGTCATTGAGCTATCCTCTTGAGCATTATAGGTAGACTTAGTGGACCCTCTTTGGTAAGGTCTAATGTGACTGGGTTGTGAACTAGATATGGAACCTCTTCATGTACTCCTTTATTGAAATACTCTATAAGAACAAAGGCTAGCACCGAGTAAGTATGGTTTGGGAAGTATCTCTACCTAAGGATGAGACTAGAGTAAAAATAAACCCTTCATATTCCTTAACCATGTGCCTACATAGGATGTGTCCTAACTCTACCATTGGCCCGTAGAACAAACCTCCATCGGAGTAGGTTTATGTCTCCAGATTCCATGCATAGCTAGTATGGTCTATGTTCGTTATTTCCTATTCTCATCATATGAGATACCTACTAGTGTTTGAGAAGTTCTATGAAGTTTAGGTGGTGGCATGGGATGCTATCTAGACATTGCACTATTAGGCTTTGAAGATGTTAGTGAGTGAGTCCCTAGGTCTTCTTCAAGACCATTAGTATAATGTCCTTATGTGTTTAATGTCTCTTAATAAACTAATAAAGGTAATGACTTATGTTGGAAGGTAAGATAATGACTAAGTACTTACCTAGAGTAGTTAAGGTGTGAAGGGGGCATAGGAATGGTCACTTCTTGTCTTACCAAGGGATGTCTTAAGAATGACTCTATATAGGGAAAGTAAATTGATAGAGTAGGCATGATCTAAACTTAGGTAGTCTTAAGGATTATTTATGTAATCTTGGTTAGGGAGTATGGGCGTTCTCTTCTTGAATTAGTTAAGTAAGTCTTTTGATAACCTTTGGGAGGAGAATGTCATATATATATATGCTATTATGTGAAGTGAGAATGATCTTATATTAGGTAGTCCAAAGGATCTCTTAGGTGTGTGTGAAGGGATTGTATAGGTGGTCGCTTCATAACTCACTCAAGTGAGCCTTAGAATCACCTTTGGTAGGAGGATCTCATGTTTATGTGTTTTGTAGGTGTTATTGATGATATCTTGTGATGTGTGAATGATTGGTAAAGTCACAGTAAACTCACTGTGCATTTACTCTTATTGTGATGCTATCTTCTGATGTGTGAATTATAGGTAAAGTCACATTAAAGTCATTGTGCATTTACTGTAAGGTTACTGTAATGTTTTTATGAATTGAATATAAATTGCAATGTGTTCTAAATGTAATGTTTGGTGCTTAAATGAGGTTCTTATACTTTTGATATGATGTTGAAATAAAAAAGATCATATTTATCATAAATGTCAGTTTCTAATGATTTTATGCATTATACCATACTTAGTACATGCATTGTACAAATTCCATACATTTTGTTATATCTAAAGGTGTAGGTGGAAGATGAGAATCGTCTTGAAGCAAAGCTTGGAAACTAGCATTATATCAAGCAAGTTGAAGTATGTCCTTATTTGACTAGAGGACATAACTATCTTTAGATTTCTTTTATTCAAAGTTTTATAATAGTCTATGTTTCTATATTCGTATTGTATGGGACGTGTCGAAAGTATTCTTCTGTCTAATATTGGCATATGTTGATACTTAGTAGTTTCTATGATTTCTAATATGAAGATGTTTTAAGATGTTTTGTGTTAAAATTTTTAAATTTTGCACTACTTTTCATACATGTATGCAATGAATGATATCAAAGGGCTTGTACAAGACCTCCGAGACGTCAAGTACGTTGCGTCACACTCAGAGAGTGTCATATCTTCTAGGGTGTGCTCTCTCATGTGACAAAGTTTGTACCATAGCGTAGGTTATGAAATTGGTCTTAGGAATCAAAAAGTCTCATAAACCCACGTCTAGTAGAGTCTTGTTCATCGGTGTGAGTCGCGACACATCTATGGGCGAGAGGCTATAGGACGAGAGTTTCACTTTATTCATAAATCTTGTGTCATGCCTATAGAGTTGAGGTTGTAAGTGTATATTCCTAATCTCTTCTCTTGTGTTTACAAGAGATGACTACAAGAAGGATGGCCGCTAAAAGGTTGGAAGAAGAAGGAGTGCAAGAGGAAGTTCCTCAACGTGGACTAGCTCCACAAGGAGTTCAAATTACTCAAGATGCTCAAGTGCCTCCCCAAGGTGATCATGCCCCTATTAGAGGTGAAGGTAATGAGGTTCTTGTGGTTCCCCCGGAAATCACAAATGGGGAGATTAAAGAGGCTCTACTTTCTTTAGACCGAGAAATGACTACCCAAGTGAATAGGGGTATTCAACCTAGAGTGAATGTTATGGAGAGTACTATGACCTCTAGATTGAGAGACTTTGTGAGGATGGGAGATGATCCCCAATAGTTTCTAGATGGTGTGTATAAGGTGTTGAGTGTCATGGGGGTGACTTCTAGGGAGAAGACGGAGTTAGCTTCGTACCAATTGAGGAAGGTTCTCAAGTGTGGTATACACAATGGAAAGATAATAGGCCGGTTTAAGGAGTGGGAAGAGAATAAGGAGGCTTTCTTAGGCAATTACTTTCCCCATGAGAGGAGGGAGGTGAAGGTTGAGGAGTTTATTAATCTCAAGCATGGAAATATGAGTGTTGAGGAGTATTCCTTGAAGTTCACTAGGTTGTCTAGGCATGCTCCATCCTTGGTATCTAACCCTAGGGATGAGATGTGTAGGTTTGTGACCGGTATTTCCGACCTTGTGAAAGAAGAGTGCCATACAGACATGCTCCACAATGACATGAACTTGTCTAGGCTCTATCACAACCCGCAAGTACCCCCTAGAAGTTAGGCATAACACTTGGATCGGTACAAGGCGTACTTGACCCTTTGGGGTCCTATACAAGCCCTTTAACTATCGTCCATTACATAAGACATGAAAAGTAGTGCGGAATTAAAAATTTTAAAGGAATAATTTAATAAAGGAAACATTTTTCATAAAATAATAAGGAAGTCTCATCGTCACAAGCCAATCTTAAAGACACGACATAACATCTTAGGGACACGGCCCTTTACATTAAAAGAAATACATCATAAGTCTTAATGACAAAACTAAGAAACATAGACTATGTCCTCGAATATATGAGGACATACCATATCTTGAGAGATTAGATTTCCCAAGCTTCGCCTTCTAGACTTCTTCTTGCTTCCAAACCTATACTTATAGAGTATAGAAAAGTATGGGTTTAGTACAAATAATGTACTAAGTATGGCATATGCAAAAAAATGCCAAAAGGGACATTTTATTAAAAACACATTTTCATGCCAATTAAGTAAAACATTCAAGATTATGGAAGTAAAACGACATAAGAAACATCATTTAACACTTAGAGAAGTATTCCCAAACTTTTAGCAAAAGGGAGCATTTTACAGTAAACTTCCCAAAATTATAGTGAACCATTTTAGACGTTACAGTAAACTAAATCATTCCCAAAATAGTGAACTTTCAAGGCCAAGCAAAGAGGAAGTGAACTCGTTTCCGTATGAGTTTCCCTAGCTAAGGTTGTCCTCAGACTCACCAAGGTAAGACATGAAGGAAATGCATATACACCTCCTTCAATACACACCAAAGTGATCCTCAAGACTACCCCTTCTAGGCTTACTCACCTCGGGAGAACAAGCCCCCACTCAATGACAAGACATTAGAAGAACATTCAAGCAACACACCAATACTTCCCTTTCGGAATGCCTACTTAGTGCAATGAGTAGATGGCATCCCATTCCACCACCTACCCTAAGTAGTACACTCTTTTAGAAAGCTTAGCACCAAGACTCCCCTTTCGGAAGGTCTACTTAGTGCAATGGATAGATAGCGTCTCATACCACCACCTACCCTAAGTAAGACGTTCTTTTAGAAGACTTAGTTTATTCAATTCATATAAGACTCACGAAGACTCCCTTTTTGGAATGCCTACCTATTGCAACTGATAAATAGCGTCCCATTCCACTACCTAACCTAAGTAGTATACTGTTTTAGAAGACTTAGCACTTTCATTACTTTTGTCGGGGTTAGCTTAACTGACTAGACTATGGGAGCTAGACATGGAATCCTAATACTTCCCTTATCGAAGAAGGGTTCCCCCACTATCATATAGTGAGGTCTTTTCTTTTAGCTTTTACATTGCTTTCCCAATAGCTACACCTATGCGGGCGCATAGTAAAGGGATAATGATATTACTATTAAGTAACTCACTCGCTTCTCACGAGGAGTACTCATCTCAAGAGGTACATTGGAATACAAAATCTCAACTCACGAACTGTAACCATTTCTTCTTCATATCCTCTCAGTGCTAGACATAACTCCCCATAGATTCTCAACATTATAGACTATAGGTTAAGCATAACTAGTGAAAAACACATCTAAACACGCGAAGGGTTTTTATCCTCCGACCTATCTTAGAAAGCTCTTAGGATGTACTGAGGTTGCTATTAAACACTTCATTTCAACTCACAAAGAGTGTTCACCCCAAAACTCCCCTTTCGATTTAACTTAGATTCATTCATTCATTCAAGTGTGTGTGTGTACATGTGAAAACACCTTGCATATAAGCATCATTTCATTTACTTTACCTTATATCCATGCTTAGACCTTCATTCATCACATTACACACTTTAATATGCTAAACATATACACTTACTTCATTTAGGTATAATCTAAGCTAAACATGCAATTTAAGCTTCATAATACACATTTCAAGAACCATCATAATTATATATTAATTTCACACAATAGGCCTTCAAATCCAAATTCACAATAGATACCAAACACAACAAAATACAATAAGTAAACACCTCCACCAAGAACGTGGACCATACCACTCAAAAGCATTTCATAATAAGAGTTAAGCAACATAACCAACTTACCCTTTATCTAAGCTTCCCCCCTATAATAATTTCTTCAACAATTCATCATAATATAGCCCTTAGGACAGTAGCTAAACAACAACATCAACCCAAAGAAACCAAAGCTCAAAGACTACAAATTCATGCTCATTTAACCCATTCCTTAAGACAAAATTTCACATAAAGCTTTAATATGATTTCATTGAAATTTTAGCAATAAAATCACCAACTAACATTTAGAAACATCATATTGAATCATTTAAAACGTTTTCATGCAAGACCCATATTTAGTGTTAAAGATAGAAGAAGTTAGGTTTAATACCCTTTTTGAAAATTCATTAGAAAGGACTCCCTGAATAGAAGAGAGTTCAAGGACTCCCTGAATGGAAGAAAAACCATTAATTTTGATGAATAAACACGTCCAAACCAGCCCTCCTAGTTCAACTTGAGTCTTCGCTACAATGGTGACTTGAGAGAGTTTTTCTTTAGAGAGAGAGTTTGAATATTTGAAGTGAGGGGTCTTGTCTAGGTCTAGGACTTAAAACTAATTTCATATACATTAAAAACCCTAAACATATCATCCTAGAGTCATAAAAGACTTGGTTTGAATTTACACAAAACACCCAAAGCTGGAAGCGTGTCCCACAACTTTTGCAGGACACCATCGACGGACCCAAGCAACGGAGAGTATACTGAACGGTGGCCCGCGATGCTGGGCGTCTTTTGGGTATGTAGATGTTGAATGGAGGGTTGATACACCCATACTAAGTCCCAACGTACTCACCTAGAATACGGGGCATCGATTGACCCAAGGGGCGTCGATTGCATCCGTCGTTTGGGGCTGGTTTTTGGGCAGCTTTGGCAGATTCTACCTAGACATTGGGGTCTTCTTCTAGGGACCCTCGTAGGTCCTAGGTGGGGACTTACCCAGACGTTAAACCCCTAAACATAGTAGTATAGGTCTTAGGAACATCCCACACCAATTCCAAACTAAACGAACACGTAAAACTCACTCAAACACCTCAAGACACATGAACTCTTTTTGAGGCACACTTTGCGAATGTCATGGACGTTCTCGGATGTTTGACCTCCAAACTTAACCAAATTTAACACACTTCCTAAGTAAACTAATATTACTCATTTTATTAAAAAATTAACTAAATAAACAATCACAAAGCTCTAGTTCACCTTAGTTTGTTTTAGGGTGTTACATTATCCCCCACTTGGAACAACATTCGTCCTCGAATTACACTAAACTTTTTAAAGAACATTAAGGACTTACTAGAAGCACTTAACTCACAAAATCAAAGCTCAAACATTCATAATCAAAGCATCAACTAACAAGGAGCACAATTTCACACCTTCAAACACTTTGCAACACAAGCACTTTGCAAGAACTTTTACTTTTTCAAAATTCACTCCTACCCTTCGCTAATGGAAATACTACCTTCTACAAAATTAAACATGCTTATATACAACGCTTTTACACACATTAGAGCCACAATTCATGACACTACAATTTTTTTGAAAAATTAAAAATCTTGCAGTGAGCATCACTATAACACAGTGAAACGTGCTAGAATTTCAAAAATTCTTCCTTTAAGAAATTCATCAACAAAACATGATCATATGAAATATAAAACCATATAAACTCATCTTATAACATAAAAACAACAACCAAAAAGGGTTAAAACTTACCGGGAATATCAACTCCGGATTAGTTATCCTTCCTAGCTCCCATCACATAGGAATGATTCTTCTATGGAGCATTGGGATCTAGACCACCTTGAGGAGCTTTATTGACCTCTTTCCCTCTTGCTTTGATGTTAGGGCAGTCCCTTATCTTGTGACCCTTACTACCACATGCAAAACAACCATTCATTCCGGCAAGACACTTACGCAAATGTCGCTTTCCACAAGAGTACACCTAGTCCTCTCAAAAGTATGGCCACCACCTAGGGAATTTTAGTTTGGGGGCCTATCCTTTTTTCCCATGGAAGAATCTTTGTGAAAGAACCTCTTCTTAGGTTTTTGGTGACTAGAATCATCCGACTTAGGCATCTTAGCCTCTTCTCTATCTCCCTGATTTTGGACTCCTCAATTTGTTGGGCATACTCCATAAGCCTAGAAATATTCGTGTCATCAATAAGCATTGTCGTACGACACTCCTTCTCCACCAAGTTAGACACTCACATCACAAGTTTGTTCATCCTAGCCCTCGGGTTGGCTACCATGGTTGGGGCATACTTAGAGAGTTGGGTGAATTTAAGGGAGTACTCTTGCACACTCATTCCCCCTTGACGAAGATTCATGAATTCAACCATTTTCTTCTCCCTCCACTCTAGGGGAAAGAACCTGTCTAGGAAAGCCTCTTTGAACACCTCCCAATCAACTGGATTATCTCTCAAGGGTCTCTCATCCTTCCATTGCTCAAACCACACTTGAGACATATCCTTAAGTTGGTAAGCGGCTAACTCCGCTTTCTCCCTATGGGTCACACCCATATCATCCACCACTTTGAACACCTCATCTATGAAACCTTGTGGATCTTCATCCACCTTAGGTCCATTAAAATTAGGTGGGTTCATCCTCATGAAATCACGAATTCTAGGGGCGGGAGTACTAGCATAAGGTTGAGGTCCAACCCCTTGGTTACATCGGGTAACAAAGTGATTATTGATGACATGAGCTTGAGCCGTCATGAGTTGGGTCAAATTCATTAGGGCAGCCCTCAACTCCCCATTAGTCATATCCTCCTCAACAAAGGGAGCTTGAGGCATAGGGGACATTTGGGGCACTTGAGGCTCTTGAGGTTCTTGAAGAGGAACCTCCTCATTCTCTTCCTCTAGGCCAATAATAAGAAACCTGTCAACACGAGGAGGGATACTCTCATTAGCTACACCTTCCTCCTCCATTCTAGAAGTTGATCTCCTCGTATTCATGTCCTATAAACACAGAGAAAAGGTTGAGAAAAGACACCTTATAGAACTCAACTGTAAGGCATGACATTAGAATAGAGAATAAAGTGAAACTTCTATCATCATATACCCTCTTGTCCATAGATGTGTCGTGACTCACACCAATGACCAAGACTCTACTAGACGTGGCTTGTGAGACTTTTAGACCCTAATCTATTTCTCATAATCTTATTCTCTAATACAAAGTCTGTCATGACCCGGAAGTACCCTCTAGAAGTTAGGGAGAACCCTTGGATCGGTACAAGGCGTACTTCACCCTTTGGGGTCTTGTACAAGCCCTTAACTATCGTTCATTATATAAGACATGAAAAGTATTGTGGAATTAAAACTTTTCACGAATAATTTAATAAAGGAAACATTTTTCATAAAATACTAAGGGAGTCTCATCGTCACAAGACAATCTTAAACACACAACATAATATCTTAGGGACACGGCCCTTTACATTAAAAGAAATACATAATCAGTCTTAATGACAAAACTAAGAAACATAGACTATGTCCTCGAATATATGAGGACATACCAAATCTTGGGAGAGTAGATTTCCAAGCTTCGCCTTCTAGACTTCTTCTTGCTTCCAAACTCATAATTATAGAGTATAGAAAAGTATGGGGTTAGTACAAATAATGTACTAAGTATGGCATATGCCAAAACATGTAAAAAGGGGCATTTTATTAAAAACACATTTTCAAGCCAATTAAGTAAAACATTCAAGAATATGGAAGTAAAAACACAATAGAAACATCATTTAACACTTAGATAAGGATTCCCAAATTTTACCAAAAGGGAGCATTTTACAGTAAACCTTCCAAAATTACAGTGAACCGTTTTGGACATTACAGTGAACTTATTCATTCCCAAAACAGTGAACTTCCAAGGCCATGAAAAGAGGAAGTAAACTCGTTTCCGTAGGATTTTCCCTATATAAGGTTATCCTAAGACTCACCAAGGTACGAGATGATGAAAATGCACATACACCTCTTTCAATACACACTAAAGTGATCCTCAAGACTACACCTTCTAGGCTTACTCACCTCGTGAGAACAAGCCCCCACTCAATGACAATACATTAGAAGAACACACAAGCAACACACCAAGACTTACCTTTCGGAATGCCTACTTAGTGCAATGAGTAGATGGCGTCCCATTCCACCACCTACCCTAAGTAGTACACTCTTTCAGAAGTCTTAGCACCAAGACTCCCTTTTCGGAAGTTCTACTTAGTGCAATGGACAGATAGCGTCCCATACCACCACCTACCCTAAGTAGTTTGTTCTTTTAAAAGACATAATTCATTCAATTCATATAAGACTCACCAAGACTCCCCTTTCCTACCTAGTGCAATGGATAAATAGCGTATTATTCTACTACCTACCCTAAGTAGTACACTTTTTTAGAAGACTTAGAACTTTCATTACTTTTGTGGGGGTTAGCTTAACCGACATAGACCATGAGATTTATACATGGAATCCCGATACTTCTATTATCGGAGAAGGGTCCCCCCACTTGCCTAGAGTGAGGTCTTTTCTTTTTGTTTTTATATGGCTTTCCCAATAGCTACACCTATGCGGGCGCATAATTAAGGGATAAGGAGATTGCTACTAAATAACTCACTCTGTACTCACTAGAAGTACTCATATCAATAGGTACATTGGAATACAACATCTTAACTCATGAAGTGTAACCACCTCTTCTTCATATCCTCTCGGTGCTAGACATAACTCCCCACGGATTCTCACCATTATAGACTATAGGTTAAGGATAACTAGTGACCACCAAATATCAACTCATGAAAGGCGTTCATCCTCCGACCTATCTTAGAAATCTCTTAGAATGTAGTGAGGTTGCTATTAAACACTTTATCTGAACTCACGAAGAGTATTCACCCGAAAACTCCCCTTTCGACTTAACTTATCTTCATTCATTCACTCAAGTGTGTGTGTGTACATGTGAACACACCTTGCATATAAGAATCATTTCAGTTACATTAACTTCTACTCATGCTTAGACTTTCATTCATCACATTACACACTTTAATATGCTAAACATATACAGTTACTTCATTTAGGTATAATCTAAGCAAAACATGCAATTTAATCTTCATAATAAACATTATGAGAACCATCATAATTATCACTTCATTTCACACACTAGGCCGTCAAATCCATACTCACAATACATACCAAACATATCCAAATACAACAAGTAAATACCGCCACCAAGAAGGTGGACCATACCACTCAAGAGCATTTCATAATAAGAGTTAAACAACATTACCAACTTACCCTTTATTCAAGTTTACCACACCTATAATAATTTCTTTAACAATTCATCATAATATAGCCCTTAGGGCAGTAGCTAAATAATAACATCAACACAAAGAAACAAAAGCTCAAAGACTACAAATCATGCTCATTTAACCCATTCCTTAAGCCAAAATTTGACATAAAGCTTTAACATGATTTCGTTGAAGTTTTAGCATTAAAATAACCAACTAAAATTAGAAACATCATATTTGAATCATTTAAAACATTTTCATGCAATATCCATATTTAGAGTTAAAGATAGAAGAAGTTAGGGTTAAAAACCCTTTTTGAAAAATCATTATAAAGGACTCCTTGAATGGAAGAGAGTTCAAGGATGACTACCATACCTCAAGTAGAAGAAAACCCACTAATTTTGATGAAGAAACACGTCCAAACAAGCCCTCCTAGTTCTCCTTGAGTCTTTGCTCCAATGGTGACTTGAGAGAGTTTTTCTTTAGAGAGAGAGTTTGAATATTTTAAGTGAGGGGTCTTGTCTAGATCTAGGACTTAAAACTAATTTAATACACCTTAAAAACCCTAAAAATATCATCCTAGGGTTATAAAAGTATTGGGGTGAATTTACACAAAACACCCCAAGCTCGCACCATGTCCCACAGATTTTGCAGGACACCATCGATTGACCAAAGCAATGGGGCATCGACTGAACCACGGCCCATGCTTCTGGGTGTAATTTGGGTCTGTAGATGTTGAATGGAAGGTTTATCCCCCCACACTAAGTCCCAACCTATGCCCCTAGACGATGGGGCGTCGATTGACCCAAGGGGCGGTGATGGCATCTATCGTTTGGGGCTGGTTTTTGGGCAGCTTTGGCAGATTCTGCCTAGACATTGGGGTCCTCTTCTAGGGCCCCTCGTGGGTTCTAGGTGGGGTATTACCAGGAATTTAAACCCTAAACATAGTCGTATTGGTCTTAGGAACATCCCACACCAATTTCAAACAAAATGAACACGTAAAACTAACTCAAACACCTCAAGACACATGAACACTTTCTAAGGCACACTTTGCGAACGTCATGGACGTTCTCAGACGTTTGACCTCCAAGTTAACAAAACTTCACATACATCCTAAGGAAACTAATATAACTCATTTTATTACAAAAATAACTCAAGAAACAATCACGAAGCTCTAGTTCACTTTAGTTCATTTTAGGGTGTTACAGAATCATGGTGTATGAACAATCCATTGAGGAGTCCAAGATTAGTAGGATTTCTAAAAACTTGAAGAGGAGTTGACCAAGTGAGAAAAACCAATATAGGTTCATGAATAGGGATCCATACCATGAATAACCTGAGGATCCTAAGGTCAAACTTGAGAAGGGTAGTGTTTCTCAAAATGGTAAGTGTACTTGTGCTACTTGTGGGAAGAAGCACTATGGGAAATGTCTAGTAGGTATCGGGAATTGCTTTGGTTGTGGTAAGGATGGACATAAGGTGCGGTTTTGTCCTACTATTGCGGCTAGAGGAAAGGAAGGTAAGAAAGTTCCTCCAAGTATTCCGGGTGATGATGTTCCAAGGAATAATCATTTCTATGCACTCCGGGCTAAAGTATCAAAGCCGGATGATGAAGATGATGTTGGTAAGTTATAGATTCTCTCTTTAGGTTGTTATTAGTTCCTTATAAGTGGGGGAGCATGTTGAGTAGTATAGTTTTGATATATTGTATCATCTCTTCTATTCAATTCAATCTTAAGAGTAGAATGTCATGGTGGCATGTTGCATTGTTGCAGTGTTTAGGAGTCTTGTTGGAGTTGAATTTCATTGATTCCATGCATTTTGCATTTTATAAAGTTATGATTATGTTGTAAATTGAGTTTATATGGTTATATCTATTATATTATCATGTTTTCATTATAAATTGCTTAAAATGTTGCATTTTTGAAATTTTGAAGCATGTTCACTGTAATGCCTGACAACTTACTGTGAATTTTTTGAAAATTTGACTAAATTGTTCTTTTGTTGAAAATTGTTGTAATGTGTATAGAATTGATGTATATAACCCTTATAATGTGTGGAGAGGTGTTCCTCCTATTTTAAATGAAGCATGTGAATCTTATGTGCATGATGGGTCATAGATTAGTTTCTATCCTCTTGTTGTGTTTGAGTCTCTAAAAGTATGTGAAATTGGTGTTCCTCCTAAATTTTCTATTGTGTATGGTGTGGTATGGTTGTTTGGTTCTAGTATTGAGTCTCTTATCTCTTTATAGTGTTTAAAATAAAGCAACTGTCATTCAAGGACGAATGTTGTCCAAGTGATGGAGATTGTAACACCTCTAAGATGACTTAGGTGTAACTATGGCCTAATGCTTGTGTCTTGTTGTTTTGAATTCCTTAAATGGGTAATAATGAGGTTAGGAGGAAGTGGTTAAAGTTTCATGAAGTTTGGAGGTCAAACGTCGAAGAACGTCCATGACGTTCAAAAGGTTTGCCTTGGAACGTCCTTGTGTGCCTTAGTGTGTTTCGTTGAGTTTTACGGGTTAATTTTGGCTAAAATTGATGTGAGAGGTCCTAAACTCGTATATGAACATATTCAGGTTGGAAACTTCCGGGTAAAGTCCCCCAATAACGATCAAAGGGTCCTTGAGGAAGAACAAAATTGGTGTGAGGCAGTCTCACCTACGGAGGGCATTGACGCCCAGTAGGTGGAATGACGCCCTGTAGGTAGGAGGCGTAGGTCATGACTTAGCCTAGGGATATTAAGATCCCAAGGTAAAGTCTATGAACCGATCTACCGACAGACAGGAGGGCCTGTCTATGGACCTACGTCCCGTCGATGGGCAACCATTGATGGTGACTGCAGTTCACGCAGGCTCACTGTGAAGTGTAGGGGTGAAGTGGTAAATTCACACCACGTCTAAATAAATAAAAGGGAGGTTTCCTAAGGTAATTTTGTGTATTATAAATAGTTTTATAAGTCTTAATCACCTAGATGAATTCACTTCTCAAAATCAAAACCCAAATACCCTAAAGAACTCTCTAGAACTCCAACAGAGCCAAAACTCAAGATAGAGCTTGGATTGAAGATTTCTTTGGTGATTCTTCATCAATTCATCATCAAATTCGTGGTCTAGCATCAATTAAGGTATGAACTTCATTCTTGAATCTCTTTTCTTCAAGGAGCCAATCTTCGAAGTGATTTTTAAAGTCTTTCAAATATGAACTTGTCCAATTTTATAATCTATCCATGGGCTCTTGCATAAAATGTTTTGAATCATTGTATATTGATGGAATTGTTGTTAATAAGATGATTTTATCCTAAAAACTCTATGAACCATGTAATTCATGTAGCCCTAGATTTGGCTACTTTGTGGGTGAACTGATTATGTCTTAATGTTATTGAATTATTGTGTAGTTTGATTAGGGCTATTGAATTATGAATGAATCATGCTAGAATTTTTAGTTGGCTGCCCTAAATTGATAAATTCACGTTTAATTATCTTTGATTCACTTTATATTGTAATTATTTGATTGAATTGGTGTCATGGACATTAGTAGGGGCCTTTGAGTATGGTGTTGGTTGAGTTGACTATGGATTTGATCAATGGTATATTGACCTAAATTTCTCTATATTATGTAGTCTAGTTCTTAGATGATGATGATGCTTTGTATGATCCACTTATGGTGGCGGTGCTTATGTGCTATACTTGTGACTAACTTGTTCTTGTCGGCATTGCTTTATGAATTGTGAAACAATGTGGCCTCGTCGGCATTACTTTATGTATTATGGCTTTATCATTTTATAACTTGATTATGTGAGTATTATTAATTTCAAGATGACTTATGTGTTTATGTGGAGTCAAAGCATGAGTTGTTCTAGTTGATGATGTGTGTGTCTAGCAGACTATTATGTAGTCATCATGTGGATTACTTGATGTTGAAGTATGATGTTTCTTGATAGATTATATGATACTTGTAATACCTAGATTGATTATACTATAGTAGTGAGTAGGATGACCTATAGATGAGATTGGTTATACCTATGTGCATCTTGAATGAAATGTTATATATGATATGGTGAAGTATGAGTGTGTCTTATTTTGGTAGACTTGTGTCCCTTACTTGATACATGTACAATGTGAATATGATTTCTTGACTTAGTATGCTAAACCTTCTTGGTCTTGTATGTGTGATTGATATGTGACCTTGAACATTGTTAGGAAGGTCCTTTATGTGGAACCTTCAACCTAGTTGGAAGGTTATGATATCCTTGAAGTTGAAAGTCGTAATGGTATCCTTCTTGTGTGAATAGTGGACTTAGGGTTGATTGGATGGAAAGGCATGGAATCATCCTTAGGAAAGTCATTGAGCTATCCTATTGACCATTGTAGGTAGCCTTAGTGGACCCTCTTTGGTAAGGTGTAATGTGATTGGGTTGTGAACTAGATATGGAACCTCTTAATCTACTCCTTTATTGAAATACTCTATGAGAACAATGGCTAGCACCGAGTGAATTTATCTTGGGAAGTAGCTCTAGTTAAGGATGAGGCTAGAGTACAAAGAAATCCTTAATATTTCTTAACCATGTGCCTACATGGGATATGTCCTAGTTCTACCATTGGCGCGTAGAACAAACCTCAATCGGAGTAGGTTCATGACTCTGGATTCCATGCATAGCTAGTATGGTCTATGTCGGTTAGTGCCTATTCTCATCATATGGGATGCCTACTAATTTTTGAGAAGTTCTATGAAGTTTAGGTTGTGATATGGGACGCTATCTAGACATTGCACGATAAGGCTTTGAAGCTGTTAGTGAGTTAGTCCCTAGGTCTTCTCCAAGACTATAATTGTAATGTCCTTATGTGTTGAATGTATCTTAATGAACTAATGAAGATAATGACTTATGTTCAAAGGTATGATAATGACTAAAGGTATGATAATGAAGAGTAGTTTAAGGGTTTATTATTTAAGGTGTCAAGGGGGCATAGGAATGGTCACTTCATGTCTTAACTAGGAAAGTCTTAAGAATGACTCTAGATAGGGAAAGTAAATTGACAAAGTAGGCATGATCTAAACTTAGGTAGTCTTAAGGATTATTTAGGTAATCTAGGAGAGGGGGTATGGGCGTTCTCTTCTTCAATTACTTAAGTTAGTCTTTGATAAACTTTGGGAGGAGAATGTCATATATTTATATATATATATATGCTATTCTGTGAAGTGAAAATGATCTTATCTTAGGTAGTCTAAAGAATCTCTTAGGTGTGTGTGAAGGGATTGTACGGGCGGTCGCTTTATAACTCACTCAAGTGAGTCTTAGAATAACCTTTGCTAGGAGGATCTCATGTTTATGTGTTTTGTAGGTTTTATTGATGCTATATTGTGATGTGTGAATTATAGGTAAAGTCACAATGAAGTCAGTGTGCATTTATTGAAAGGTTACTGTAATGTTTTTATGAATTGAATATAAATGGTAATGTGTTATAAATGTGATATTTTGTGCTTAAATTAGGTTCTTATACTTTTGATATGATGTTGTAATAAAAAGAGAATATTTCTCATAAATTTTTGTTTCTCATGATTTTATGAATTATGCCATAATTAGTACATGCATTTTACTCATTCCATACATTTTGTTATATCTAAAGGTGTAGGTGGAAGGTGAGAAGCGTCTTGAAGCAAAGCTTGGAAACTAGGATTCTTTCAAGCAAGTTGAAGTATGTCCTCACTTGACTCGAGGACATAACTATCTTTAGATTTCTTTTATTCAAAGTATTCTAATAGACTAAGTTTATATATTCGTATTGTATGGGTCGTGTCCCAAGTATGCTTGAGACTAAGATTGGCATACGTTGAGACTTAGTATTTTCTATGATTTTTAATAAGAAATATGTTTTAAAATATTTCGTGTGAAAAGTTTTAAATTCCGCACTACTTTTCATACATGTATGCAATGAATGATGTCAAAGGACTTGTACAATACCTCCGAGAGATCCAGTACGCCGCTCGCACTCCGAGAGTGTCATATCTTCTAGGGTATGCTCTCGGGATGTGACAAAACCTGTGATGCCCTAAAATGAACTAAGGTGAACTAGAGCTTCGTAAGTGTTGTTTGAGTGAATTTAGTGTTAAAATAAGTTAGTTTAGTATTCCTAAGGTGTGTGTGAAGTTTGGTTGAGTTTGGAGGTCAATCGACCAAATACGTCCACGACGTTCGGAAGGTGTGCCCTAGAATGTACTAGTGTGTCTTGTTGTGTTTGGATGAGTTTTACGTGTTCGTTTTACTTGAAACTTGCATGGGATGTTCCTAAGACCTAGATGACTTAGTTTATGGGTTTAACGTCTGGGCACGACCCCATCTAGTACCCACAAGGGGCCCAAGATGAAAGGCCCAAAACTTGGGCAAAACTGCCAAAAGCAGTAACCAAACGACGACCCTAAGGACGGTCCATTGGTCCATCAACGGTCCGTCAACCTAGGGCGTCGATTGGCCCAGAAATTCATGATGGACAGGCTCCATTTGGAGCTAAGTCCCAAACCACGAGACCCTACCAACGGTCCATTGATGCACAGACAGTCCATTAGTTAGGTCTCATCTATGAGGTCTGCAAAACTATTAAGTGGACTGTAACATCCCACAAGTACACCCTAGAAGTTAGAGTATCCTTGTGATGTCACACGGCAAATAAGACTTCAAGAAGTCTCATCTAAGCCTCTCGTATCATTCATTGCATACTAAACATTGTAAAAACAAGTAAGAATTAAAACTTTCTTCACACACGAAGAATTTCTTTCATAAATATTACACTAACGGAAGACTTTCATTAAAACTATAAACCTTTACAACATCCCGTTGAACCATCTAACTTTAGAGTTTACGACACTTGGGACTAAGCCCATACAAGACATAAAGAAAAGACTTAAGACATAACGAACATGTGGATATTGTCCTCGAATCGATGAGGACTCACCAATACTTCATCTTCAACCTTAGAAACCTATCCATCTTTCACGGCACGTCAATACTTCCAATTCCCTGCACTTTAGTCAAAAGTAAAGAAAGGGGTTAGCACATTAGATGTACCAAGTATGGAAGCCATGCAAAAACCATGAAAAGGGGACATTTAGTAATAACATGCTTTCCATGAACTTTCTATTTAAATATCATACTATAAGCATAAGAACAACATTTAACACATTAGAAATACATAAGAAATCATTTAAGCAAAGTATTACATTTTTTTGGAACTTACAGTGAATTCACTTCACTGTACAGTGAACTCATTTCACTGTTACAGTGAAGTTCCTTCACTTCACTTAAGACACCCTTTAACATGTAATATTCTCACTGCCAAAACGCCTAGCCTAGTGAATATAATTAAAAATAAAATAGGAGGTTGTGGGGGTTCGAACCCACCACCTCACAACCTCTAGCAAAATTAAAAGTAAAAAATAAGGAGTCTCTATGAACACTCTAATGAAAGTATTGAGATTAACACACTTAATACTAATGATGAGATGAGAAATAATCGATTGAGCTATGATGTCCTCATACTAGAAGCCAGCTTCTATGACGTATGAGTTGAATGTAATGGAACTTTATACTGAGCACCGATAGACTAGCTATGAGCTGTGATGCCTTCTTTCGAGAAGGGCGGAGGTTCACTTAACTCTCATGAGATGAGACTGTCCGGCTTGCCGGGTATGGGTCTCTTTATATCTACTAGTCTTTGAACCTATACTGCCAATATAAGAATCTGGTGGGGTTAAATTCCAATGTACGATAGCATGTTTTGGGTCACTTTGGCCGGTAATTCCACCTCTTTTCGGTGTGGGGGAGACACTGGATTTCATGATGCTCACATGATCTTTGTCGGTTAAAGTTAAAGTTCCCAATGAATGAATGAGGTCAGCCTCAAATGAAGCACATAATGAAATGAATGATACCTAAGGTGTTAGGATAGGATAATCAAGTGGTGAGCTAGACTCAAGTAATGACACTAGGTTATTCTTGATCATTGCACAACAAACCCGATGAAAATCTTAAACTACATCCTAGGTATAGCTAGTGTTTACACTGGCCTATGAATGAAAATGAAATGAAGTACGTATGAATGAATGGAGCAGACTCTGTGTTTGCTAATGAAGACTCCCTAGTTGAGGTCCCATTTGTTGAGCCCTTATTTTGAAAAGCCTTAATGTCAAGTCCATGATTCCAAGGTCGCATGGCATATGAATGAATGTTATAAAAGATGCTGTGTGTTGTATGCTATATGATATGTGCTATGTGTAAGATGTTATGTGCTGTGTGCAAATTATAAGTATGATGATGCATGTTACTCTTATGGCATGACTTTCCTAATCTAAATTTAGAAAGCTCACTGACTTTCCTAATCCAAATTTGGAAAGTTCACTAACTTTCCTAATCCCAATTTGGCAAGTCCACTGACTTGACTTTCCATAATCATGTTGTTAGGAAAGAGCTATTCTTTATCATGCATGTCCTTGGTGTGTGCTTGCATATACAACTCTACAATTTTTGGTGCAGGTGCAGGTGGATGCTAGAGCGTACAGGTTGACGTTGCAGCTATCCTGACGTGGAGCTTTCATCCGGACTTGGTAGGCCCTCATGCGTTCGAGGATGTCTACCATTACTATCTAGCTTAGATATTGGCTTTAGCTAGTGGAGCATTTTCCACTAGCGTTTTTTCCTGTTTTATTCAGACATTGTATTGGTGCCATTTTGGCAAGTACATCTTTATTACTATATTATACTATTTCTTTCATTTGATGATCTTAATATTAGATGGTTGATGGTGAACAATTATGTAATGTTGAGAATGTTTAATAAGTATGTTAAGAAACAAAAAATTTCAAATTTTCCGCTAAAATTAACCTAGATGAAGTAAGAATGACGTAGGTAGGCTTGTCTGCGACCACTGAGAGGTCAACGATGTCGGTCTCGTCTGGGTCTATATTCCGATCGTGACAAATTTTGTATCAAAGCACTAGGTTGAATTCTGAGAATAATAAGTTCACATCAACCACATTGAGTAGTTAAGTCATCGTAGTGAAGTGCACCACTATCCTGAATTAGAGACTACATAATGCGTAGGAAAATTTCCCTTCTTCTGATCTTATCGTGCT
The DNA here is from genome assembly GCA_016801875.1 of Solanum sitiens. NCBI lineage: Eukaryota > Viridiplantae > Streptophyta > Magnoliopsida > Solanales > Solanaceae > Solanum > Solanum sitiens. The sequence continues at coordinate 1,607,726 of JABWTJ010000307.1, read as the reverse complement.
TTTCCTAATGTCTGATTTCTTGGTGTTATGAGCGTGTCAAACATCCATTCTTATTGTTTTCAGAGAATGAATACTAGGAGGAACATTGGTCAGAGGAGAGGAGGAAAAGCTGCTGGGAACAATCAGGTTCCACCCAGGCTCCAGCTGAAGGAGTGGATATGCCAGTTAACCCAGCTGGGTTGACTGATGCTGAGGTGAGGGCATCTCTGGCCCAGATGGCACAGGCCATTACTATGCATGCCCAGGCTATGACTGCCCAGGTCAACTGGCAGGATGTTCAGAGGGAGAACCCACCGGTTCGTAGCATGGCTGACAGGTTGAGAGACTTCAGGAGGATGAATCCTTCTATTTTCACAGGGTCCAAGACTTCAGAGGATACCCAGGAGTTTGTGGACGAGGTGCATAAGATTTTGGTTGCTATGGGGGCCACATATACTGAGAAGGTTGAGCTGTCTTCCTATCAGCTCAAGGATGTTGCACAGACTTGGTGCAAGATGTGGCAGGATAGCCAAGCTTTGGACGGAGTTCCAGTCACTTTGGAGCTGTTTAAGATAGCCTTTCTGGAAAGATTTTCCCAGAGATATGAGGGAAGCCAAGGTTTAGGAGTTCATCAACATTAAGCAGGGATCTATGACAGTCAGGGTGTATTCCCTGAAATTTGTTAAACTATCCTGGTATGCTACTTTCCTTAACATCTAACAGCAAGGATGAGATGAGTACTGAAGTTTGTTAAATTATCCAGGTATGCTACTTCCCTTGTATCTAATAGCAGGGATGAGATGAGCAGGTTCCTCACACGAATCAATGGAGATCTGGAGGAGGAGTGTCGGTCTGCGATGCTCCAATGGACATCTCCAGGTTGATGGTCCATATCCAGCATGTAGAGGACAGCCGAAAAAAGAGGGGTATTCGTGATGCTAGGAGGCCTAAGCCTCAAGATCAGGTAGGTCCCAGTCATGGAGGACACAAAAACAATTTTGGCGTCCGTGAGCAGCCCAGGTTCAAGAAGGGGCAACAGAGTTCTGGGAACTCTAATTTTCAGAGGAGTACAACACCTAGAGAAGGCAGACCTGAGCCCAAGAAGGGCAATGGAGGTGAGATGCAGCGTCCCAAAAAGAATTGTGCTAAGTGTGGCCGTGCTCACAGTGGGGAGTGCAGACAGGGCACTAATGCCTGCTTCGGTTGCAGTAAGAGTGGGCACATGGTTAGAGACTGCCCACAGAACAGAGGTCAAGCTGGAGGTAATGCTCAGCCTAGGCCTAATCCACAGGGTGCAGCAGCAGCCGACCCTCCAAAGAGGAACAGGTTCTATGCCCTGAAGGGCAGGGAGGAGCAGGAGAAGTCCGCTGATGTGGTCACAGGTATGCTGCAAGTATTCTCAACTTCTGTTTATGCTTTATTTGATCCAGGGTCTACGCTTTCCTTTGTAACTCCTTTGCTTTCTCTCAATTTTGAGATATTGCCTGAAGTTCTACATGATCCTATAGTGGTTAGTACACCTTTAGGAGAGAATGTAAGAACTGATAGAGTATACAAGGATTGCCCAATAGTTGTAAGTGGTAAGACTATGTGTGCAGACTTGGTTGAGTTACCCATGCATGATTTTGATGTTATTCTTGGCATGGACTGGCTTCACTGTTGTTATGCTTGTTTGGACTATTGTAGTAGAGTAGTGAGATTTCATTTCCCTGATGAAGAGGAGCTAGTCTGGGAGGGGTACAACTCGAGTCGTCCTAACCCCTTGATTTTGAACATTAAGGCCAATAAAATGATGTCCAAGGGGTTATTGTGTCATCTTGTGAGTTTTAATGATTTAGATCATGACATTCCTTCCATAGACTCAGTGCCTGTAGTGAATGAGTTCCTAGATGTATTTCCTGATGATTTGCCTGGAGTCCCTCCCCCTCGAGAGATTGATTTTGGTATCAACTTAGAACCCGATACTAAACCAATTTCAATTCCTCCTTACAGAATGGCTCCAGCTGAACTTAAAGATTTGAAGCTACAGTTAAAAGATCTCACTGATAAGGGTTTCATTCAGACGAGCATATCCCCTTGGGGCGCTCCAGTTTTGTTTGTGAAAAAGAAAGATGGAACCCTTAGAATGTGTATCGATTATTGGCAGCTCAACAAAGTCACTATAAAGAATAAGTATCCACTTCCCAGAATAGATGATTTGTTCGATCATCTCCAAGGGTCTAGTTTCTTCTCTAAGATTGATTTTCGTTCAGGGTATCATCAGCTTAGGGTTAGGTATGGAGATATCCCAAAGATAGCCTTTCGTACCCGTTATGGTCACTATAAGTTCTTAGTCATGTCATTCGGTCTAACGAATGCACCTGCTGCATTTATGGACCTCATGAACCGAGTCTTCTTTGAATACCTTGACTCTTTCATCACAGTATTCATTGATGAAATTCTCATCTACTATAGGACCAAGGAAGAGAATGAACAACATTTGAGACTAACCTTGCAGGTACTTAGACAACATCAGTTGTACGCCAAATTCAGCAAGTGTGAATTTTGACTTAGATCAGTGACCTTCCTGGGTCATGTTGTGTCCGATCAGGGCGTGGAGGTGAATCCCAGGAAGACTGAGGCTGTGAAGAACTGGCCAAAGCCTCTTACTCCCACTGACATCCGTAGCTTTCTGGGATTGGCTGGTTATTACCGCAGGTTTGTGGAGGGCTTTTCTTCCATTGCTGCCCCATTGACAACTTTCACTAAGAAAAAAGCCAAGTTTGAATGGACGGAGACTTGTGAAAAGAGTTTCCAGGAGCTCAAGGACAGACTAACTTCAGCCCCGGTGCTTACATTGCCTAAGTATGGTGAGAATTACACTGTTTATTGTGATGTATCTAGGGTTGGTTTGGGTTATGTTCTTATGTAGGTTGGTAAGGTGATAGCCTATGCGTCCAGACAACTCAAGGTTCATGAGAAGAATTATCCCACTCATGACCTGGAGTTGGCAGCTGTGGTGTTTGCACTGAAGCTGTCGAGGAACTATTTGTATGGAGTGCATGTAGATGTATTCAGAGACCACAAGAGTCTCAAGTACGTGTTCACACAGAGAGAGTTGAATCTACGTCAGTGGAGATGGTTGGAGCTGTTGAAGGATTATGACATGAATGTTCACTAACATCCACGTAAGTCTAATGTTTTAGCTGATGCTTTAAGCAGGATGAGCATGGGAAGTACAACCCACGTTGAGGATGAGAAGAAGAAGTTGGTGAAATATATACACAAACTGGCCAGACTGGGTGTGCGATTGGTTGACTCTACTAGTAGGGATGTTTTAGTTCATCCTAGTTCTGAATCATCCTTGGTAGTTGAAGTCAAGCAGGGTCAGCATCTAGATCTTTTATTGATGGAGCTGAAGGACTTAGTGTTGATGAAGATGAATGAGTCTTTCGCTTTGGTAAGTGATGGCATACTTAGGTATCAGGACAGGCTGTGTGTACCAGATGTGGATGATTTGCGGACCAGGATTGTTGCAGAGGCCCATGGTTCCAAATATTCCATACATCCATGTTCCACCAAGATGTATCATGATCTTAAGCAGATTTATTGGTGGGATGGCATGAAGAAGGACATTGCAGAATATGTGGCCAAGTGTCCTAATTGTCAGCAGGTTAAGGCAGAGCATCTTAAGCCTGGCGGTCTGACTCAGATTATTGAGGTTCCGACTTGGAAGTGGGAGGCCATTAATATGGACTTCGTGGTTGGTCTTCCGAGCACTAGGAGGCAGCATGACTCTATATGGGTTATTGTGGACAGATTGACTAAGTCTGCCCACTTTATCCCTGTGAAGTCTACTTACAGAGCCGAGGATTATGCGAGACTCTATATTGATGAGATTGTGAGATTGCATGGGATTCCTTTGTCTATCATTTCAGATAGAGGAGCTCAGTTTACTTCATATTTCTGGAGATCTTTCCAGAAGAGCTTGGGCACGCAAGTAAAGCTTAGTACTGCCTTTCATCCTCAAACTGATGGGCAGGCAGAGCACACCATTCAGACATTGGAGGACATGTTGAGAGCGTGTGTGATTGACTTTAGAGGTAGCTGGGATGACCATCTGCCATTGATAGAGTTCTCGTATAATAATAGCTATCACTCCAGCATTGTGATGGCACCATTTGAGGCACTGTATGGTAAGAGGTGTAGATCTCCAGTTGGGTGGTTCGAGGTTGGAGAGTCATCCATTTTAGGTCCAGAGATCATTCATGAGGCTTTAGAGAAGGCCAGAGTGATTAGGGACAGGTTGGATACTACTTACAGTCGGCAGAAGTCATATGCAAATAACAGTAAACGGCCCTTAGAGTTTGATGTTGGTGACCATATCTATCTGAAGATATCACCTATGAAGGGGGTGATGAGGTTTGGCGGGAAGGGGAAGTTAAGTCCGAGGTATGTTGGGCCATACGAGATCCTACAGCGTGTGGGTGAGGTGGCCTATGAGTTAGCATTGCCTGCGGAGCTAGCTTCTGTCCATCCAGTCTTTCATGTATCCATGGTAAAAATAGTACCTAGGTGATCCAGCATCGATTCTACCTGTGGAAGGTTTGGGGGTCGATGAAGACTTGTCCTATGAGGAGGTACCTGTTAAGATCTTAGACAGACAGATCAAGCGGCTGAGGAACAAGGAGATTGCCACAGTGAAAGTATTGTGTAGAAATCATCTTGTTGAGGGTGCTACGTGGGAGGCTGAGGCCGACATGACATCCCGCTACCCTCATCTTTTCAGCTCTTTAGGTTAGACTTCCTACTCTTAAGTCTAAGTTTCCTTATCTGTCCATTTTTGTTGCTATTGCTTGACTGTGCATAGTGATTATGTTATGATCTGACTGGCATTACACTAGATAGTAGTAGTGTCATTGTAGGATGAATGTTCCTAAGGGGGGGGGGATAATGTAACAACCCTAAAAATAAATAAGATAAGAAATGCTTAACGTGTCAAGAATGCTTGCGATTAGATCAAGTTTCACATGGATTGATGCGCGTAGAACCAGACCTCAGAACCCTTATTACGGCTAAGCCAACTAACTTAGGGAGTTAGTTGATCTTGGAAAGGTTGGAACCAACCATGTAGGGCTCTTGAAAACGAAGATTTAATCGAAGGAGTCTTTACCGGACTTAAAAAGAGGAAATCTTAAGTTTTGAGGGTCCAGGGGTAAAATGGTCTTTTCCAGGCCAAGGGTAATATCGTAATTACCCTAAGGAATTAATTAATTAATTAATTAATTAAATTAAAGAACCGGTTTGGGTTGGGTCGACCCGAAATGACCCGTTTTCGCAAAAGAGTGTCACCCGAGTTCGAGCCCCAATGGAAGCAACAAATTGGTGATTTAATTATTATTTAAAAATCTGATTTTTGTAAGGGCAAAATGGTCCTTTCATGTATAATTAATTAAATCAGATTTTAAATATTAAGGAGAGTCCTAAATTGACTAAGTCATTATCTAAGCCTAAACCACTTCACACGTTTCACTCTCTCACGTCTATCACATTCTCACGTTCAAACTCTCTTGTTTTCTCTCTGCCTAAGAAACGTACAAGAACAGAAATTATATCCAAAGTTCTTCACACTTGAATAACTCACGAAAAAGTCTAAGAAAACAAGCTAATCAAAAACATTAAGGCAAGGGGAGATTTCCGTCGATTTGGTGGTGAAACTTTCGGTGAGTTGGATGTGGTTTTGGAGAAAGGTTTGGGCAGCAACTTCAACGTTTGAGCAATCAAATAAGGTACTTCTCTCTTGGTCCCTTTCCCAAGAGACCCCTTAAGGTTCAAGATATTCATTCTGAAAACTAGGGTTGTTCCCCGTTGCATGTCCCTGTCACTAGCTCCCATTGAATCATAGGTTGGGTATGTTTGCTGGTACAAAGTAGGGATGTAATGTGTTTTCGTGATGTTTATGTTTAAGTATGCATGTTCCGAATTATGTGAATATTGAATATGTTGTCCAAAATTTTGAGAAAAAGTGATGTGTGTGTGCAACGTGTGGCAGTGAATGTACTCACTGTTGGAGGTGTGAAATGGCATGTTTAATCCTTGTATTTTATGTGCAAAAGTTGCACACAACGTGATGCTCATATGGGGTGTGAAGTTACTGATTTTGAGTGAAAAACTCTTGGCTAATGTAACTACTAAACTACACCTATTAATGCACTAAATGTTTCATGAAATGCCCTAAGAACTAATGTGAAAAGGTTGATGAAAGGAAGCTAAAAATTATAACCAAATTTCCAACTTGGTGTACTTTAGTTTCGGTCAAAAACAAGGTTAAGAATCTGGGTTTTTCAATGAAAATAAAATAGGTGAGGTCACTGGGGATTGAACCCAAGACCTCACATGTAAAGGATGCTAAAAACGTAAAGGGGGAAATGGGGTTAAGGGGAATCGAATCCGAGTGACCATGGTAATTCGCGAAAAGAAAAGAAAATGGGGCTGGGGGGAATTGAAATAGGCCCTACTGGTTGAGGGAGAAGAGAACAAGATTTAAATAAATAAATGGGAGGCGTGGGAATCGAACCCACGACCTCCAGGCAGTGAATGAAAAAAGAGAAATTAAAGAAAAGAAAATGTGAGGCGTGGGAATCGAACCCACGACCTCAAGGGTGGAAAGGAGAAGGCAAAATAATTAAGAAAAATAAAGTGACGCTTTGGGGCTCGATCCCACAACCTCACTGCCAAAACGCCTAGCCTAGTGAATTTAATTAAAAATAAAATAGGAGGTTGTGGGGGTTCGAACCCACCACCTCACAACCTCTAGCGAAATTAAAAGTAAAAAATAAGGAGGCTGTGGGGGTTCAAACCCACAACCTACCAATTCCTAGTGAAAATTAAGAATAAATAAAACAGGTTGTGGGGGTTTGATCCCACAACCTCTTGCTTTAGGCGAAATGGGACAAGAAGTTAAGGAAAAATAAAAAGGGGTTGTGGGGGTTCGAACCCACAACCCTTCGGCCAAATTAAGAGAAAACCCAAGGAGATAATTAAAGATAGAATGTTGATGTTGGGATTCGATATAGGGTCCCAATGTCATGAAGACTAAAAATAAAATCAACGAGAAATGTAAATGTTGTCCAAGTGATTCGAACTTGGGTTCCCTTGCCCAAATTTCCGTATTGATACATAAGTCATACGTGAATTAAATGTTCAAGAATAATGCCACCTACTTAGATCAAAATCGAGATCTTAGCATACATACAAGAAGCATAAGTCTTGTACTACATAATCTTAGGAAGATATGAGTCACTTAACGAACTATGAATGAAGCCTCATGGCTTGTATGTATAGACCCATAAGTCTAGCGTACGTTTAAAAATAAGTGAACCTAAGATGTATGTAATGAAATGATGTAACCCTAGAAGGGTTAAGTACGAGTGTAAAACACACCAAATGGCCAAGTGCATTGGCATACGAGGAAATGATTATTATTTAATGAAATGACGAAACCCTAGAAGGGTTAAGTAAGAATGTGAAACACACAAATGGCCAAGTATATTAGCATATGATGAAATGAACATTCACGTAAAATGGGGTGAGTAATTATGAAGAGCAAATGTGCTAATGTTAATGAATGTGGTGACAACATGATATGAGGCTAATGTAAAAGATGAGAACAATCTCAAATGATCCTAAGTAAATGTTACCAAAACATACTCACCTATGAGAGTGTACAATTAATGAAGAGATCAGTCTCTATGAACACTCTAATGAAAGTATTGAGATTAACACACTTAATACTAATGATGAGATGAGAAATCATCTATTGAGCTATGATGTCCTCATACTAGAAGCCAACATCCATGACGTATGACTTGAATGTAATGGAACTTTATACTGAGCACCGATAGACTAGCTATGAGCGGTGATGCCTTCTTTCGGGAAGGGCGGAGGTTCACGTAACTCTCATGAGATGAGACTGTCCGGCTTGCCGGGTATGGGTCTCCTTATATCTCCTAGTCTTTGAACCTATACTGCCAATATAGGGATCTAGCGGGGTTAAATTCCCATGTACGCTAGCATGTTTTGGGTCACTTTGGCCGGTGATTCCACCTCTTTTCGGTGTGGGGGAGACACTGGATTTTATGATGCTCACATGATCTATGTTGGTTAAAGTTAAAGTTATCAATGAATGAATGAGGCCAGCCTCAAATGAAGCACATAATGAAATGAATGATACCAAAGGTGTTAGGATAGGATAATCAAGAGGTGAGCTAGACTCAAGTAATGACACTAGGTTATTCTTGATCATTGCACAACAAACCCAATGAAAATCTTAAACTACATCCTAGGTATAGCTGGTGTTCACACTGGCCTATGAACGAAAATGAAATGAAGTACGTATGAATGAATGGAGCAGACTCTGTGTTTGCTAATGAAGACTCCCTAGTTGAGGTCCCATATGTTGAGCCCTCATTTTGGAAAGTCTTAATGTCAAGTCCATGATTCCAAGGTCTCATGGCATATGAATGAATGTTATAAAAGATGTTGTGTGATGTATGCTATATGATATGTGCTATGTGTAAGATGTTATGTGATGTGTGCAAATGATAAGTATGATGATGCATGTTACTCTCATGGCATGACTTTCCTAATCCAAATTTGGATAGCTCACTGACTTTCCTAATCCAAATTTGGATAGCTCACTGACTTTCCTAATCCAAATTTGGAAGTTCACTAACTTTCCTAATCCCAATTTGGCAAGTCCACTGACTTGACTTTCCATAATCATGTTGTTAGGAAAGAGCTATTCTTTCTCATGCATGTCCTTGATGTTTGCTTGCATATACCCATACTTAGTACAAGTGTGTACTAACCCTATACATACTCTACTATTTTAGGTGCAGGTACAGGTGGACGCTAGAGCGTACAGGTTGACGTTGCAGCTATCCGAACGTGGAGCTTTCATCCGCACTTGGTAGGACCTGATGCATTCGAGGATGTCTACCGTTACTATCTATCTTAGATATAGGCTTTAGCTAGTGGAGCATGTTCCAATAGCGTTTGTTTCCTATTTTATTCAGACATTATATTGGTGCCATTTTGGCAAGTACATCTTTATTACTATATTATACTATTTCTTTCATTTGATGATCTTAATATTAGATGGTTGATGGTGAACAATTATGTAATGATGAGAATGTTTAATAAGTATGTTAAGAAACAAAAAGTTTTAAATTTTCCGCTAAAATTAACCTAGATTAAGTAAGAATGACGTAAGTAGGCTTGTCTGCGACCTCTGAGAGGTCAACGACGCCGGTCTCATCTGGGGTCTAGATTTCGGTCGTGACATGCATCTTTTTGTTCAACTCGTTGTAACGTGCTCAAATCCTTGGGAATCCATTAGGAGCACTAGTGGGAGTGGTAGTATGGGATGCTACTCTCATATTGCACTTAGTGTGACCTAACAGTCCTATTGGAGGAGAGTACTTGTGTGAGAGTCGTATACATGTGTAGTCCACTATGAAGTCAAGTGTTCTTACTGTAAAGTGAAATGTTGAGGTAAAATTATGGAAATTCTTCTTCAAGTGTTTAATGATGCCTCTTATGTTGTTTTCTTCATAAATTTATGAATGTTACACTCAAATTGCATGAAAGGTTATTTTACTAAAATGTCCCTTTTTGCATGTTTTTACATATGCCATACTTAGTAGATTGTTGTACTAACACCATGCTTTTATATACCTTATGAGTATAGGTTGGAAGCCTTTTGGAGGATCGGAGTTGAATCTTGGAATTTTATCTCTCATGAATTTGGTATGTCCTCATATATTCGAGGGCATAGTTAATGTTTCTTAGTTTTTCTATTAAGACTTAATTTGTATTTCCTTTTTATTGTAAAGGGTTGTGTCCTTAAGATTCTAAGTTGTGTCTTTAATTTGGCTTGTGACGATAAGATTTTCTAGTATTTATGAAATACTTCTTTTATTTAAATATCGTGAAAAGTTTTAATTCTGCACTACTTTTCATGCTTTATGTTATGAACGCTAGTTAGAGGGCTTGTACGAGACCCCAAAGGGTCAAGTACGCCCAGTCACGATTCGAAGGTTTTCCATAACTTCTAGGGGGTGCTTTCAGGTCGTGACAGACTTCGTATCAGAGCATAAGGTTTTGGGAAATAGTTTAAGGTATAAAAGTCTCACAAGCCACATCTAGTATTATATTGTTCATTGGTGTGAGTCGCGACACATCCATGGACAAGAGGCTATAGGATGCTAGAATTTTTACTTTCTTCTCTATTCTAATATCGTGCCTTAGAGTTGATTTTATAAGGTGTCTTTTCTCAACCTCTTCTCTTTGTGTTTTTAGGACATGAATACGAGGAGATCGACCGCTAGAAGAAAGGAAGGAGGTGTACCAAATGAGAGAGTCCTTCATCGTGTTGACCAAGTTCCGATTGTTGGCTTAGGGGAGGAAAATGAGGAGGTTCCTCTTCAAGAACCTCAATTGCCTCCGGAACCACAAGGACCTCAAGTGCATCCTATGCCTCAATCTCCTTTTGTTGAGGGTGATATGACTAATGCGGAGTTGAGGTCTGCCCTATTGAACTTGACCCAACCCATGACAGCTCAAGCTCATGTTGTCAACAATCACTTTGTGGGCAAAGCTAACCAAGGAGATAGGCCCCAACCAAATGCTAGTACTCCCGCCTCTAGAATTCGGGATTTCATGAGGATGAATGCTCCTACCTTTCATGGCACTAAGGTGGATGAACATACACAAGGCTTCATAGATGAGGTTTTCAAAGGGGTAGATTCTATGGGTGTGACCCCTAGGGAAGAAGCTGAGTTAGCCGCTTACCAACTTAAGGAGGTGGCTCAAGTGTGGTATGAGCAATAGAGGGGTGAGAGACCCTTAGAAAGAGTTCCGGTTGATTGGGAATAATTCAAAGAGGCTTTCCTAGATAGGTTTTTTCCTTTAGAGTGGAGGGAGAAGAAGATGGTTGAAGTCATGAACCTTCGTCAAGGGGGAATGAGTGTGCAAGAGTACTCTCTCAAATTTACCCAACTCTCTAAGTATGACCCGACTATGGTATCCGACCCTAGGTCTAGGATGAACAAGTTCGTGATGGGAGTGTCTAGCTTGGTGGAAAAAGAGTGTCGTACGGCAATGCTTCTTAATGACATGGATATCTCTAGGCTCATGGTTTACGCACAATAAATTGAGGAGTCCAAATTAGGGAGATAAGGTAAGAGGGTAAGAGGCCTACGTCGGATGATTCTAGTCACCAAAAGTTCTATGAAGAGATTCTAGTCCCTACTTGTGGAAAGCAACATAGGGGTAAGTGTCTTGCTGGAATGAATGGTTGTTTTGCATGTGGTAATAAGGTCCATAAGATGAGGTACTTCCCAAACCTCAAATCAAGAGGTAAATATGTCAATCAAGCTTCCCTAGATCCTAATGCTCCCAAGAAGAACCCTTCCTATGGGATGGGGGCTAAGAAGGATAATTAATCCGCATTTGATGATTTTGGTAAGTATTAACCCTTTTGATTGTTGTTTTTATGTTATGAAGTGAGTTTATATGGTTTTATAGTTCATATGATCATGTCATCTTGATGTATTGTTTAAGGAATGAATTTTCGAAAATTTTGATAGGCTTGGCAGTGAACGCAGTGAACTTTACTGTACGAATTTTGCTTTTTGAGAAAAATTGTGTTGTCTTGAATTGAAGTTTCAATGTGTGTAAAAGTATTGTATATGAGCATGTTTAATGTTGGAGAAGGTATTTCCTCCATAAGTGAAGGCTAAGAATGAGTTTCGATTTCTTGAAGTTTTGATAAAAGTGTTTGTGTTGCTAAGAGTTTGAAAGAGTGAAATGATGCTTGTTGTTATTTGATACTTTATTTCTGAGTGTTTTGATCATTATTTAAGTGTGTTATGTGAATCTAAGTGAGTCCTTGTTGTTCTAAAAATTTTAAGTGTCATTCGAGGACGAATGTTATTCCAAGTGGGGGAGAATGTGACGCCCTAAAATGAACTAAGGTGAACTAGAGATTCGTAAGTGTTTTTTGAGTGAATTTTGTGTTAAACTAAGTTAGTTTAGTATTACTAAGGTGTGTGTGAAGTTTGGTTGAGTTTGGAGGTCAATCGACCAAAAACGTCCATGACGTTCGGAAGGTGTGCCCTAGAATGTACTAGTGTGTCTTGCTGTGTTTGGATGAGTTTTACATGTTTGTTTACTTGAAAATTGCATCAGATGTTCCTAATATCTAAAAGACTTAGTTTATGGGTTTAACGTCTAGGCACAACCCCACCTACGACCCACAAGGGGCCCTAGATGAAGGGCCCAAGACTTGGGCAAAACTGCCAAAAAGCAGTGACCAAACGACGACCCTAAGGACGGTCCGTTAGTCCATCAACGATCCGTTGATCTAGGGCGTCGATTGTCCCAGCATGTCAAGATGTCCATGATCCATTTGTATCTAATTCCCAAACCACGAGATCCTACCAACGGCACGTTGATGCACAGATGGTCCGTTGGTTAGGTCTCGTGTGTGAGGTCTGCAAAACTGTAAGGCGGACTGCCTTGGATTGGATGTTTGGTAAATTCACCACAAGTATTTTATGACCCTAGAAAGTTAGTTTTAGGGTTTATTAGGTATACTAAAGTGTTCTAAACCCTAAGACCTCATTTTTAGACTCCTCTTCCTAAAACCCCAAAACCACTCTGTTAGAATTCTCTCTCAAGACTCCATTGAAAGCTAGAGGTCAAGGAAGGAAAGAGGGATGGTTGGACGTGTCTCTTCATCAAAAAATCTTGGATTTTTTTTTGCTTAGTGAGGTATGGTATCCATTATTGAATATCTTTTCTTTCAAGAAGCCAACTTCCAAAAAGTTTTCAAAAGGATTTCTAAACTCAACTTTCTTCTAACTTTGATTTGTCTTATGGGGCCTCTTCTATTTGTGTTCTAATGGTTTAAATGTATTTAGTTTGGGTTGAATTGATTATTTGGATGTTAAAACTCTAATGAAACTCTTGTTTATGCACTTCAACTTTTGGCTTGAAAATGGGTTATGTGAGCATGATGTGAGTAGGGTATGAACTTGGGTCTTCTTGTATTTGTCATTTTTTTGTAGCTACTGCCCTAAGGGCCTTAATATGGTGAAATATTGGTAAATTGCTTATGGGTGATGATGTTTTTATTTGTTAATGAGTTGCTCTCATTGTATAGTTCTTATTATGAATTGCTATTTGAGTGGTATGGTCCACCTTATGGGTGGCGTTGCTAATTGATGAACTTGATGTTATTTAGTATGTATTGAATATGTAATATTTAAGGATTAATATGTGAAATGAAGAGATATTGCAAATGGGTCTTGTATTGTGTTTTGTGTAGCTTGAATTTCATGTTTGACTTAGTTCATGTCTAAATGAAGTATATGATTATGTGAAGTATGTAGAGTGTGTAACTTGATGAATCAAGGTTGAAGCATGTGTAGAACTTGATAAGAATGAAATGATGCTTAAATGCAAGGTGTGATCACGTGTACACACACACACACACTTTAAGGAATGTATTATTCCAAGTTGAGTAAAAAGGGGAATCTTGAGGTGGACACTCTTCGTGAGTTGAGATGTAGTGTCTAGTATCAACCTCTCCATTCCTAGTGAACTTTCTATGATAGACTATTATGTTGAGAAGTCCGTGGGGAGTTATGCCTAGCACCTAGAGGATATGAAGGGGAGGTGGATTACACTTCTTGAGTTGAGATGTTGTAGTCCAAAGTACCTCTTGAGATGATTCCTCCTCGTTAGTAGAGAGTGAGTTAGTTAGTAGCAATCTCCTTATCCCCTAACTATGTGCCCGCATAGGTGTAGCTATTGGAAAAGCCATGTAAACGCTAAGAAGCATGACCTTACACTAGGCAAGTAAGTATCCCTCATCCGATAGGGGTTAATATCGGGATTCCATATCTAGCTCTCATGGTCTTTGTCGGTTAAGCTAACTCCCACAAAAGAATTGATCTGAACTAATTAACTTGTATATTGTGATATTGTGTATGTATGTCGTGAAGTGCTCGATCCACATTAGTTAACCATTAGGAGCACTAAGTGGGAGTAGTCGTATTGGATGCTATTCTCACATTGCACTTGGTGTGACCTATACCTACTATGGGAGAAGAGTACTATCATGAAATCCGTGTGAATGAGTGTTATGGTATGGTGTTACGGATGATTATTGTGAAGTCCTTGAGTAAATGGAATCCATTAGGATCACTAAGTGGGAGTGGTAGTATGGGATGCTACTCTCACATTGTACTTAGTGTGACCTATATTTCCATGAGTGTTTTGCATATGTTAGCCAAGGGCGTGGATTCGATTTCCAATGAAGTAAGCCTAAGATTAGATGGTTTTAAGGGTCGATTTGGTGTGCCTTGATGGGGGGTGTATTGAATATCCCTTCTTGGCTCACCTTAGGAGTCTTAGGATGATCTTGGGTTAGGAAAACTTCAAAGGAAAAAGAGTTCATATGACTTGGACCGTGCCATTCACTGTAAGTTCTTCATTATAATAGTTCAAAACGTTCACTGTAATATTCCTTCAATATACTGTAAGTTTTAGTAGTTCACTGTAAATGCATATTTTTGGTCAACTTGTTGTAACGTGCTCAAATCCTTTGGAATCCATTAGGAGCGCTAGTGGGTGTGGTAGTATAGGATGCTACTCTCACATTGCACTTAGTGTGACCTAAGAGATCTATTGGAGGAGAATACTTGTGTGAGAGTCGTATACATGCGTAGTCCACTATGAAGTCAAGTGTGCTTACTGTAAAGTGAAATGTTGAGGTAAAATTATGGAAATTCTTCTTTAAGTGTTTAATGATGCTTCTTATGTTGTTTTGTTCATAAATTCATGAATGTTACACTCAAATTGCATGAAAGGTTATTTTACTAAAATGTTCCTTTTTGCATGTTTTTGCATATGCCATACTTAGTACATTGTTGTACTAACCCCATACTTTTATATACTTTATGAGTATAGGTTGGAAGCCTTTTGGAGGATCGGAGTTGAATCTTGGGAATTTTATCTCTCAAGAATTTGGTATGTCCTGATATATTCGAGGGTATAGTTTATGTTTCTTAGTTTTTCTATTAAGACTTAATTGGTATTTCCTTTTTATTGTAAAGGTCCGTGTCCCTAAGATTCTAAGTTGTGTCTTTAAGTAGGCTTGTGACGATAAGATTTCCTAGTATTTATGAAAGACTTCTTTTATTTAAATATCGTGAAAAGTTTTAATTTCGCACTACTTTTCATGCTTTATGTTATGAACTCTAGGTAGAGGGTTTGTACGAGACCCCAAAGGGTCAAGTATGCCCGATCACGATTCGAAGATTTTCCCTAACTTCTAGGCGGTTATTTTGGGTCGTGACAAAACCATACCTTATTGTAGACCTAGCCACGAAATTTAGTTGAAATCTTGGAGAATTGATCCTCTTCTTGGAGCTTCAAGGTCCTTCAATAGAGGTTTGTGTAGAGAGAGAATTTAGAGAGAAGTGAAGAGGATTGGGTTCTTAAGTGGTTATTTGTTTTCGTATGGGAATAGGTTTAAAATTAATTAAATTCAATATATACTAAGACCCTAAACTAGCCAAAACACCCCTCACTTGGATGGACCCTTTTAATAAAGTCAAATTTGACTTTTATTTTCAGAATTATTGTCGCGGAGGTGTTCTCTCAAGTTTCTGGAAATTAATTTTGGGACAGACGACTTTGCGATGCGGACCACCATTTGGCCTTTGGTGGAGCAAGTCCGCGAGGTGGACATGCTCCCTACATGCCTTGTGCTCGCTGCCTTGGGCAGCTTGTTGGTCAAATGTTTGGGTCCTCCTCAAGGACCCCTAGGGTGGTCGTTGGGGGGTATCACCTGGAAGGTTTGATCCTTAAAACATTATTTTTCCCTTTATACGATACTCCCAATCCTCCACACAACCTAAGAACACCTACTAGTTAAATTTCACTAGTTTCCGGATGTCATGGTCTTTTCCTAACGTATAGGCTCAAATACTTCCAGATAAAGTTAATTATATTATTTTAGGTTTGGAAACACCGTTTTAATCATTATTCATTAGGTGAGGATCTAGCCTCGGTCATTGTATTTCCGAGGTATAACTGCACCCCACACTACTATCCTAGCTAAGTTCCTCTCTTTTGTCATTCTTGCGCATAGTCCACCTTCTTAGTGAAGACTTAGGTTTCAATGTCATAACAAAACTACATTCCTAAGTAAACTCAATGAACACTTGTTCAATTCATGTATGGCATCCTATAGTACAATAAATACTAAAAATATCATAAAGTCACTCTATTCATATTTACCATTTCTAGGTGTCACTATAGACCTACTTCAAATCGACAAGGAACTATAAACTTAAGTTAATCATATCATGGAAGGCAATTTTAGAAATAATCCAAACTAGGCATACATCACATAAGAGGAAACTTCGTAATTATGTTCAAGTCATACTTGTTCCATATATGATGGCATCACGTGCTAATACTCATACTAAGTACTCTTTTAGGATAGCTTACTCAATGCTTACTATTTATCATTATTGACAAGGAAGAATAGCACATACTGGGACACACCTAACTACCATGGAAAAAACCTTACCATGCAATCCATGCAATCATTGGAAGGATACAATAATACCAACCTAGACACCATGCAACATTACATAGGATACAAGCTACCCTTAAGGGAGTATGAACCCTCAAACCTAAGCTATCCTTAAAAGAGTATGGTGTCTCAACCCTAAGCTACCATAAAATGGTCTTGGTCTAAATACATCAAGCTACAATAAAGGCATTCTGCCAATGCTCGTTAGAGCTACCCATGGAGATTGTAGATCCTCAATCCTAGGTGTCACATCCGGGAATAGCCCGTAAACATAACCAGCGTCGTCGTACTCTTTGAGGACTAAGACTAGCCTCTTAGCTTACATCATTAAATTCATAGGTCAAGTTTAGCAGAAAATTTAAAACTTTTCATTACATCTACTCGGAGGTTTATATAGACCTCTGCATACACATAGTATATATATATCGAGTATACATAGACCTTTCATATAGTATTACTTAGTCTTCTACTTTTATTGAACATAAGTATATAAAATATAACATAGTCATAATAGTCGTCTCATCTTATAACCATCTAATAAGAGTGTAAAAACTTGGGCATAACCCATACATCAAGTAAGAATGCCTCACATGGGCTATACAATGTTTCATATTAAATGGAAAAGAAATAAACATAGAAGTCTTTAACTAAAAACAACTCCATTAGCTAGATAGTGGCATCGCCCTCAGAAATGTGATGACCTACCCTACTTAAATGATCAAGAGATCCAAGCCTTCTTCAAGTCGTCTTCAAACCACTTCAACGACCGGAACCTAAAATATTGGGGAAAAGGAAGAAATGGGATAAGTACACCACTCGTACTAAGTATGATACCATATGCACACATACTTTGAAAACATGCTAAGAAAAGGGATATTTCATAAAGTATGCACTTTTCATTTAAAACCTTTATGCACATTCAACAAGACCATACCAACAAATAATTCATGTTCATTAAGTCATAGGCATGTACATCACAAGAACAACAACATCAAGTCTAGTCAAGTCAACATGCATAGCATATAGTTGAATACATATTCAAGTAACTATATCATCAAGTCATATTAGCAACAAGCATATATAAGAGTACATTTCAACATAATCAAATCAAGACCATTAACCATGAACCCCCATGTCACATCCGGGTTTACCCCCTAGACGTAACCGGCATCATCGTCCTCTTTGAGGACTAAGACTAGCCTCTTAGTTTACATCATTACATTCATAGGTCATATTTAGCGGAAAATTAATAAAAATTCATTACTTCTAATTGTAGGTTACATAGACCTCTACACACACACACACACACATATATATATATATATATATATATATATATATATATATATATATATATATATATATATATATATATATATATATATATATATATATATATATATATATATCGAGTATACATCGACCCTTCGTATAGGAAGATTACTTAGTCTTCTATTTTTATTGCACGTAACTATATAAAATATAACATAGTCATAATAGTTGTATCATATCATAACCATCTAATAAGAGTTTAATAACTTGGGCATGGCCCATACATCAAAGTAAGAATGCCTCACATGGGCTACACAATGTTTCATACTAAATGGAAAGAAAGAACCATAGAAGTCTTTAACTAAAAAGCAACTCCATAAGCTAGACAGTGGCATCGCCCTCGAAAATTGAGGACCTACCCTACTTGGATGAATAAGATATCCAAGCCTTCTTCAAGTCGTCTTCAAAGCACTTCAATGACCGGAACCTAAAATGTTGGGGAAAAGGAAGAAATCGGGTTAGTACACCACTTGTACTAAGTATGAGACCATATGCACACATACTTTGAAATCATGCTAAGAAAAGGGACATTTCATAAAATATGCACTTTACTTTGAAAAACCTTTATGCACATTCAACAAAACCATATCAACCAATATTACATATTCATTAAGTCATAGGCAAGTACATCACAAGACCAACAACATCAAACTAGTCAAATCAACATGGATAGGATATAGTTGAATACATATTCATGTAACTCTATCATCAAGTCATATTAGCAACAAGCATATATAAGAGTACATTTCAACATAACCAAAGCAAGACAATCACCCATGAACCGTTTTCAAGTCAAGTGCAATGACCAAGCGAAGCCCCATAACCTTACTTAATCAAGTAACCCAACAAGAATCATGACTAACATCCTACTTCACATATCATAACATTTAAGAGTACACGATCATACTTTAACAATATAGACCAACACATCCATAAGTGAACTAATCAACATATAGTATCAACAATGTGCAAATTCATCAAATACATGTCATATAGCATTATAAATAATTTCATACATAAGAATATCCTCCTAAGACTCCCTTCTAGGATAACTAGTGCAATGCTTAGGTAGAGCCCCATACCCCTACCTAGATTGATCTAGACCCCTTAGGTTATCATAGTTAGACTTCAATCATTTAGTTCATTTTACCTTTTTGGGAACATCTTTCCCTAAGCGACATAGACCACATGAGCTAATGTGGAATCCAGTGTAATAAAACCCTACACCGAAGGAAGGCGGACTACTTGCCAAGGTGGCACCAAATCATGAAACATAGCAACTACGTGGATCCACTAGCTAGTATTCCTATGGGGGCAACATAGTTCAAGAACTAGGAGATATAGTTGGGACCCTCTTTATGCTACATGCATTGTAGTATCCAATCTCAAGAATATATTAGTGATCCTACCTTCCCTATGTAGGTAGGGACACTCCTCACTCTAGTTCACTCGGTGCTAAGCTAGAGTCCCTTTTTGAAATGTCTTTAATGTATTTATTAATTATCATAACTTATTGTAGGTCATAGGATCTAACCCTTGTATAACATCATCATGATCATAGCTCAATAAGAACTGCATGAGTATTGTCCTTTCATTACAATTCATATAGGTGAGGTTAGCACCTTAACATTCTCATATCATAATAAGGCACATTGGTAAATCATTCACTATCCTTATAACATTTACATCTTAAGCTAACACCTCACAATCATAATCAATACATTTCAATTAAACATCATACCACCCTATCAATCCTAATACAAGGCATACTCCAATACAACATCATGACTTAATCACAATTAACCACAATTTGAAGTAAAGGATAGGGATCATAAGACTCACCAAGTCTCCTTCATAGTTCATCATCAACATCTTACCATAAA
Source organism: Solanum sitiens (assembly GCA_016801875.1). Lineage (NCBI taxonomy): Eukaryota > Viridiplantae > Streptophyta > Magnoliopsida > Solanales > Solanaceae > Solanum > Solanum sitiens. Next base: position 1,587,878 of record JABWTJ010000307.1, on the reverse strand, counting down.
CCCTCAATTCAACACAATTTGGGTATGGATCATCATAAGTCAATAACCAACATGATAACAAGTCTAGAAGAATCATTACATCATAATTCAATACTAGATCATAGCTTAAGACAAGATACTTAGGTCAATTCACAACTTAATTCATAACCTAAATCATTTTCTCAAGAACCAGCATGAAAGACCACAAATCACCCTAATTAATTCATGATTAGTGTAACAACATAATTTAGTAGTAATTCAACCAATAACCAAGTCAATTGAATTAGTATAACCTAATTCATATCAAGATCAAAACCTAGGGTTAAGGGTTAAGGGTCATCTTCTACAAACTAGACACAACCATCACGATATATCATAATTGAGTTGAATTACATGTTAATATATTCATAATATCAAAAATAAATCATAAACAAATCAATTTATAACATTAATTTCGTATTGGATGAAAACCCACTTAAAAACTAAACTTTGAAAATCAATTTTTGAAGTAACCCTTTGAGGAAAGAGGTCTCAAAGGTGAATTAGATCCCATACCTTACTAATTTATGAAGATTTATGGATAAATCTTGGTATTTGAAGCCCTATAACCCTCCCCTAGCTTGGTCTTCGATGGAGTCTTCACTAGAGAGAGAGAGAAGAGAGAAGGAAGAGAATTTTGTTCTGTGAGTTGTGATTAATCTAATGGGGTCGGGGTCTTTATATGGGGGGGGTTAATTAACTTAATTAGGCTTCTCAAATCCCCTAACTAACGACCTAACCCCTTAATTAATTAATTAGGACTTAGTTAAAACGTTCATAAAATTGCAGGCCCTATCGACGAGACCACGATCGACGGATCGTTGGTCCATCTACGGCCAGTCCATCCCTCCGTGCTGCACATCTGTGGTTTTTGTCAGAGACTTTGCAATTGATACCCTCCAATAATTTTTCTAAGTGACCATTGACGGTGGCATCAACGCCCCGTCGATTCACCAACGTCCCATCGTTCCCCTTCGTGGGTGAACATTGCCCAGGCAACCTTGACCCCAAAATGCAAGGGTCCTCCTCAAGGGCCCTTGGTTGGTCCTTGGGGAGTCATACTCGGACGTTTCGACAATGAATAACCTTAAACACATGTTAGACACCCTTCCACCAATTTTCATCATTTTCCGACTTCTAAAAGCTAGTCAAATAGGTTAAGGCACGGTAGTACCTCCTTGAACTAATTTACGGACGTCATGGACGTTCTTGGACGTTTTCGTTTCTTGAATTCCTAAATGAATTATATTCATTGAAATGGACCTTAAAACAGTGTATAAACATTAGGACACTTATGTTAGGTTCTAAAACATGTCTTTGTTTTCGAAGTGCTACATTATCCCACCCCCCTTAGGAACATTCGTCCCCGAATGACACTAAAAATCTTTAGAAGAAAGGAATAGACTCAAGACTAGCAGCCCAACCAACAACCAATACATAACAACATCAACCATATCACTTACACAAGGCAATTCAAAACTTTAATTGCCACACATAAGGCTCAACATTACATTATGAGGAAATATCCTTCTCACAACATCAAGAGCTCAACATAGCATATATGAGTCAATTATGCCAAAGTTCAACTTATCAGCATGCTACATATCATTTAATAAAGACTCACCATATCAAAATGCACAACATAACTCAAAACAAGCCAAAGAACAAAATTGATAATTTTCAAGTAATTTAGGCATGTTTCACTGTAATAATATAAAAAATTGCACATTTTGCAAAACTTCACCAAAAATCAAGAAATTTCAATTTTTATCATTATTTTCATTATTAGTAAGAACTACTAACCTTAGTTATCAAATAGATGAGGGTAACGGGACTTCATGTCGGCCTCGGCCTCCCATGTTGCACCCTCAACTAGGTGATTCTTCCATAACACCTTTACGCAAACCACCTCCTTTTTCCTTAACTTCTTTACTTGACTATCAAGGATTTGAACCGGAACTTCCTCATAAGAGAGGTTATGTTTCACACCAAGACCCTCAATAGGAAGACTAGACTCGGGATCACCGATACACTTCTTAAGAATGGAAACATGGAAACCGGATGAACTGAAGCCAATTCACTAGGAAGTTTCAATTCATAGGCACCTTTACCAACTCTTGCAAGATTTCATAGTGACCCACATAACGAGGAGTCAACTTCCCTTTCTTGCCAAATCTAACCACCCCTTTCATAGGTGAACTTTTCAAATACACTTTATCACCTTCTTCAAAATTTAAATTCCTTCTCCTATGATTCGCATAAGATTTTTGCCGACTATAGGCCATTTGCAAGCGATTCCTTATAATATGAACTTTCTCCAAAGTCTTATAAATCAAATCGGGACCAAGAAGCGAAGGCTCACCCACTTCAAACCATCCAATAGAAGACCTACACCTCCTACCATACAAGGCTTCATAAGGAGGCATGGATATGGATGAATGAAAACTATTATTGTAGAAAACTCCACCAAAGGCAAATGTTTATCCCAATTTCCCTTGAAATCAATAATACAAGCTCTAAGCATATCCTCAAGGGTTTGAATAGTATGCTCCGCTTGACCATCCGTTTGTGGATGAAAAGCGATATTTAAACTTCACCTTAGTACCCAACCTTTCTTGGAATGACCTCCAAAACCTAGATGTGAAGTGTGAACCCCGATCCGATATGATGGATAACGGAATACCATGGCGACACACAATCTCATCTATAAAGATCCTTGCATAATCTTTCATCGAATAAGTAGAATTGACGGTAATAAAATGAGCGGACTTTTTCAACCTATCCACAACCACTTATATAGAGTCGTATTGCTTTTGGGTCCGAGGCAAACCTACTACAAAATCCATATTGATTTCTTCCCACTTCCAAGTAGGAACTTGGATTTTCTTGTGGTAAGCCACCGGGATTTTGGTGTTTGGCCTTAACTTGTTGGCAATTTGGACACGTAGAAACAAACTCCTCTATGTACATTCTCAAACCTTCCCACCAAAATACTTCCCTAAGATCATGGTACATTTTTTTCGAACCCGGATGAATGGAATAACGGGACCCATGGGCTTTCTCAAGGATTCGGTTCCTCAACCCATCTACCTTGGGAACATACAATCTTCCTTGGTACATCAAAGCACCATCCCCCTCAAGAAGAATGACTCATTTAGCTTTCTAAGAAGCAATTCCTTCAACTCCATCAATGATTGATCAAGGTGTTGTTTGGACTTCACCTCATCTACCAATGATGACTCGGAGTTATGATGGACCATAAAACCACCATTCAGAGAATCTTCCAACCTCACACCCAATCTAGCCAACCTATGAACATCTTTCACTAGTTTTTTCCTGGCTTCATCTACATGAGACACACTACCCATGGATAAACAACTTCGAGCATCCGCAACCACATTGGCGTTGCCGGGGTGATAGAGAACACTCATGTCGTAATCTTTCAAAAATTCTAACCACCTTTTTTTGTCGGAGATTCAACTTCTTTTGGGTGAACACATATTAGAGACTCTTATGGTCGGTATACACATCCACTGGACCTCATACAATTAATGCCTCCACATTTTCAAGGCAAAAACCACAGCTGCTAATTCAAGGTCATGAGTTGGATAATTTCTCTCATGAACCTTAAGTTGCGTAGAAGAATAGGCCATTACCTTCCCATGTTGCATAAGCACACACCCTAAACCCACTCGTTATGCGTCACAATACACAACGAAACCCATTGTTCCCTCCGGGAAGGTCAACACCGGATCGAAAGTAAGCCTCTCTTTCAAGATTTGGAAGCTCCTCTCACATGCCTCCGATCACTCAAATTTCTTACTCTTTTAAGTCAAAGTATTCAAGGGAGATTCAATGGACACAAAATTATTCACAAACCTCCAATAATAACCCGCTAGACCCAAGAAACTCCTAATGTCGGTTCGAGTCAATGGTCTAGGCCAATTCTTGACCGATTCAATCTTCCTTGGATCAACCTCAACTCCCTCATTAGAGATGATATGACCAAGAAATGCTACCGACCTTAGCCAACACTCACATTTGTTATACTTGGCAAACAATCGATTCTCCTTAAGCACTTGCAATACCACCCTCAAATGGTTCATATGGTCACCCTCATTTTTTGAATATACCAAGATGTTGTCAATCAATACAATGACAAATGAATCTATGTAACTTAAAAACACCCTATTTATGAGATCCTTAAATGTCGCCCAGGCATTAGTGAGACCAAAGCACATTACTAAGAACTCATAGTGACCATATATAGTCCAAAATGCCATCTATGGTATATCCTCACCTCTCACCCTAGGTTGGTGATATCCCGATCTCAAGTCAATCTTAGAAAAGTAGCTTGCCCCTTGGAGTTGATCAAACAAGTCGTCAATCTGAGGCAGAGGATACTTATTCTTAATAGTGACTTTATTGAGTTGGCGGTAGTCAATGCACATCCTAAGGGACCCATCCTTTTTCCTCACAAATGAAACAGGAGCACCCCATGGAGAACTAGGTCTAGTAAATCCTTGAGTTGAGCCTTCAACTCTTTCAATTCGGCCGGAGCCATCCTATAAGGAGAAATTGAAATGTGATTTGTATCCGGTAAGAAGTCGATACCAAAACCAATTTCCCATTCGGGAGGAATATCGGGGAGATCATTAGGAAAGACCTCTGGAAATTCACTCACTACGGGGATCGACTCAATGGGAGGAATTTCGGAGTCTAAATCTTGGAATCTTACTATATGATATAAACACCATTTTGAGATCAATTTTCATGCTTTCAGACAAGAGATGATACGATAGTAATAGAATTTCCCCCCTTCCACTCTAAAACGGTCTCATTTGGAAAGTTAAACTTCACCACCCTTGTTCTACAATCTATAGAGGCAAAGCAAGCATGCAACCAATCCATACCCAAAATGACATCAAAATCCAGCATATCAAGTTCTAATAGCTCAACATAAGAAACTCTACTGGGCAACATTATAGGAAAATTTCTATACAGCTTTTTTGCAACAACCGACTCACCCACCGGGGTAGACACTATAAAAGGTTCATGCAATATATCGGGCAAAATGTCAAACTTTTAGGTACTAGAGGAGTAACAAATAATAAAGTAGTACTGGGATCAAGTAAGGCATATACATCAATAGAGAAGACTTTGAACATACCGGTCACCACGTCGGGAGAAGTCTCTTGCTTACCCCTAGAGGGGAGAGCATAGAAGTGGTTCTTCTTTGGAGCTTCATTTGAACCACTTGCTTGATCTTGACCACTACCCTTGTCTTGACCCCTCACATTAGGGCAATCCCTAACCTTGACCCCACTATTTCCACAACCAAAACTATTGTCGGTTCCCTTAAGACAATCACCATAGTGCTTCTTGCCACACTTTCCACAAGTTGGATTCTCAGTTGGTGAACTAATACCCTTTCCCTTCTTAGGCTTAGTATTAGACACCCTATCATCACGAGCCTTATGGAACTTAGAAGGAACTTAATTAGATACCCGCTTCATAAACCTAGGCTTGTCTTGTATCTCAACCCTATTCTTTGAAGAACCACCATCAAAAGATCTTGCCCTCATGGCATCTTTACACTTCTTCTTAGCGCTTGCTTCTTCTGCATGTTGGGCATGAACCATAAGACGAGAAATGTCCATGTTGTCATGTAGCATAACCGAATGACACTCTTCTTGCAAATCATCCTACACCCCCATCACAAAATGACTTATTTCATCTCTAGGATTGGAAACTAAAGAAGGAGGATATTTTGACAATTAAGTGAATTTCAAGGAGTATTCATGAACACTCATACCTCCTTGGCGAAGGTTGATGAACTCCACCACTTTAGCTTCCCTTTTCTCCCTAGGAAAGAACCGATAAAGAAAAGCCTTCTTGAACACTTCCCAAGTCACGGGTCCACCTCTTAAAGGCCTATTGTCCCTCCATTGGATGTACCATGCTTGACCCACATACTTCAGTTGATAGGTGGCTAACTCGGCCTTCTCACTAGTAGACCACCCCATAGCATAAAGGATCTTGTAGATTTCATCCATGAACTCTTGGGGTCTTCTTCAAGCTTGGACCTATAGAAAGTAGGAGGGTTCATACTAGTGAAATCCATTAGATGGGAGGCTATGGTATCAAGTTGTTGATGAGCTCGGGGTACAACCTCCCAATTAGCTTGGGTCGTCATGGCTTGTGCTTGAGTAGTGGAGGCTTGTGCTTGGGTAGTAATGGCTTGGGCGATTTGGAGGAGAGCATCCCTTATGTTCTCGGCCATCAAAGGAGGAGGATTCACCGGGGCTTGGTCGTCATTCACATATTCCTCAAGAAGAGGAACTTGATCACCACGAGGAGGAACTCCAGCATTGGCAATCTCTTCTTCTAGTATTTGTGCCGCATTCCATCGATTATTCATTGCCTATAATCACAACAATAGGATTAGATGCAAAAGCACATAGAGCTAACACTCCAAAGGCACAATATTAGACTTCCAAGAGAGTGAGAGTCTCCTAAGCATCATGTAGGTTCCTATCCATAAGTGTGGCGCTCTTCACAATTATGAATAAGAATTTACGTAGACGTGGTTGAGAGAGACATCGACTCAAAGATAATTCAACATCATGCTCTGATACCAAGTTTGTCACATCCGAGAATAGCCCCTAAACATAATCGGCGTAGTCGTCCTCTTTGAGGACTAAGACTAGCCTCATATCTTACATCGTTATATTCATAGGTCAAATTTAGCGGAAAATCTAAAACTTTTCATTACATCTACTCAGAGGTTTACATAGACATGTACATACACATAGTATATATATATCGATATACATAGACCCTTTGTATAGGAAGATTACTTAGTCTTCTACTTTTATTGCACATAATTATATAAAATAAAACATAGTCATAATAGTAGTCTCATCTCATAACCATCTAATAAGAATGTAAGAACTTGGTCATAACCCATACATCAAGTAAGAATGCCTCAAATGGGCTATACAATGTTTCATACAAAATGGAAAAGAAAGAACCATAGAAGTTTTTAACTAAAAAGAACTCCATTAGCTAGATAGTGGCATCGCCCTCGAAAATGTGAGGACCTACCCTACTTGGATGATCAAGAGATCCAAGACTTCTTCAAGTCGTATTCAAAGCACTTCAACGACCAAAACCTAAAATATTGGGGAAAAGGAAGAAATGGGGTTAGTGCACCACTTGTACTGAGTATGATACCATATGCACATATACTTCGAAAACATGCTTAGAAAAGGGACATTTCATAAAGTATGCACTTTTCATTAAAAACCTTTATGCACATTCAACAAGACCATACCAACCAATAATTCATGTTCATTAAGTCAGAGGAATGTACATCACAAGAAAAACAACATCAAGTCTAGTCAAGTCAACATGCATAGCATATAGTTGAATACATATTCAAGTAACTCTATCGTCAAGTCATAGTAGCAACAAGCACGTATAAGAGTACATTTCAACTTAATCAAGGAAAGACAATTAACCATGAACACCCATCAATTCAACAAGTGCAATGACCAGCAAAGCTCCATAACCTTACATAATAAAGTAACCCAACGAGAATCATGACTAACATCCTACTTCACATATCAGAACATTTAAGAGTACATAGCATCATACCTTAACAATATAGACCATCATATATTCATAAGTGACACCAATCAATATATAGTATCAACAATGTGCAAGTTCATCATATATATGTCATATAGAATTATAACCATTTTCATACATAAGAACATCCTCCTAAGACTCCCTTCAAGAATAACTAGTGAAATATTTAGGTAGAGTCCCATACCCCTACCTAGACGAAGTTAAACCCCTTAGGTCAACTTAATTAGCGTTCATTCCTTTAGTTCATTTTACCTTTTGGGAACATCTTGCACTAACCGACGTAGATCACATGAGCTAATGTGGAATCCGATGTGATAAAATCCTAAACCAAAAGAAGGCGTACTAATTGCCAAGGTAGTACCAAAACATGAACATAGCAACTACGTGGATCCACTAGCTAGTACTACTATGGGGGCAACATAGTTCAGGAACTAGGAGATATAGTTTGGATCCTCTTTATGATACATGAATTATCGTCTCCAATATCAAGAGTACTTTAGTGATCCTACCTTCCCTGTGTGTAAAGTGACACTCCTCACTCTAGTTCACTCGGTGCTAAGCTAGAGTCCCTTTTTGAAATGTTTTTAATGTCTGTATTAATTATCATAACTTATTGTAGGTCATAGGGTCTACCCCTTGTATAACATCATCATCATCATAGCTCAATAATAATTGCATGAGTATTGTCCTTTTATTACAATTCATATATGTGAGGTTAGCACCTTAACATTCTCATATCATAGTAAGGCACATTGGTAAATCATTCACCATCCTTATAACATTTACATCTTAAGCCAACACCTCACAATCATAATCAAGACATTTCAATTCAACATCATATCACCCTATCAATCCTAATACAAGGCATCCTCCAATACAACATCATGACATAATCACAATTAAACACAATTTGAAGTAAAGGATAGGGATCATAAGACTCACCAAGTTTCCTTCATAGTTCATCATCAAAGTTGTTAGACCCTCAAAATGAGCTAGGTTGAGATAGATCCTAACACTTGTGTCATGATGTTTTAAAGTCATAAAATTGTTAAAAATGTCATATTAAGCAGTATATATAGTTTGGAAGTATTTGGAGGTCAAACGTCCAAGAACGTCCAAGACGTTCGGAAACTAGTCGAAGTTGAAGTGGTGTGTCATAGTATTTTGTAGTGATGTTTTAGGGAATGGTTTGAAGGTGAAATTCAGTACCGAGGGTTGCTACGCATAGCCTGATATACAAAGGGTCGAAAAGTCCGGGAACAACGCCTCGGGGACCATCAAAAGGGTCCCCAAAGAAGACCCAAACATGGGCCAGCAAAGCTGTCACGCAGTGGGGAAAATTCTTGTCCTGCAACACAGGGCTGTCACGAAACCTTCTGTCCAAGAATTTTTGAAAATTTAGAATTGGAAATGTCTCCGCGACGCGCAATAAAGTCCTAGATTTCGTTGCGTCGTTTTTAAGTCAAATTTATGTTAGTTAATTTGTCCAATAAATGCAGGGATCTTTTGGATAATTTAGGGGTATATTATGGATGGTTATTAGACCTATTTAAACCCCTAACCTCACCAATTAAAGCAAAAACCCTCAACTCAAAACAAAACCTTTCCATTCACTCTTACAAAACTCCATTGTTGAAGTTTTGAAGCTCCAAGGAAGAAGATAGGTTTCTCAAGTTTTTCTCCATCAATCTTGTAGGATTTTCATCAAAATTAAGGTATGGTTATTCATCCTTGAAATCTCTTTCTTCAAGGAGTCAATTCCAATGATTTTCAAAGATGATCAAAAACATTAATTGTCTAATTTCATAATCTAGACATGGGTTATTGCATAAAAGGTTTTGAATAAATGTTTTAGGATTGAATTGATGTTAATGCAATGTTTTAAAGCTATATTTCCTATGAACCCATGCAAACCATGCAATTCTTATTTTGACTACTTTATGCGTTAAGTGATCTTGTCTCTATACTTATGAATTATAGTTTAGTTTTCTATGGGCTATTGAATTATGTAAGAATTGTATTCAATTGATGTCTAATATATTAGATTGATAAATCTATATTGTATTGACTTAGATTCATTGAGCATTATATTATTGTATTGAATTGATGTTCATGGCCATGGGTAAGGGCCTTGTGGTATTAAATTGGATGATTTAGCTATGGATTAAAATGGTGACAATGGATTGGTGGTAAGCTTCCCTAGTTCTCTTTATTTTATGTTTATTAAACTTTAATTATGTTGTGATTTGGTATGGTCCACTTATTGTGGCGGTGTTAGGTGCTTTACTTGAAATTGATGTGGCCTTGTCGGCGTTACTTTACGTATTATGATGATCATGGCCTTGTCGGCACTACTTTAAGTATTATGATGATTTGTGTAGGTGATTATGTAAAGTATGATCATATCTATCTACATGGTATTAATGTGTTGGTTTGATACTGTTAGGTAATCATGTTAGACTATGACGATGTGTTTATGTGTGTAGTCTTAGAGTTGATGCATGATTGTTCCTACTTGACTATATGAGTCTATAATGGTTATATTGATGATGTTATAGTAATGTATAGGATGACATAAAGATGATATGGGTGATTCCTAAGTGCTTCAAAGAATGATATGCTATATGTAAAGATGTGTGTGTCTTGTCTTGGTAGACTTGTGTCCCTTACTTGATACATGTACAATTATGAATATGAACATCTTGACTTAGTAGGCTTAGGAACCTTTGTCTTGTATGTGTATGGATGAACGTTGAAGGAAAGTCTAGGATCGGTAGACCTAAGATGGTGCCCTTCTAACAATGACTATTATGTGGAACCTTCTATATAGAAAGAAGGTTAAGAATGAGCTATCCTTATTAGACCATTGAATGGCATCCCTAGTGGACCCATCTTTGGTAAGTGCATTATGACTATGTAATGACTAAGAGATGGTACCTTTTAGTATGCCCCTTTTTATTGAACTTACTCTATGAGAACAAAGTCTACCACAGAGTGAATATGTTATAGTTTGTAGCTCTACTTAAGAAGGAGTCTAGAGTACAATGTATCTCTACTTGAGAATGAGACTAGATTGCATAAAAGACCTTGATATTCCCAAACCATGTTCCTACATGGGATGTTCCTAGTTCTACCATTGGAAAGTAGAACACCCTCCATCGGAGTAGGGTTATGACTCTGGATTCCATGCCTAGCTAGTATGGTCTATGTCGTTTATTGCCTATTCTCATCATGTGGGATACATACTAGTGTTGGATAAGTACTACGAAGTTTAGGAATTGGAATGAGACGCTATCTAGACATGGCACAATTAGGCTTTGAAGATGTTAGTGTGTGAGTGCCCTAGGTCTTCGTAAAGACCATTATGTGAATGTCCATAAGTGATGAATGTTTTCTAATGACTTAATGAACATAATGACTTTAGTAAAGGAATGCTAATGAAAAAGGTACTTATCTAGATTAGGTTTGAGATTGCTTAAGCAGGCTTGAAGAGGGTGTATGGGCGGTCTCTTCATGTCTTACTTAGGTGAGTCTTAGAGTAATTCTAGGTAGGGAGTTTAACAAATAAAGTAAGATTGATCTTATCTTAGGTAGTCTTAAGGATCATTTAGGTGTGCTTAGAGAGGGTGTACGGGTGGTCTCTCTTTGTCTCACTTAATTGAGTCTTAGGATAACCTTTGGTAAGAGGGTTGCAAGATAAAAGAGGTCAGTGTGAAGTTGAACTAAGATCACTGTAACATTCTTGAATATTTGGTAAAATGTTTATGTGATATCTTATATGTTTCTAAGGTGTTAAATGTAGTTCTTCTGCTGATACTATGATGTTTTAATAAAAAATATCATGTTTTATACAAATGTCCGTTTCTCATGATTTTATGCATTATGCCATACTTAGTACAACTGTTTGTACTAATTCCATACATTTTGTCTATCTCTAAAGGTGTAGGTGGCGTTTGAGAGGAGTCTCGAAGTTGAATCTTGGATTAGTGTTCATTCAAGTAAAAAGTTGGTATGTCCTCACTAGATTCGAGGACATCTTGATGTTTAGATTTCATTATTGAAAGTATTGTAATAAACTTAGCTATTTTCTATATGATGAAGTATGGTCCGTATCCCAATATATTCGTATGTCTAAGATGGCTACTTTGAGACTTAGCCTTTCATTATGTTTTTCTGTAAAAGATATATTTTGAAGTATTATTATTTCGTGTGAAACGTTTTAATTCCGCACTACTTTTCATACATGTATGCAATGAATGGTACGAAAGGGCTTTTACAAGACCTCCGAGAGGTCGAGTAGGCCGTGTTTCAATTTTAGAATGCTCTAACTTCTAGGGGGTACTCTCGGGTCGTGAAAAAGGTCTTACAAGGCTAGAACAATCATTACATCATAATTCCATACTAGATCATAGCTTAAGACAAGATACTTAGGTCAATTCACAATTTACTTCATAACCTAAATCATCTTCTCAAGAACTAGCATGAAAGACCACAAATCACCCTAATTCATTCATGATTAGTGTAACAACATCATTTAGTAGTAATTCAACCAATAACCAAGTCAATTGAATCAATATAACCTAATTCATATCCAGATCAAAACCTAGGGTTAAGGGTAAAGGGTTATCTTCTACAAACTACACCAAACCATAAAGATATATCATAATTGAGTTGAATTACATGTTAATATATTCATAATATCCAAAATAAATTATAAACAAATCAATTCATAACATCAATTTCGTATTGGATGAAAACCCACTTGAAAACTCAACTTTGGAAATCAATTTTTGAAGTAACCCTTTGAGGAAAAAGGTCTAAAAGGTGAATTATATCCCACACCTTACTAATTGATGATGATTGACGGAGAAAACCTTTGTATTTGCATCCCTAGAACCCTCCCCTAGCGCGGTCTTCAATGGAGTCTTCACTAGAGAGAGAGAGAAGAGAGAAGGAAGAGAATTTTGTTTTGTGAGTTGTGATTAATCTAATGGGGTTGGGGTTTTTATATGGGGGGTAAATTAACTTAATTAGGCTTACAGAATCCCCTAACTAAATACCTAACCCCTTAATTAATTAATTAGGACTTAGTCAAAACATGCAGAAAAATTGCTGGCCCCATCGACGATACCACGATCGATGGATCGTTGGTCCATCGACGGCCAGTCCATCCCTCCGTGCTGCACATCTGTGGTTTTAGTCACAGACTTTGCTATTGATACCCTCCAATAATTTGGCTAAGTTACCATCTATGGTGGCATCGACGCCCCGACGATTCACCAACGGCCCGTCGTTCCCCTTCGTGGGTGAACACTGCCCAGGCAACCTTGACACCAAAATGCAAGGGTCCTCTTCAAGGGCCCTTGGTTGGTCCTTGGGGATTCATACCTGGACATCTCGCCCATGAATAACCTTATACACATGTTAGACACCCTTCCATCAATTTTCATCATTTTCTGACTTCTAACAGCTAGTAAAATAGGCTAAGGCACACTAGTACCTCCTTGAACTAGTTTCCGGACGTCATGGACGTTCTTGGACATTTTTATTTCTTCACCTCCCAAATGATTTATATACATTATAATTGACCCTAAAACAGTGTTTGAACATTAGGACACTTATGTTAGGCTCTAAAACATGTCTTGGATTTTCGAAATGTTACACTAGGCTACCTTGCCTATACTAATGCAAGCTACCATGAAATCATCCTAACAATGCTAGTTCAAGCTAACCTTAGGAGAGATTAATTCCTCAATACCAATCTACCATGAGATCTAGCATGTAAATCTACATAATCCAACTATGAATGAAACAAATCACAGGAATCAACCTCAAGGTATTCTATTCTAACAAGCATAATTCATTTTTGGTGATGAACCTTTCACATTTTACATACAAGCATTCATTTAGTTCTAAGAAGGTCATGTGGATAAGAGCCTTCCACCATAACTCTATCTATATTGTGTATCAATTCAATGAAAGCTAGTTCATCCTACTAAACTTACTCATTAAGCCCTAGAGACCATCATTGTGACTTCAACCGTACATTCAAGGTTTACTCCACAATCATCATACTAGTCTAGATCACAAGACACATTAGCCCTAAGCATTGGTAATATGAAATTCTACGCAAAATTAGTCAAAAGTCCCAATTCGTAATCATGTAAGTCCATGTTCTGACATACATGTATAAGTGTAGTTCAATTCATCATTTCATATTCACATTCTTGGATAAGCTCTATACATGATAACAACCCTAACAGAATCTAGAAAGAATCATCAATTTCTCATCAAAAATAAAACCCAGATACTGTGAAAATTAGGGTTAAGCAAGGAATTCACGTAATTCTTCATCATATCATTAATCAACACTAAATTAATAATATATGACTAGTATCCAACCATTTGGAATCATACCCACCTAAAACCGATACATTGGAAGTAACCCTATTTTGATTAGGGTTCTTCTTAAACAATTAGGGGAAGTTCTAAGGGTGTCTATGGATAGAAGAACCCATAAATAAAAATCAAAACATACCTTAATCAATGCTCTAACACAAGCCTTTAGCAATTGAGACTTTTTTCTTGAACTTAGCTTCAACCCTAGCTTCTTCCTCAATTGAGGTTCTTCTTAGAGATAGAAATATTCTATGTAGAGGATGAAATTGGGGGTTTTCTTTAGATTCTAGTGAGAATGAATTAATCAAGCCAAACTTAGGTCTAATAAGTTTATGTAGTTGCTAGGAAAGAAAAAGAAAAATGTAGGGTCAAATTTTCTAATGAACTAAGGACATAATCCTTTTAGCTTAAAAATTACAAGTCATGATTACTTTTTGCACCCTCGTGGCTCGCCAAGTGGACCGTTGGATCGCCCAAATTTCTAGCAAGCTCCTTAAAAGGGCAATTCGATAGGAGATCTTTGGGGGGCCTATGGCAATTAACTAAGAAGGTTGGCGTGTTGTGACATATATTGCCCTTAGTTCCAAAACTAAGGACAAAGGGACATCCCACTAGGTGACCCTAGTTTCCTTTTGTGCATCGCCAAGTGACATGGGCAATCTAGGAGAAGAAGTTCTCTCTCACACTAGCTTGATAACTTAAGCCCTTAAGACCCTATACCATTCCACATATAGTCTTATAAACTACACTGTCTAACAGGTTTCTTGATGTTCAAGTACTAAACCCCTCATCAAAGTCTTATCAACGACTTTAATTTACATTCCAAACCATAGAACCCTTACATAAGGCCCAGTATACTATACTAGTTTCTAGGGTGTTACGACAAGACTATAATAGACGTGGTTTGAGACGTCTTAGAACCATTCCAAGACCTTTCTCTCAGATACAAAGTTTTTCAAGACCCAAGAGTACCCCCTAGATGTGACATAGCGTACAAGACTCAAAAAATCCTCATACAAGCCTCTTAGCGTATCATAACATAAGATAATAGGAAATTGTGCAAAAATTTATATCTTTTTGTTTCAAATCAAAAACTTTCATACAAACAAGCGGAAGTTCGCAGCCCATACAAAAGTATGACTTGGGAATTGGGACGCAGCCCATACAAAAGTCTAAAAGATAAAATAGGGACTTAAAGGACATGGTGGTCAAGCCCTCAAATGCTATGAGGACTCACCATAACTTTGCCTCTTGATCTACTATGAACTTAGCCACGAGGATGGAAGCCGATATCGTCAAACCCTACACTTTGGGAAAGATGTAGGAAATTATGGTAAGTAGAAAAATGCATCAAGTATGATAGCCATGAATAAAAACCTTTTAAACATGCTAAAAATGGCATCTTAGTTGAAAACCATTCTAGAGTCAATGTTTGAGAATAATCATGCACATTTGTATAAAAGCGTAACTAACAATCTAATTCAACATAAAGATCAAAATGGCAAAATTGAAACATACCATAAGCACTCTAAAAGATTACTTATGCAATGCATGAGTAAGACCCCATACTAAGTAAATCTTTTTGTGTTAATAGTTCATAGTTCATTCTATCATAATCAATACTTACATCATCATATCAAAATAGAACCATCTCATAAGTGACCTTAAGTTATACTTCAGAAATGCACAGATAAGATCACATAATCCCCTCTACACTAAGTACTACTTTTAGGCCACCATAATCATACTTACTGTCATGACCGCAAAGAACCCCGTAGAAGTAACATAGCGTACTTGACCTCTCAGAGGTCTTATACAAGCCCATAGACATAATTCATCACATTGTCTTAAAAAATTTAGTGGAAAATTCAAAACTTTTCATAACACATCATATTGTAGAACATCACTTCATTAATAATATATATATATATATATATATATATATATATAATACCATATTACTTAGTTAGATCTAAGTCTCTTTTGTCATCTTAGACTCAACATCAATAGTGTAGAATAGGGTCACGACCCTTAACAACATAAGATAATATGTATGTTATTCCATATACTTTGAATAAGATCTTGACATAGGGAAATCCTTGAATCTTAAGGATCACTTTCTTTGAACTTGGGATATTTATCCAAGATCTTCACTTAGGAGACATACTGTAGCCATCATCACCTACACTTTGTGTAAAAAGGTGAAGAAGAATGATATTAGTACAAGAATGCAACAAGTATGGAAACCATGCAAAAATAGCATGGATTGAATTATGATGGGCATTAAAAGCTTTTAAGAAAACATCATGGATGGTGAAAGGTTTTCTGATGCATGGTCTAAGGAGTTATCCTATGATACGAAAATGGGTGAATAGCCATGTCATTTAATTATAAGACAAGTTAAAATTAATAACTATTCAGTTGGATTTAGGTTTAGCATCGAGAGGATATGGAGATGAAAGCTCTCACATAGCTTGAGGCAGGATTTCTAGTAGCAATCTCCATATCACATTCCTATGTGCCCACATAGGATGATTGTCTAAATATATACAATGATTATCTCATATAGACATTAGTTAGTGGATCCACTTAAGCTAGACGTTTATGGTCCTACCTTGTAAAGTAGGACAACCTCTTTTCGGTGTGAGAAGAGTACATAGGATTCCATGTTATTGGTCACATGGTCTCTATGTCGGTTAAGACTGCTTTACACAACAATGATGAACAAAGGTTACTTCAAGAAATATCTCACATTTTTATAAAGATTATCATTCTTGCATTGACCATGATTATGATTTATGTTTTCTAACCCCCTTATCTCATGTTTTGACTTGGTTTTTGTATATCACGAAAAGTCCTTTTAACATGATTTTAAAAATTCTATGCTTCACTATCATACTTGGGACATATTTATACAAACGCATACTCTTGCACATTGTTTCCCTAATGTAGGGTCCGATTGTCACGACTGGAATCTAGACCCCAGACGAGACCGGCGTCGTTGATCTCTCAGAGGTCGCAGACAAGCCTACTTACGTCATTCTTACTTTACATAGGTTAATTTTAGCGGAAAATTTGAAACTTTTTGTTTATAAATATTGCTTACTAAACATTTATAATACATTAGTAATTTGTTCACCATCAACCATCTAACATTAAGAGATAATCAAATGAAAGGAATAGTTCAATACCTATAAAGCGTATATTTGCCAAAATGGCACCAACACATAGTCTGAATAAAACAGGAAAGAAACGCTAGTGGAACATGCTCCACTAGCTCAACTCTAAAACTAAGCTAGAATATAAAACAGTAGTGTCCTCGAAAGCATGAGGACCTACCAACTACGGATGAATGGTGGACGTCCGGATAACTGCAACGATGATCCTGTAGCTCTATCATCCACCTATGCCTGCACCTAAAATAGTAGAGTTTGTATAGGGTTAGTACACACTTGTACTAAGTATGGGTATATGCAAGCACACACCAAGGACATGCATGAGAAAGAATAGCTCTTTCCTAACAACATGATTTTTGGAAGTCAAGTCAGTGGACTTGCCAAATTGAGATTAGGAAAGTTTCCAAATTTGGATTAGGAAAGTAAATGAGCTTTCAAAATTTGGATTAGGAAAGTTATGCCATGAGAATAACATATGTCATCATACTTATCACATTTGCACACAACACATAACATTTACACATAGCACATATCATATAGCACATAGCACCTTTTTGCATGTAGCACATAACTTCTTTAATGTTATTCATTAATATGCCATGAGACCTTGGAATGATGGACTTGACATTAAGACATCCCAGAAATGAGGGCTCAACAGACGGGACCTCAACTAGAGAGTCTTCATTAGCAAACACAGAGTCTGCTTCGTTCATTCATACGTACTCAATTTCATTTCGTTCATAGGCCAGTGTAAACACCAGCTATACCTAGGATGTAGTTTAAGACTTTCATTAGGTTCGTTGTGCAATGACCAAGAATGACCTAACGTCATTACTTGAATCTAACTCACCTTTTGATTATCCTATTCTAACACCCTTGGTATCATTAATTTCATTATGTGCTTCATTTGAGGCTGGCCTCATTCATTCAATGGGAACTTTAACTTTAACCGACATAGATCATGTGAGCATCATGAAATCCAGTGTCTCCCCCACACCGAAAAGAGGTGGAATCACCGGCCAAGGTGACCCAAAACATGCTAGCATACATGGGAATTTAACCCCGCCAGATCCCTATATTGGCAGTATAGGTTCGAAGACCAGGAGATATAAGGAGACCCATACCCGTCAAGCCGAACAGTCTCATCTCATGAGAGTTACGTGAAACTCCGCCCTTCTCGAAAGAAGGCATCACCGCTCATAGCTAGTCTATCGATGCTCAGTATATAGTTCCATTTCATTTAACTCATACGTCATGGAAGCTGACTTCTAGTATGAGGACACCATAGCTCATTAGATGATTTCTCATCTCATCATTAGTATCAAGTGTGTTAAGCTCAATACCTTCATTAGAGTGTTCATAGAGACTGATCTCTTCATTATCTTACACTCTCATAGGTGAGTACGTATTGGTAACATTTATTTAGGCTCATTCGAGATTACTCTAATCATTTACATTAATCTTATATCATGTTGTCACCACATTCATTATCATTAACACCCTTGCTTTTCATAATTACTCACCTCTTATTACGTGAACGTTCATTTCATCATATGCCAATGCATTTGGCCATTTAGTGTATCTTACACTCATACTTAACCCTTCTAGGGTTCATCATTTCATTACATACTTCTTAGATTCACTTACTTTGAACGTATGTTAGACTTATGCGTCTATACATTCAAGTCATGACACTTCATTCATATTTCGTCTAAGATTATGTGATACAAGACTTATGTATCTTGTATATGTGCCAAGATCTTGATTTCGATTTAAGTATGTGGCATTATTCTCGGATATTTTATTCACGTATGACTTATGCATCAATACGGAAGCTTGAGCAAGGAAACCCAAGTCTTGAATCAATAGGATATCATTTATATTTTTAATTGATTTTTATTCTAATATTCATAACATTATGAGTCTAAGTTAAATCACAATATTAACATTGAAGGATTAATTTTCTCCTTAGTAATAATCCTAATTTGGCCGAAGGGTTGTGGGTTCGAACCCCCATAACCCCTTTTTAATTTTTATTAACTTCATCTTGCCCAATTTCGCCTAAACCAAGAGGTTGTGGTATCAAACCACCACAGCCTCTTTTATTTTGTTTTTTAATTCGCCTAAGTAGGGAGGTTGTGGGTTCGAACCCCCACAGCCTCCTTACTTTTAATTAATTTTCGCTAGGGGCTGTGAGGTGGTGGGTTCAAACCCCCACAGCCCCATATATATTTTTCTTTTTATTTTTGCTAAGTTGAGGGAATTGGCAGTGAGGTCGTGGGATCAATCCCCCACAGCCTCACTTGCTTTATTAACTTATTTTTGCCTCCTCTAGTTCCAGCCTTGAGGTCGTGGGTTCGATTCCCACGCCTCACATCCTTTTTTTTTCTTTATTCTCCTTCTTCCTTGCTTCCCACGAGTCATGTGTTCGATTCCCCCCATCCCCATTTTTTTATTAATTCATTTTGTGGGCAGCAGCTAAGGGCTTCGAATCCCCTTAGCCCCAACACATTTTATTTTTAAAAACATTCCAGCCTCTTGGTCATGTGAGGTCTTGGGTTCGATTCCCCTTGACCTCACCTATTTTAATCACTTTTAAAACTCTTCCAAAATTTCGAGAACCTGCCCGAAATCAACATCACAAGCTGGAAATTTTGATTACCTTTTTGCAGCCTATTTTCTCCACTCTTTAACGTTAAAAGTTCATGCATTTGGAGTAGTGTTTAGTGAGTCCTTTAGGTGCATTTTCATGGACATATTTGGCCAAGAATTTTTCATTAAATTCAGCCACATTACACTTAAATGAACATCATCATTTACATAAGTTTATACACTTAAAATGACAACCAAAACCATATCAAACTTGAAGCCATAAATCAAAACTCATTTACAGTAAGTTTACATTAAACTTTTTCACATACACACATATATTTTCGGCAATAAAGCTTGTCATTCATATGATTCCAAATACATGTTCATGAACATATTCATCACAAAAATACATTGCAACACCTAATTTCTACCAGCAAACATACCAACCTATGATTTGATGGGAGCTAAGGACAGGGATATGCAACGGGGAACAACTTAGTTTTCGGATTAAAATCGTCTGAGTCCTAAGGGTCTCTTGGGAAAGGGACCAAGAGTAAGAAGACCCATACCTTAATTTCCTTGTTCAAACACGAATTTGCTGCCCAAAATCCTCTCCATAAATCAGTCCAAGCTTTCTCAATCGTCCACACTACTCGACAACCACTTCTCTTTGCTTTATCGTTTGGTTACTTTGTTTTTCTTAAAAATTTTGTGTGAGTTCTTCAAGTGTGAAGAACTCTTGATATATTTTCAGTTCTTCACCTTCCTTTGGCAGAGAGAAACGTGAGAGTAAATTGTGAAACGTGAGAGAGAGATATCGTGAGAGAGAGAAGCTTTAAGATAGGAGTTTTGGTTTGGGAATTAGTCAAACTAGGACTCCTAGCTAAATTATTAAATAAAATCTGATTTTTGTTTTTCTTAAATCAGATGATATTTATTATTTAATTTAATTAATTTATCCAACTAATTAAAAGCAAGTTAAATCCTTGTTTCAAGTGGGGTTCGAACCCGAGTGACTCCCATTTGTGAAAATGGGTCACTCCGGGTTGCCCCACCCGAATTGTTTTAATTTATTAAATTAATTTATTAAATAATTAATTCCTCAGGGTAATTACAATATTACCCTTGGCTTGGAAAAGACCATTTTACCCTTGGACCCTCAAAACTTAAAATTTCTTCTTTTGAGTCCGGTAAAAACTCTTTCGATTAAATCTTCGTTTTCGTGAGCCTCACATGGTTGGTTCCAACCTTTCCAAGCCCAATTAACTCCCCAAGTTAGTTGGCTTGGTCGTAGAAAGGGTTCTGAGGTCTGGTTCTACGCGTATCAGCCCGTGTGGACCTTGGTCTAATCGCAAGCATTCTTGAAAAACCTAAGTCTTGATCCTATTCATTTTTAGGGTTGTTACATTATCCCCCCCTTAGGAACATTCGTCCCCGAATGACACTACTACTTCACGTTGTAATGCCAGTCAGATCATAATAAAAGCACTATACACAGTCAATCAATAGCAACAAAATACGGGAAGGTAAGGAAACATAGGTTTAAGAGTATGAAGTCTTACCTCAAGAGCTGAACAGGTGAGGGTAGCGGGCTCTCATGTCGGCCTCAGCCTCCCACGTAGCACCCTCAACAAGATGATTTCTCCACAATACCTTCACTATGGCAATCTCCTTGTTCCTCAGCCGCTTGACCTGTCTGTCTAAGATCTCAACAGGTACCTCCTCATAAGACAAGTCTTCACCAACCCCCAAACCTTCAACAGGTAAGATTGATGCTGGATCACCTAGGCACTTCTTCAACATAGAGACATGAAAGACTGGATGAACAGAAGCTAGTTCTGTAGGCAATGCTAAATCATAGTCCACCTCACCCACACGCTGTAGGATCTCATATGGCCCAACATACCTCGGACTCAGCTTCCCTTTTCTACCAAATCTCATCACCCCTTTCATAGGCGATATTTTCAAGTAAACCTGGTCACCAACATCAAACTCTAAGGGCCGCTTTCTGTTATCAGCATATGACTTCTGCCGACTATAAGCAGTAGTCAACCTGTCCCTAATCATTCTGACCTTCTCTAAGGCCTCATGAATGATCTCCGGACCCAAAATGGATGACTCTCCAACCTCGAACCACCCAACTGGAGATCTACACCTCCTACCATACAGTGCCTCAAACGGTGCCATCCCAATGCTGGAGTGATAGCTATTATTATACGAGAACTCTATCAAAGGCAGATGGTCATCCTAGTTACTTCTGAAGTCAATCACACACGCTCTCAACATATCCTCCAATGTCTGTATGGTGCGCTCCGCCTGCCCATCTGTCTGAGGGTGAAAGGCAGTGCTAAGCTTCACCTGCGTGCCCAAGCTCTTCTGGAAAGATCTCCCGAAATGAGAAGTAAACTGAGCCCCTCTGTCTGAAATAATAGACAAGGGAATCCCATGCCATCTCACAATCTCATCAATGTAGATTCTCGCATAATCCTCGGCTCTGTAAGTAGATTTCACAGGGATAAAGTGGGCACACTTAGTCAATCTGTCCACAATAACCCATATAGAGTCATGCTGCCTCCTAGTCCTCGGAAGCCCAACCACGAAGTCCATATTAATGGCCTCCTATTTCAAAGTCGGAATCTCAATAATCTGCGTCAGACCACCAGGCTTGAGATGCTCTGCCTTAACCTGCTGACAATTAGGACACTTGGCCACATATTCTGCAATGTCCTTCTTCATGCCATCCCACCAATAAATATGCTTGAGATCATGATACATCTTGGTGGAACCTGGATGTATAGAATATCTGGAACCATGGTCCTCTGCAACAATCCTGGTCCGCAAATCATCCACATCTGGCACACACAGCCTGTCCTGATACCTAAGTATGCCATCACCTCCCAAAGTGAAAGACTCATTCATCTTCATCAGCACTGAGTCCTTCAGATCCATCAACACGGGATCTAGATGCTGACCCTGCTTGACTTCAACTACCAAGGATGATTCAGAACTAGGATGAACTGAAACATCCCCACTAGTGGAGTCAACCAACCGCACACCCAGTCTGTGTACATCTTTTACCATCTCCTTCTTCTCATCATCAACGTGAGCTGTACTTCCCATGCTCATCCTGCTCAAAGCATCAGCTACAACATTAGCCTTACCTGGGTGATAGTGCACATTCATATCATAATCCTTCAACAGCTCCAACCATCTCCGCTGATGTAGATTCAACTCCCTCTGTGTGAACACGTACTGGAGACTCTTATGGTTTGTGAACACATCTACATGCACTCCATACAGATAATGCCTGCACAGCTTTAGCGCGAACACCACAGCTGCCAACTCCAGGTCATGAGTGGGATAATTCTTCTCATAAACCTTGAGCTGTCTGGATGCATAGGCTACCACCTTACCAACCTGCAGAAGAACACAACCTAAAACCAACACTAGATGCATCACAATAAACAGTGTAATTCTCACCACACTTAGGCAAAGTAAGCACCGGGGCTGAAGTGAGTCTGTCCTTGAGCTCCTGGAAACTCTTCTCACAAGTCTCCGTCCATTCGAACTTGGCTTTCTTCTTAGTCAAAGCTGTCAATGGGGCAGCAATGGAAGAAAAAACCTCCACAAACCTGCGGTAGTAACCAGCCAATCCCAAAAAGCTACGGATGTCAGTAGGAGTAAGAGGCTTTGGCCAGTTCTTCACAGCCTCAGTCTTCCTGGGATCCACCTCCCTGATCGGACACAACATGACCCAGGAAGGTCACTGATCTCAGCCAAAATTCACATTTACTGAATTTGGCATACAACTGATGCTGTCTAAGTACCTGCAAGGTTAGTCTCAAATGTTGTTCATGCTCTTCCTTGGTCTTAGAGTAGACGAGAATGTCATCAATGAATACTATGACGAAAGAGTCAAGGTATTCACGGAAGACCCTGTTCATGAGATCTATAAATGCAGCAGGTGCATTCGTGAGACCAAATGACATGACTAAAAACTCATAGTGACCATAGCGGGTACGAAAGGCTGTCTTTGGAATATCTCCATCCCTAACTCTAAGCTGATGATACCCTGAACGAAGATCAATCATAGAGAAGAAACTACACCCTTGGAGTTGATCAAACAGATCATCTATTCTGGGGAGTGGATACTTATTCTTTATAGTGACTTTGTTGAGCTGCCGATAATCGATACATATTCTAAGGGTTCCATCTTTCTTCTTTACAAACAACACTGGAGCGCCCCAAGGGGATATGCTCGGTTGAATGAAAACCTTGTCACTGAGATCTTTTAACTGCAGCTTTAACTCTTTGAGCTCAGCTGGGGCCATTCTGTAAGGAGGTATTGAAATTGGTTTAGTATTGGGTTCTAAATCGATACCAAAGTCAATCTCTCGAAGGGGAGGGACTCCAGGTAAATCATCAGGAAATACATCTAAGAACTCATTAACTACAGGCACTTAGTCTATAGAAGGAATGTCATGATCTAAATCATTAACACTCACAAGATGACACAATAACCCCTTGGACATCATTTTATTAGCCTTAAGATTTGAAATCAAGGGGTTAGGACGACTCGAATTGTACCCCTCCCAGACTAACTCTTCTTCGTTAGGAAAGCGAAATCTCACCACTCTACTACGACAGTCCAAGAAAGCATAACAACTGTGAATCCAATCCATACCAAGAATAACATCAAAATCATGCATGGGTAACTCAACCAGGTTTGCACACATAGTTTTACCTCTCACAACTATTGGGCAATCCTTGTATACTCTATCAGTTCTTACATTCTCTCCTAAAGGTGTACTAACCACTATAGGATCATGTAGAACTTCAGGCAATATCTCAAAAGTAAGAGCAAGCAGAGGAGTTACAAAGGAAAGTGTAGACCCTGGATCAAGTAAAGCATAAATAGAAGTTGAGAACACTTGCAGCATACCTGTGACCACATCAGCGGACTTCCTCCTCTCTGCCTTTCAGGGCATAGAACCTGTTCCTCTTAGGAGGCTCGGCTGCTGCTGCACCCTGTGGATTTGTCCTAGGCTGAGTATTACCTCCGGCCTGACCTCTGTTCTGTGGACAGTCTCTGACCATGTGTCCACTCTTACCACAACCGAAGCAGGCATTAGTACCCTGTCTGCACTCTCCACTGTGAGCTCGGCCACACTTAGCACAATTCTTCTTAGGTCGCTGCATCTCACCTCCATTGCCCTTCTTGGGCTCAGGTCTGCCTCCTCTAGGTGTAGCACTCCTCTGAGGATTAGAATTCCCAGAACTCTGTTGCCCCTTTATGAACCTTGGCTGCTCACGGACGCTAAAGTTGTTCCTGTGGCCTCCATGACTGGGTCCTGCCTGATCTTGAGGCCTAGGACTCCTAGCATCATGAACACCTCTCTTTCTGCGGTTGTCCTCTACCTGCTGGACATACACCATCAACCTGGAAAGATCCATATTATCATGGAGCATTGCAGATTGACACTCCTCCTCTAGGTCTCCATTGATTCCTGTGAGGAACCTGCTCATCTCATCCCTGCTGTTAGAAACCAGGGAAGTAGCATACCTGGATGATTTCAACAAAGTTCAGTATATCCTCATTCTTGCTATTAAATACTAGGGAAAATAGCATACCTTGACAGCTTAACAAACTTCAGGGAATACTCCATGACTGACGTAGAGCCTTGTTTGAGGTTGATGAATTCCTCAACCTTGGCCTCCCTCATCTCCCTGGGAAAGAATCTCTCCAGAAATGCTGTCTTGAATAGCTCCCATGTGACTGGCACTCCACCTAAGACACGGCTATCTTGCCACATCTTGCACCAAGCCTGTGCAACATCCTTGAGATGATAGGAAGCCAGCTCAGCCTTCTCAATATCAGTGTCCCCCATAGCCACCAGGATCTTATAAATCTCTTTCACAAACTCCTGGGGATCCTCTGATGTCCTAGACCCGGTGAAAATAGGAGGATTCATCCTCGTGAAATCCCTCAGCCTGTCAGCCATGCTACGAACCGGTGGGTTCTCCCTCTGAACATCCTTCCTGTTGACCTGGGCTGTCATAGCCTGGGCCTGCATAGTAATGGCCTGTGCCATCTGGGCCAGAGATGCCCTCACCTCAGCATCAGTCATCCCAGCTAGATTAGCTGGCACAGCCACTCCTTCAGCTGGAGCCTGGGGTGGAACTCGGTTACCCCCAGCAGCTGCTCCTCCTCTCCTCTGACCAATAGCTCTCCTAGTGTTCATTGTCTGAAAACAACAAAAATTTGATGTTAGACACGCTCATAACACCAAGAACTCAGATATTAGGAAAAGCACGATAAGATTAGAAGAAGGGAAATTTTCCTACGCATCATGCAGTCTCTAATTCAGGATAGTGGTGCACTTCACTACCATTACTTAGAAACTACTCAATGTGGTTGATGTGAACTCATTATTCTCGGAATTTAACCTAGTGCTCTGATACCAACTTTGTCACGACTGGAATCTAGACCCAAGACGAGATCGGCGTCGTTGATCTCTCAGAGGTCGCAAACAAGCCTACTTACGTCATTCTTACTTTACATAGGTTAATTTTAGCGGAAAATTTGAAACTTTTTGTTTCTAAATATTGCTTACTAAACATTTCTAATACATTAGTAATTTGTTCACCTAACATTAAGAGATAATCAAATGAAAGGAATAGTTCAATACCTATAAAGCGTATATTTGCCAAAATGGCACCAACACATAGTCTGAATAAAAACAGGAAAGAAACGCTAGTGGAACATGCTCCACTAGCTCAACTCTAAAACTAAGCTAGAATATAAAACAGTAGTGTCCTCGAAAGCATGAGGACCTACCAACTCCGGATGAATGCTGGACATCCGGATAACTGCAACGATGATCCTGTAGCTCTATCGTCCACCTGTGCCTGCACCTAAAATAGTAGAGTTTGTATAGGATTAGTACACACTTGTACTAAGTATGGGTATATGCAAGCACACACCAAGGACATGCATGAGAAAGAATAGCTCTTTCCTAACAACATGAATTTTGGAAGTCAAGTCAGTGGACTTGCCAAATTGAGATTAGGAAAGTTTCCAAATTTGGATTAGGAAAGTAAATGAGCTTTCCAAATTTGGATTAGGAAAGTTATGCCATGAGAATAACATATGTCATCATACTTATCACATTTGCACACAACACATAACATTTACACGTAGCACATATCATATAGCACATAGCACCTTTTTGCATGTAGCACATAACTTCTTTAATGTCATTCATTCATATGCCATTAGACCTTGGAATCATGGACTTGACATTAAGACATCCCAGAAATGAGGGCTCAACAGATGGGACCTCAACTAGAGAGTCTTCATTAGCAAACACAGAGTCTGCTTCGTTCATTCATACGTACTCCATTTCATTTCGTTCATAGGCCAGTGTAAACACCAGCTATATCTAGGATCTAGTTTAAGATTTTCATTAGGTTCGTTGTGCAATGACCAAGAATGACCTAATGTCATTACTTGAATCTAACTCACCTTTTGATTATCCTATTCTAACACCTTTGGTATCATTCATTTCATTATGTGCTTCATTTGAGGCTGGCCTCATTCATTCATTGGGAACTTTAACTTTAACCGACACAGATCATGTGAGCATCATGAAATCCAGTGTCTCCCCCACACCGAAAAGAGGTGGAATCACCGGCCAAGGTGACCCAAAACATGCTAGCGTACATGGGAATTTAACCCCGCCAGATCCCTATATTGGCAGTATAGGTTCGAACACTAGGAGATATAAGGAGACCCATACCCGGCATGCCGGACAGTCTCATCTCATGAGAGTTACGTGAACCTCCGCCCTTCCCGAAAGAAGACATCACCGCTCATAGCTAGTCTATCGGTGCTCAGTATAAAGTTCCATTTCATTAAACTCATACGTCATGGAAGCTGACTTCTAGTATGAGGACACCATAGCTCATTAGATGATTTCTCATCTCATCATTAGTATCAAGTGTGTTAAGCTCAATACCTTCATTAGAGTGTTCATAGAGACTGATCTCTTCATTATCTTACACTCTCATAGGTGAGTACGTATTGGTAACATTTATTTAGGCTCATTCGAGATTACTCTCATCATTTACATTAATCTTATATCATGTTGTCACCACATTCATTATCATTAACACCCTTGCTTTTCATAGTTACTCACCTCTTATTACGTGAACGTTCATTTCATCATATGCCAACGCACTTGGCCATTTAGTGTATCTTACACTCATACTTAACCCTTCTAGGGTTCATCATTTCATTACATACTTCTTAGATTCACTTACTTTGAACGTATGTTAGACTTATGCGTCTATACATTCAAGTCATGACACTTCATACATATTTCGTCTAAGATTATGTGATACAAGACTTATGCATCTTGTATATGTGTCAAGATCTTGATTTCGATTTAAGTATGTGGCATTATTCTCGGATATTTTATTCACGTATGACTTATGCATCAATACGGAAGCTTGAGCAAGGAAACCCAAGTCTTGAATCAATTGGATATCATTTATATTTTTAATTGATTTTTATTCTAATATTCATAACATTATGACTCTAAGTTAAATCACAATATTAACATTGAAGGATTAATTTTCTCCTTAGTAATAATCCTAATTTGAACGAAGGGTTGTGGGTTCGAACCCCCACAACCCCTTTTTAATTTTTATTAACTTCATCTTGCCCAATTTCGCCTAAACCAAGAGGTTGTGGTATCAAACCCCCACAGCCTCTTTTATTTTGTTCTTTCATTCGCCTAAGTAGGGAGGTTGTGGGTTCGAACCCCCACAGCCTCCTTACTTTTAATTAATTTTTGCTAGGGGCTGTGAGGTGGTGGGTTCGAACCCCCACAGCACCATATATATTTTTCTTTTTATTTTCGCTAAGTTGAGGGCATTGGCAGTGAGGTCGTGGGATCAATCCCCCACAGCCTCACTTGCTTTATTAACTTATTTTCGCCTCCTCTAGTTCCAGCCTTGAGGTCGTGGGTTCGATTCCCACGCCTCACATCCTTTTTTTCCTTTATTCTCCTTCTTCCTTGCTTCCCACGAGTCATGTATTTGATTCCCCCCATCCCCATATTTTTATTAATTCATTTCGTGGGCACCAGCTAAGGGGTTCGAATCCACTTAGCCCCAACACAAATTTTTTTTAAGAAAAATTCCAGCCTCTTGGTCATGTGAGGTCTTGGGTTCGATTCCCCTTGACCTCACCTATTTTAATCACTTTTAAAACTCTTCCAAAATTTCCAGAACCTGCCCGAAATCAACATCACAAGCTGGAAATTTTGATTACCTTTTTGCAGCCTATTTTCTCCACTCTTTAACGTTAAAAGTTCATGCATTTGGAGTAGTGTTTAGTGAGTCCTTTAGGTGCATTTTCATGGACATATTTGGCCAAGAATTTTTCATTAAATTCAGCCACATTACACTTAAATGAACATCATCATTTACATAAGTTTATACACTTAAAATGACAACCAAAACAATATCAAAATTGAAGCCATAAATCAAAACTCATTTACAGTAAGTTTACATTAAACTTTTTCACATACACACATATATTTTCGGCAACAAAGCTTGTCATTCATATGATTCCAAATACGTGTTAATGAACATATTCATCACGAAAATACATTGCAACACCTAATTTCTACCAGCAAACATACCAACCTATGATTTGATGGGAGCTAAGGACAGGGATATGCAACGGGGAACAACTTAGTTTTCGGATTAAAATCGTCTGAGTCCTAAGGGTCTCTTGGGAAAGGGACCAAGAGTAAGAAGACCCATACCTTAATTTCCTTGTTCAAACACGAATTTTCTGCCCAAAATCCTCTCCACAAATCAGTCCAAGCTTTCTCAATCGTCCACACTACTCGACAACCACTTCTCTTTGCTTTATCGTTTGGTTACTTTTTTTTTCTTAAAAATTTCGTGTGAGTTCTTCAAGTGTGAAGAACTCTTGATATATTTTCAGTTCTTCACCTTCCTTTGGCAGAGAGAAATGTGAGAGGAAATTGTGAAACATGAGAGAGAGATATCGTGAGAGAGAGAAGCTTTAAGATAGGAGTTTTGGTTTGGGAATTAGTCAAACTAGGACTCCTAGCTAAATTATTAAATAAAATCTGATTTTTATTTTTCTTAAATCAGATGATATTTATTATTTAATTTAATTAATTTATCCAACTAATTAAAAGCAAGTTAAATCCTTGTTTCAAGTGGGGTTCAAACCCGAGTGACTCCCATTTGCGAAAATGGGTCACTCCGGGTTGCCCCACCCGAATTGTTTTAATTAATTAAATTAATTTATTAAATAATTAATTCCTCAGGGTAATTACAATATTACCCTTGGCTTGGAAAAGACCATTTTACCCTTGGACCCTCAAAACTTAAAATTTCTTCTTTTGAGTCCGGTAAAAACTCTTTCGATTAAATCTTCGTTTTCGTGAGCCTCACATGGTTGGTTCCAACCTTTCCAAGCCCAATTAACTCCCCAAGTTAGTTGGCTTGGTCGTAGCAAGGGTTATGAGGTTTGGTTCTATGCGTATCAGCCCGTGTGGACCTTGGTCTAATCGCAAGCATTCTTGAAAAACCTAAGTCTTGATCCTATTCATTTTTAGGGTTTTTACACCGATTCTCCTATTCCTCATATTCGTGGCTAGGGATCACTTATTATATATGGAAAATTGGTGATTCCTCGTGTTCCGATGAAGAAGCCTAGTTTCTTATTGTCTTTACGTTTTAGAGATTGTATGTGATGTATGGGTCACGTGCCAATCACTCTTAATGTAATAGATGGATTTGAGACTATATAGACTTCCGCTTTGTTGTTATAAACTCTTTTATGCCATAAACTGTCTTTTAAACTCTTTCAATACTATTATCGTATTTATGTATGGTATGTGGCTTGTGTAGGATCTCTCAGGGTCATAAACTCCATGTCATGTCTAGGGTGTACTTTGGGTCGTGAGAAAGTCTCATCTCCACCCATGACAGGAAGACCCTCAAAAATGAACTAAGGTAGCTAGAGCCTCACATGTTCCTTTAAAGGTTAATAACATGTTAATAAATTTCTTTACAGCTTGTATATTTGATTTGAAGTGGTTTGGAGGTCCAACTTGCAAGAACGACCAAGACGTTCTAAAGTTAGCCTTTAGCCGTGCTAGTGTGTTCTAGTGTGCCTTCGCATTTTATGTGTTAGTTGGTGCCTAAAATGATAGGATTAGACCCTAATATGTATATGCTTGTATTAAGGTTCAAAACGTCTGGTCACGACTCCTCAAGGAAAACCCAAAAGGGTCCTTTAGGAGGACCCAAAACCATGCAGTACACTGCCTTGGCAGTTTCATTTAACGACCATGCAATAGATGCCCCGTTAAGTGACCTACGTTCCGTCGATTGGGGGCGTTGCTCCACACTTAGGCGTGTGAGCTCAGCCCCCAAAAAATTGGTCTCTGTTACAAACGACGGATGTGCAGGATGGTGTCGTCGTTCCACCAACGGTCTGTCGCTGCCATCCGTAGTTTGGACCTGCAATCTGTCTGCTAAAGCTGCCAAGTGAGGGGTGAATTGGACAATTTACCCCACATTCCAAATAGAGACTAGGAAATTATTTTGAACGCTTTTAGGTATATTAAGTTGGTTAATAACATGAAAACCCCATTCCCAATTCATTCTTAAAAATTAGAATTTCCCCCGCTAAATAAACTCTCCCTAGAAATTTCCATTAGAGATCAAGCTCAAGAACACCCTAGGGAATTGATTTTCATGACTTCTTCTTCAAGTTTTCGTGGGCTTCTCATGTAGTAATGTATGGTAATACTTCATCCTTAGTTAATCTTCCATCTAAGGAGTTCCTCCAATGGTTTTCAAAGAGAATTCATGATTCAAATTCCTAACTTTCAATCTATCCATGGGTTAATTGTCAAATTGATTTCAAAAGCATCCTAATGATGAATTTAAGATTACCTACTATTTTTATGATGAATTTCAATCCAATTTCATGAAGAATCCATGATCCGCCTAATTTTTCAAATTGGCCTATAATGTGGGTCTTGTAATCTTATTTAAATGTGTATGGAATTGTGATTCGATTATGTTTAATAGACTATTGCTACTGTTTTCTATATGGATTGGTTATGAATTGTTGGGAATTGATCAATTATGATCAATGCTTGGATAATTGGTAAGTTCACCCTAATTGCTAGCCTATGGTAGTAGAATTGACATTGAATTTCATTATGTGGTATGATCCACTTATGGTGGTGGTGTTTACTTTCTTGTCATTTTCTATGTGTCATGATGATGGACTTGAAGGAAATATGTGTAGTATGATTCAATGTGATTATTATCATGATTGTGAAGGAGTTGTGTAGTCTCCAATGCTAGTATCATGCTATAGGAGTATTGATGATGCTTCCTACGTGTGAATAATTACGTTAGGGTTAGGAGTGGTCTATATGGTTAGCATTGATGAAGTACTATTGATGAATGCCCCCTACCTATGTAACCCTATACGAATGTGTGGTCTTAAGCATGATTAGGAGTCTTAGATTGAAATGATGAAGATGTATTGTCTCCTATGCTATAATATTAGGTGTGGTCTATAGACCCTAATACTCTATGTGTGAGTTGCTTATGACTTGAGGGATATGAATAGGTGTTGTACTCCTTCAAGAGTTGGTGTTTCTCTTATGTGATCATGATGACCAATGTACACACACACCTCTCATGCATGACTACATGTGTAATATGTTCATGAAAGTAATAAAAGGTATCTTAGCTAGGATGACTTGATAGGTAGACTAGTATAGGTAAAGGTATGGGACTTTACCTAAACATTGCACATGCGTACCTTGATAGGATAGTTCCTACGATGATTCTTTATGTATATAAGTATGAATGTAAGATTAATCTATGAACATGATAAGTTGAGAATATGATAAATGCATGATTGTGAGGGATTAGAAGTGATCTGTTATGCATCTTAATTTTATGGTATGAATAAAATTATATGAATGATTAAGTATAATTATGTGGTGTCTAAATATGTTTATGTGAAAGGTTTCCTTATATATGTACAGATACACACACGTGAATGTATGAATGAAGCATGTTATGATAATCTAGTAAAGTAGGGTCTTTGAAAGGGATTACTCAATTGTACTCTAAACTAGGCTATGCTATAAATATGTTATGTCCATGTGAAAGGATATTCTCACATGATTTAGGTGTTGATGAAAGGACATTCTCATCATTAACCTATGAGCTATGTATAAGGGGTTAATATCCTAAAGCCAATTTTTATAAAGTAATGCTAATAAAGATTTTTCAAAAATGGAACTTATCTTAGCACTGAGTGACTTGACAATGAGAGGTTCCCCTTTCCAAAACGGAAGGTATGTTCACCCTATGGTTTCTCATGAGATGGAAACTACAATGAAAATTGGCATAAAGAGGGTTGCAATTATACATCTCCTAGTTCCTTAACTATGTTTCCCTCATAGGACCTAGCAAGTGGATCCACCTAATATTCTTACATGATGTTAATGTTCTACCTTGGAAATTAGAGCACCTTCTTTCGGTGTGGGGTTCCATGACACCGAATTCAATGTTGAAACATGGAAGTAAGATTATGAACCCTAACTAGAACTAACTAAGGGAAGTTGCTTAGTGTAGGTTACGGTATGAGACTTTAACTATTCATCGCACAAGTAGCTCTTGAAGGGAGTTCTAGGAGGGAGTGTTTTTATATATATGTATATGTATATGCCTATTATGCATGACATTGTTGTATTGTCCTACTTACATTATTATATGTATGATATTGGTATTATTGACTATATGATGAAGGTCTTACTTTATACGCATGTAGTTGGCTAAACTTGTCATATTGATGTATGAAGTAAGTGATAGGGCTTGTGGTCTCTTTGTGGGTGTACTTAGTATGTGTGAGGTTATGGGGCTTCACATGTACATCACATGTACATTGCGCTAGTAGGATTAGATTGCGATTATGAGTAAAGTTTTAGCATGTGTATTGATGAAATGAATTACAAATATGCATTTGATAATTATTGACTGATGATGATGATATTGGCATTATTGACTTGCATGTTGTCTTGAAATAAGTCTTATATGTCGTTCATGAGATGTGTTTGTTCATATATATGAAGTATGTGTTTCATGATGTTCTATGCTTATAGAATGTATATGTTTGAGTTAATGAAGGTTGTATGAATGTTCACCTTGGTGACCTTAAGGTGATGCTTGAGTGTGGATGGTGGAATGAGACACTATTTACGTGTTGCACCAAGTATTACTTGAGAGTTACATTGAGGTAAAGGATTTAAGATAAAATATAGGAATTGTTATAAACATGATTAATATGCCTTAAATGTGATATGTAGTTTTATGTGATGGTATTGATATTCTACATGTCTATATGAAGTATGTGAACTATGTTGTGTTATTGTGCCAATGTTTATGAAGCTTTTTTGAAAAGTCATGATGCATGGTTTCTAACTAAATGTCCTCTTTAAATGCATGTTTATTCATGGTTGTCATACTTAGTGCATTCTTGTACTAATGTCATTCTTCTTCATCTTTTTACACAAATTGTAGGTGGTGATAGCTAGAGGATGTCTCCGAAAGTGAAGAGCTTGGATATATCTCCCAAGTTTAATGAAAAAGGGATCCTTAAGATTCAAGGATTTCCTATGTCAAGATGTTATTTAAAGTATATGTAATAGCTTATTTATTATTTTATGTTGTTAAGGGTCGTGTCCCTTTTCTACTCTATTGATGTTGAGTCTAAGATGACAAAAGAGACTTAGAGTCTAACTATGTATTTATGATATTATATATATATATATATATATATATATATATATATATATATATATATATATATATATATTGTAACGAATGGGGAACACCCTCTAAAAGTA
The DNA here is from genome assembly GCA_016801875.1 of Solanum sitiens. Classification (NCBI taxonomy): domain Eukaryota; kingdom Viridiplantae; phylum Streptophyta; class Magnoliopsida; order Solanales; family Solanaceae; genus Solanum; species Solanum sitiens. The sequence continues at coordinate 1,553,047 of JABWTJ010000307.1, read as the reverse complement.
ACTGGCATCTTGTTCCTCGGCGAGGACTTAAACTATCCCTAGGCATACATCATGGCATATCATAGGTAGAAAAATGCGGAAAATTTAAAAACTTTTACAGATGAAGTATACTTAGACTTGGAGTTTACGTAGACTCCACATTTATGAAGTGTACATAGACTTCTCATTTAGCATAGTCAATTCGTTTAAGTAGTCTAATATTGTATCATTTTTAACCATCTATCATAGAAGCATAATTATTTGGGCATAGCCCTTACACTAGTACAATATCCCACGTCTAAGCATACAACAAACTCTCCAAAATATAAGGAGAGAAACAATTGTCGTAGACATATCCAATAGTAATCAAGCTAGATAAGTGGCACCATCCTTGGGCTTGAGGACTCACCAAAAATATGGGAAAAGGTCCAAGTCTTCCTTGCCAATGGCCTAGAAGCTCTTCAATGGCCGGAACCTACAGTGTTGGAGAAAAGGTAAGAACTATAGGTTAGTACAAACCACATGTACTAAGTATGGCTCTTATGCACAAAATCATCAATGCATGAGAAAAGGGACAATTTAGTCAAAACCATGGTTAGTATCAGATGCACCTACAAGGAAATATCATAAGTCAACACAACATGATATTAACCCAACATATAAGCAACCCAATCATACTCGTGCCACGCCAAAAATACAACTCCGTAACCCTATCAAAAGCTAAGTATCACATTAAGTCACCTACTTCATGCATACAACATAACCTTATATTTCATCATGACATGCTTTATTCATAAGATCATATATAACTTGACATACATAACATATAATAAACTTAATCATACAAGAGCACTACTAAGACCATCCCTTAGGATCCCACATGTGCAATGTGTAAGAGAAGTCTCATACCCTCTATCACACTATGTAGCAACCTTTAAGAAAAGCCCTAATAAGAGTTCACATACTTAACTTGTTCATTTACTTTTACATTAGGGAAAGAGTTGCAACAACCGATATTATACCATGTGAGCTACATGGAATCCGGTGTTCTACTCCCACGCCAAAAAGAGAAGGTTAACACTTGCCTAAGGTGTTACCTTTCGTACATAGATATCTAGGTGGATCCACTAAGCTCGATTCCTATGTGGGCACATAGTTAAGGGTCAAGGATATTATTACTAGAAACCTTTACTTGCTAAATATGGAGGTTTCCATCTCATGATACAACACGTAACTTGGGAATCCAAACTTACTAAACGTGAGGAAATCCATGTGGTGAGATGGACTTACTAACGGGAGACCCCCATCACATTTAGATGCCCTTTCGGTGCTAAGAATTTATTCCCTTTAGTAATCATCTTTACTCATCATACAAGTTCACATTAGTCTCTTCTAGACTCCTATGTAAACATCTCATCATAATAGCTCATACGTAACCATAAGTGAGAACTACCCTTTCACTTCAGAACCTCATACAAGTGAGTAAACCTTTCACTAACACTTTATTATAATCTTGAGGATTACTTTCAATCATATAATAATCATATCATACCATGCATACATAGTTCATAACAAATTCAAATTTTGAGGTTTAAGTATGAGGATTACTTATCATCAACATCACAACTGTCACGACTGGAATTCTAGACCCTAGACGAGACCGGCATCGTTGACCTCTCAGAGGTCGCAGACAAGCCTACTTACGTCATTCTTACTTTACATAGGTAAATTTTTAGCGGAAAAATTGAAACTTTTTGCTTCTAAACATTGCTTACTAAACATTTCTAATACATTCGTAATTTGTTCAACATCAACCATCTAATCATTAAGAGATAATCAAATGAAAGGAATAGTTCAATAAACATAAGTGTATAATTGCCAAAATGGCACCAATACATAGTCTGAATAAAATAAGAAAGAAACTCTAGTGGAACATGCTCCACTAGCTCAACTCCTAAACTAAGCTAGAACATAAACAGTAGCATCCTCGAAAACATGAGTACCTACCAAAACCGGATGAATGCTGGATGTCCGGATAACTGCAGCGATGATCCTGTAGCTCTCCTGTGCCTGCACCTAAAATAGTAGAGTTTGTATAGGGTTAGTACACACTTGTACTAAGTATGGGTATATGCAAGTACACACCAAGGACATGCATGAGAAAGAATAGCTCGTTCCTAACAACATGATTTTTGGAAGTCAAGTCAGTGGACTTGCCAAATTGAGATTTGGAAAGTTTCCTAATTTGAATTAGGAAAGTAAATGATCTTTCCAAATCTGGATTAGGAAAGTCAGTGAGCTTTCCAGATTTGGAATAGGAAAGTTATGCCATGAGAATAACATACATCATCATACTTTTCACATTTTCACACAGCACATAACATTTACACATAGCACATATCATATAGCATACAGTACATTTTGCATGTAGCACATAACTTCGTTCATATCATTCATTCATATGCCATGAGACCTTGGAATCATGGACTTGACATTAAGACATCCCAGAAATGAGGGCTCAACATATGGGACCTCAACTAAGGAGTCTTCATTAGCAAACACAGAGTCTGCTTCATTCATTCATACGTACTTCATTTCATTTCGTTCATAGTCCAGTGTAACCACCGATTATACCTAGGATGTAGTTTAAGACTTTCATTAGGTTCGTTGTGCAATGACTAAGAATGACCTAATGTCATTACTTGAATCTAACTCACCTTTTGATTATCCTATCCTAACACCTTTGGTATTCATTCATTTCATTATGTGCATCATTTGAGGCTGGCCTCATTCATTCATTGGGAACTTTAACTTTAACCGACATAGATCATGTGAGCATCATGAAATCCAGTGTCTCCCCCACACCGAAAAGAGGTGGAATCACCGGCCAAAGTGATCCAATAACATGCTAGCGTACATGGGAATTTAACCCCGCCAGATCCCTATATTGGCAGTATAGGTTCGAAGACTAGGAGATATAAGGAGACCCATACCCGGCAAGCCGGACAGTCTCATCTCATGAGAGTTACGTGAACCTCCGCCCTTCCCGAAAGAAGGCATCACCGCTCATAGCTAGTCTATCGGTGCTCAGTGTAAAGTTCCATTTCATTCATCTCATACGTCATGGAAGCTGACTTCTAGTATGAGGACATCATAGCTCATTAGATGATTTCTCATCTCATCATTCGTATTAAGTGTGTTAAGCTCAATACTCTCATTAGAGTGTTCATAGAGACTGGTCTCTTCATTATCTTACACTCTCATAGGTGAATACATATTGGTAACATTTACTTAGGCTCATTTGAGATTACTCTCATCATTTACATTAGCCTCATATCATGTTGTCACCACATTCATCATCATTAGCACCTTTGTTTTTCTTAGTTATTCACCTCTTATTACGTGAATGTTCATTTCGTCATATGCCAATGCACTTGGCCATTTGGTGTGTTTCACACCCTTACTTAACCCCTCTAGGGTTCATCATTTCATTTCATACATCTTAGGTTCACTTACTTTTGAACGTATGTTAGACTTATGAGTCTATACACACAAGCCATGAGGCTTCATTCATAGTTCGTTAAGTGATTCTCACATTCCTAAGATTATGTAGTACAAGACTTATGTGTCTTGTATATATGCCAAGATCTTGATTTTGATCTAAGTAGGTGGCATTATTCTTGGATATTTTGTTCACGTATGACTTGTGTATCAATACGGAAGTTTGGGCAAGGAACCCAAGTCTTGAATCAATTGATATCATTTATATTTTTAATTGATTTTATTCTAATATTCATAACATTTTAACTCTAAGTCAAATCACAATATTAACATTGAAGGATTATTTTTCTATTTAACCTTTTTCTTGCATTGACCGATGGGTTGTGGGTTCGAGTCCCCACAACCCCATTTTCATTTTTCATTAACATGATATTCTCCCATTTTTCTTTAAACCAAGAGGTTGTGGGATCAAAGCCCCACAGCCTCTTTTATTTTACTCTTAATTTCGCCCAAGTAAGGAGGTTGTGGGTTCGAACCCCCACAGCCTCCTTCATTTTAATTAATTTTTGCTTAAGGGCTGTGAGGTGGTGGGTTCGAACCCCCACAGCCCCACAATTATATTTTCAATATTTTCTCTAAGTTAAGGGCATGGACATTGAGGTCGTGGGATCGAACCCCCACGGCCTCACTTATTTTAATATATAATTTCGCCTCCTCTATTCCCAAATCTTGAGGTCGTGGGTTCGAATCCACGCCTCACACCCTTTTTTTTATTTTATTTCCTGTTCTTCATGAGTTCTGACCGAGGGGTCATGGGTTCGAATCCCACTCCTCTCATCAATTTTTTTCTCTCCTTCATTCCCTTGCTCAGACCCAGGATCGAACCCCCCAGCCCTCACCCATTTCCGTGGTCTATTTCGCCCAAGGATGAGGTCACGGGTTCAATTCCTAGTGGCCTCATTCTTTCATTTTGTAGTAAATTTCCAGATTCATATGCATTTATATTTAGTCTATATTAACTTGTACAATGCTGGAAATTTTAGTTACTTTTAACTCATAACATCAATGTTTTACTTAGTTCATAATTTCGTTCATGAATCCACTTCAACGTATTTTTAAGTGCATCTTTCATAGAATTTATTGGCTATAAAATCCTTATTCAAGTCAGCCACATTTCCTTTTTATGAACATCACGATCTTCATGAGTTTTTGTACGTAAATTAACAACCACAACATTAATAAATTTAAGCCTCAAGGCCGAGACTCATGTCATGTCACACACTTGCACACAATTTTTCATAATTCCGAACACATACATGGGTTGTCATTTTCATAAACTAACGTACATCCAACACATTCATATCCAGCACAAACAGCACATAATCCTAAGTCTACCAGCAATCATACCAACCTACGAATTCGTTGGGAGCTAATGACAGGGACATGCAATGGGGAAAACAACCTTAGGTTTGAGCCGAATATTCTGAGTCCTAGGGGTCTCTTGGGAAAGGGACCAAGAGTAAGAAGACCCATACCTTATTTTTCTTGTTCAACCTCGAGAATGCTGCCCAAGAACCTCTCCAAAAATCAGTCCAAACACCCAAACTCACACCTTACCCGACTAGCGTAGTACGTTTTGCTTAACGTTACCGAATTGCTTTCTCTTTTGTGTTTTGCGTGTGAATTCTTCAAGCATGAAGAACTTTAGTTTTCTTTTTGATTTTTCTCACGTTTGCAGCCAGAAGAGAGTGTGAGAATGAGAGAGATTAATGTGAAAGAGAGTGGGAGATGGGAGATAGTGGTCTATTAGAAGTAGGACATGTTGGTAGGACTTAGTCAACTTAAATAAATAATTAAAATTAATAGAAATCTGATTTTTTTTTCCTAAATTAGTTAATATTAATTATTTATTATATCAGTTAATATTAATTATTTATTAAAATTAAGTTACCAAATTAAAATAAAAGCAAGTTAAATCTTGCTTCTAGTGGGGCTCGAACCCGAGTGACCCCCATTTGCGAAAATGGGTCAATTCGGGTTGCCCCACCCGAAATGCCTTAAATAAATAAATAAATTTATTAATTAATTAATTCCTCAGGGTAATTACAATATTACCCTTGGCTTGGAAAAGACCATTTTACCCTTGGACCCTCAAAACTTAAGATTTCTTCTTTTGAGTCCGGTAAAAACTCTTTCGATTAAATCTTCGTTTTTGCGAGCCTCACATGGTTGGTTCCAACCTTTCCAAGCTCAATTAACTCCCCAGTTAGTTGGCTTGGTCGTAGTGAGGGTTCTGAGGTCTGGTTCTACGCGTATCAATTCGTGTGGACCTTGGTCTAATTGCAAGCATTCTTGAAAACCTAAGTCTTGATCCTATTCATTTTTAGGGTTGTTACAACAACCACACATTAAACATAGGAACATTACTATCTAAGTAACTCATCTATCATAGTTGAATTCAAGAAAGAACAACCAACATACCTTCTTTCCCTTTCATGTCGTTCATACTTTCATTACCAAATAATACATAACCAAGGTAAATTGAAGAAGTAATACATAACAATTATCATTTTACATAATCCATATACTCATCATCTTCCACAATTTCCATAGAATTTCAAGATATAATGAGTTTAAGGAAGGACAAGGGTTAAAGGGAAGATCTCATGTGATTACCAACAATTAGGCATAATTACATAGTTAATCAACAAAAATAGATCATAATTCATCACTACTGAATAAGATTTCGTTTTGAAAATAGAACCTATGTCTAGATTCAAACTCTAGTCTTGGGGAAGTTTGAAAATCTCTTTGAAAGGACCTCATGGGTAAAGGAATCCCAAGACTGATAGAAACCATACCTTAGGGATGATTTTTCCACGAATTTGATATGGATTCCTTGGTGAATTCGTCCTCTTATTAAAGTTCCAAAGTTTCTTTAATGGAGGTTTGAGTTTGGAGAGAGAGAAACTAGAGAGAAGTTGGAGCTAAGTGGGTATTGCGAATTTAGGAGATTTAGGTTAGTTTAATGAGTTGGAACCCTTTTATAGTCCACAACTAAATAATTTAACCACCCCTTAACCACTAATTAATTAACCACCTAATTAACTAAACTCCCTCAACTCAACCGATTTAAAATAGTGCACCAGGGCCTCAATCGATGACTGCACGTCGACAGGCCGTTGACAAGAACATGGACCGTATTGGTCATTCGTGGTTATGGTCAGAAACTCATTTTTGGGAGCCTTTTGGTATTGTGGATATGTGTCAACCAACAACACATTCAACGGAGAGTCGACCAAATAACGGCTCGCCGTTTGTGCTTGTGGTAGCACACTGCCAAATGACAGCTTTTGAGAGTCAATGGATGGGTCCTCCTCAAGAACCCTTAGGGTGGTCCTTGGGGAGTCTTACCCAGACGTTTCGACCCTAAACATATCCTAATATCTATTTTAAAGCTATCTACCGAATTTGACTTAATTCCGACTCTTAAAACCCCTTGAAACACACTAAGGCACACTAGATCAACTTTCACAAATCTCCGAACGTCATGGTCGTTTGTTGACGTGTTGACTCTAACACTTCCTAATTGAGTTTATTACTTTTTATAGGCTTATAGACATTGTTTTAAGTCTTGTTTTATCTAGTGAGCTCTAGACTTAGTCATGGACTTTCAGAGTGTTACATATATATATGAAGTGGTGTTCTAGCATATGATGTGCTATGAAAAGTTTTAAATTTTCCACTAAATTTCCAATGATAATGCGATGAATGATATCTATGGGATTGTATAAGACCTTCGAGAGGTCAAGTACGCCATGTTACTTCTAGGGGGTGCTACACGATCGTGACACACATGGTATCAGAGCATCAGGTTATAGAAAGTAGTTTTGGGAACAAGTCTTATATTGCCATACCTAGTAGAGTCTTGTTCATCGATGGTGAGTCATGACACATCTATGCGCAAGAGGATATAGGACGATAGAGTTTCACTTTATTCAATACTCTTGTGTCATGCCATAGAATTTAACTCTATATGGTCTCTCACTATGTTTCCTTGTCCGGTGGTCTTTTAGATGTGATTGTTGTAACACCTCTAAAATGACTTAGGTGAAACTAGGGCCTAAAATGTGTGTCATGAAGTCTTCATGTCGTTAAATTGTATAAAACAATTTTTTGAGGCAGTGTCTAAAGATTTGGTTAATTATGAGGTCAAACGTCAAGGAACGACCAAGACGTTCGACGACAAGTCACCTATGTGCCTTATGTGTTTGCATGTGCTTATGTGTTTGTAATGAGTGTATGAGGTCCTTATATGGTTAATAATAATGTTTAGAGTCAGCACATTGATTTTTGTAAGGTTTGGAGGTCAAACATCCAAGAACGTCCGGTGACGTTCGAAGGATAGCCTTTGGACGTCCTTGTAAGTTTGGATGTGTTTTAGCATATTGTGTTGTTTGGTTTTTTGATGTTGAACATGATTGGTGATGTTACTAAGACCTAGACGTGCGTGTTTAGGGGTTTAACGTCTGGGTACAATCCCACATAGGATCGACAAGGGGACCTAGAGGAGGACCACAACTTGATGAGGCAGACTGCCAGGCAATGGTCAAACAACGACCCCCCAAACGATGGTTTGTCGTCCAAATGAAGGTGCATCAATGGGAGGCGTTGATGGGGCCATGTAGCCTATAAGTCTGGTAGTTTCAAACCCAATCAACGGACCCAAAATGATGGGGCATCGTCCAGCTGACGGCCCGTCGATTGTAGGGCATCGATGGTGTCTGCAAATTGCCTGCTTCACTGTAAGGCTTGGGGTGTTTTTGGGAAATTCATCATAAGTCTTATAAACTATGAGGATGGTTATTTTAGGTGTGTGTGAGTATTTTAAGAGTATTTAAGTCATTAAACTCTCATTTAGACCCTAGCACCTAGATCAATACCCTTTCCCTCCCAAAGTTTCTCCAAAAACCTCCATGAGAGCTCAAAGTGAATATGGAGCTTGATGATGTATCTTCAATGGAGTATTGTAAGATCCCGAAAATGACTTAGGTGAAACTAGAGCCTAACATTGTTGTCATGATGGTATAAGGTCCTAAAATGGTCCATAACGTGGTATTGAGGCAGTGTCTAGATTTTTAGGTGAATTGGAAGTGAAACGTCAAGGGACGACTAAGACGTTCGATGACTAAGTCACCTATGTGTCTCATATGTGGTTATGTGCCTAATTGTGTGATTAATGAGGTTATAAGTTCCTTAAATGAGTTATTATAGTGTATATAGGCAGTGCATCAAGTTTCATAAAATTTGGAGGTCAAACGTCCAAGAACGTCTATGACGTTCGAAAGGTTTACCTTGGAACGACCTTGTGTGTCTATGCATGTTTCATCGAGTTTTATGCGTCCGTTTTGTATGAAATTCATGTGAGAGGTCTTAAAATTGTATACAAGCATGTTTGGATTGGAAACATCAGGGAAAACATCCTCAAGGACCATCCAAGGGTCCTTGAGGAAAGACCTATGATGGTGGCCAAGACTGCCCTAGACAGTCCACCTACGGATGGCAATCGACGCTCAGTGGGTTAGTCAATGCCTCGTAGGTGAGGTCTCGTCGATGGACACTTAGGCGTGGGGAAGGAGAGGCAAAGACCAGCCCCAGTCCCAGACCACGGACCAGAAGGATGGTCCGTTGGTCAAGGAACGGGCCGTCAATGGTCCTTCCGTCTGTGAGGTTGTCCTGTGCAGCTTCACTGTAAGTTGACGAGTGAAATTGTAAATTCACCCCACATCCAAATAAGATTATGGGCTGTTACTAAAGGGTATTTTGGGTATTTAAAATATTCTTATAAGCCTAAAACACTTAGAATATTTCATTCTTCAAAATTAAAACCAAAATTCCCTTAGAAATTCTCTAGAACTTCATTGGAGCCAAAATTCAAGGAAGGGCTTGGATTGGGGTATTGAGTGGAGATTATTCATCAAATTGAAGGATTATCTTCATTTATGTATGTTTTTTTATCCTTGCAACTCTATTTATCAAGGATCCCAACTTTCAAAGAAGTTTTCTAAAGTTTTCAAAGATGAATTGTCTGATTTCATGATCTATCTATGGGTTCTTGCATTAAAGGTTTTAAAGCATTGTATATTGATTGAATTGTTATTAATTTGATTATTTTAACTCAATTAAACTATGAACCCATGTAATTGATGAACCGTAGTTTTTGACTACTTTATGGGTTAAGTGATTTGGACTGAATGCTTATGAATTCTACTATGGTTTTCTATGGGCTATTGATTGATGTAATATTTGTATTGAATTGATATCTAGGTTTTCTTAGATTGATAAATCTATATTGAATTTACCTAGTTTCATTGAGTAACTTAGTTTTTTTTATTGAATTGATGTTCATGGCCATGGGTATGAGCCTTATGGTATGGAATTGGATTGTTTAGCATTGAATGGAAGTGTTGAGGATGGAGTTGTGGTACGCTGACCTAATTCCCTTTATTTTATGTTAATTAGACTTCAATTATGTTGTGATTGGTATGGTCCACTTATGGTGGCGGTGTTATGTGCTTTACTTGCAATTGATGTGGCCTTGTCGGCATTACTTTATGTAATATGATGATCATGGCGTTGTCGGCACTACTTGAAGTATTATGATGATTTGTGTAGTTTATTATGTGAAGTTGGATAATGTCTATCTACATCATAAGTAATGTGAAAGTATATGTGTTCTTCTTGTCACATCCGATTTTACCCCTAGACGTAACCGGCGTCGTCATCCTCTTTGAGGACTAAGACTAGCCTCTTAGTTTACATCATTTCATTCATAAGTCAAAAATACGGAAGAATTTAAAACTTTTCATTATTTCTAATTGGAGGTTTACATAGACCTCTACATACACATAATATATATATTCGTATCGAGTATGCATAGACCCTTCGTATAGGAAGGTTACATAGCCTTCTACTTTTATTGCACACACACACACACACACACACACACGCACATATATATATATATATATATATATATATATATATATATATATATATATATATATATATATATATATATATATATATATATATATATATATAAGATAGAACATAGTCTTAAAGATAGTCTCATCTCACAACCATCTAAAACAATCATAACAAATTGGGAATAGTCCTACATCAATGTAAATAAGCCACGTATAAGCTTATACAAATCGTACTCAAATGAAAATAGAAGGAACATATAAGTCTTTAGAACTAAACAACAACATAAGCTCAATATCGGTATCCTCCTCGGGAAGTGAGGACCTACCCACTTGGATGGTAGAGAATATCCAAGCCTTCTTCAAGTCATCTCAAATGAGCCTTTAACGACTGGAACCTAAAATGTTTGGGAAAAGGAAGAAAATGGGGTTAGTACGCCACTTGTACTAATTATGAGACCATATACACATATAATGTCAAATCATGCAAAAAAGGACATTTTGTTAAATCATGTCATTTTATCCTTTGAAAGTCTTATGCATAATCAAACAAGCCATACCAAGCAACACGATATATTCATTTAGGCAAAGTAAGTAATATGCATACCATCATACAAGAACCCATTACCTACTACAACCCTACCATCAAGGAATAATATCACAAGCATGAATAAGAGTTTATCATGACATAATAAGCAAGACAAGTACTCACGAATCCCTAGCAAGTCATCAAGTGCAATAACTAAGCAAAGCCCCATAACCTTACTTAATCAAGTAACCCAACAAGAATCCATAAACAATGCCCAACTTTACATAATATGATCCTTAATGATACATAACATCATACCTTAACAATATAGACCAAATACATGTTCATAAGCATAACCATCACCATATGATATCATTTACATGTAAAGTCAACATACTATCATCATTTACATGATTAACATATACATACATAATATCAACTTCCTAAAGCTCCCCTCAAGGAAAACTAGTCCAAGGCATAGGTAGAGTCCCATACCCCTACCTAGGCTAAGTCAAACCTCTTAAGTCACCCTTGTTAGTTTATACTTTATTACTTTATTTTTAGTTTAGGGAACACTTGCCTTAACCGATGTAGACCACAAGAGCTAAGTGTGGAATCCGGTGTTATAAAACCTTACACCGATGGAAGGTGGTCTACCGGCCAAAGTAAAACCATATATAAACGTAGCTTTTTAGGTGGATCCACTAGATAGTCTTCCTATGGGGGCAACATAGTTCAAGAACTAAGAGATAGGTATTCCCTCTTCATACAACTTGGTAATTGGGGCCTCCTCCCATGGGAATCCATTGAATGAGTATCCCTCAAAGGGGAGTCAACATCACATATAGAACCATAGGGTAACTCTTCCTCTATGGAAAGTCATCACCTCCCATTGTAAAGTTCACTCGGTGCTAAGTTAAGTCCCTTTATTGAAATTTCTTTTGTGTACTTAATTATCAATCATATCTTAGTCTAGATCATAGGGTCTAGCCCTTGTATAATTATCATCATCATAGCTCAATAAGAATTGCGTGAGTATAGTCCTTTCATCGCAATTCATATAAGTGAGGTTGCCACATTTACATATTTATTCTTAATAAGGCACATTGGTAGTCATCAACATCCTTATAGAATTTCATTTTCATCAACCTCACAACCATAGTCAAGACATTTCAATCCAACATCATACCACCCTATCAATCCTAAACAAGACATACTCCAACACAATATCATGACGTATTCACAATTTACCATAGTTTGAAGTAGAGTATAGGGATCACAAGACTTACCAAGTCTTGTTCATAGTTCATCACAAAGGTCTTACCATAAACCCATAACTCAACCCAAATAGGTCATAAATTTATCATAATTCAATAAGCAACATAATCACAATGCTAGAAGAGTCACTACTTCACAATTCAATACTAGATCAAAGCTTAAGATTAGGTCAATTCATCATAACCTAGATTAATTCTCAAGAACTAGTACGAAAGACTAGACATCATCCTAATTAGTTCATCATTAGCATAAAAACATCATCTAGTAGTAATTCAACCCATAACCAAGTCAATTTAATGAGCATTATACAATATAGGTCAAGATCACAACCTAGGGTTAGGGGTTGAGGATCATGTTCTTCAATTTAGACCAAACCATCAATAATTATCCTAATCAAGTTAAAATACATGTTAATCTTTATAATATAACCTAAATAAGTCATCAAAAACTCAATTCATAACTTCAATTTTGAGATTAGGTGAAATCCACTTGAAACCTCATGTTTTTGAAATACTTTGAATGAGCCCTTTGAGGAAAGAGGTCTCAAAGGTGAATAGATCCCCTACCTTAACATTTTGATGAAGATTTGGAGATGAAATTGTCCCTTTCCAGCCCCCAAAACCTCCCCCTAGATTGTCTTAAATGGTGTCTTCCAATAGAGAGAGAAATAAGAGAGAAGGAAGAGAAAATGTTTTGAGAGTTCTCATTAAATTAATTGGGGTTGGGGTTTTTATATTGGGGGTTAATTAACTTAATTAGGCTCCCTTAATCCCCTAACTAACCCCTAACCCCTTAACTAATTAAATGAACTTAATTTAAAACGTGCAGAAAAGTTGCAAACCCCATCAACGAGACCACGATCGACGGATCGTTGGTCCATCAACGGGAAGGCCTGCCTCCGTGCTGCACAACCGTAGTTTTGGTCAGAGACAGGTGCAGGCGGGGGCTTTCTCCGTTTTTCTAAGTGTTGTTCGGCGGTTGGCAACGATGCCCCATCGATCCATACACGGATCGTCGCCTGCATCTCGTCGATGCACACTACCTAAACAGTGTTGACATCAACTTGCAAGGGTCTCCTCAAGGACCCTTGGTTGGTCCTTGGGGAGTCGTACCCAGACGTTTCGACCATGAAACAACTTAAATACATGTTATACACCCTTCTACCAAATTTTATACAATTCCGACTCCTAAAAGCTAGTCAAATAGGCTAAGGCACGCTAGTACCTCTTTGAACCAACTTCCGGACGTCATGGACGATCTTGGACGTTTTGGTTTCTAAGCATCCTAAATGACCTATATTCATTAAAATGGACTTAAAAAAAGTGTCTAGACCTTATGACACCTATGATAGGCTTTACGACACGTCTTGGATTTTCAAAGTGTTACATTATCCCCCCTTAGGAACATTCATCCCCAAATGACACTAAAACTCTTTTTGAAGGAAGGAATAGACTAAAGACTAGCAGCCCAACCAACAACATTACAAAACAACATAAGTCATATTACTTCAACAAGGCAATTCAAAACTTCCATTACCACACATAAGACTCAAACATTTCCCTATGAGGAATTTCCTTCTCAAAATAACAACATGAGCTCAACATACTTTACATGAGTCAATTAGGACAAAGTTCAACTTATCAACATGCTACATATTATTTCATAAAGACTCACCATGTCAAAATGCACAACATAACTCAAATAAGCCAAAAGCAAAATATCAAGTTCTAATGCACTATTCACTGTAGCCTCATTGTAAAGTTTTCAAATATGCACATTTTTGCAAGATGCACCAAAAATCGTGAAACTTCAATTTCTAGACATATTTATATTATTAAAAAGAATGCCTAACCTTAATTATCAAAAAGATGAGGGTAACGGGACTTCATGTCGGCCTCGGCCTCCCATGTTGCACCCTCAACTAGGTAATTTTTCCATAACACTTTTACGGAAACCAACTCTTTATTCCTCAATTTATTTACTTGCCTATCAAAAATTTGAACCGGGACTTCCTTATAAGAGAGTTTATCCTTGACACCAAAACCCTCAATAGGAAGAATGAACTCGGGATCACCGACACACTTCTTTAGCATAGAAACATGGAAAACCGGATGAACCGAAGCTAATTCACTAGGCAACCTCAACTCATCGGCAACCTCAACTCATAGGCAACCTTACCAACCCTTTGCAAGATTTCATAGACACCCGCATAACGAGGACTTAGCTTACCTTTCTTGCCAAACCTAACCACCCCTTTCATAGGTGAAATTTTTTAATACACCTTATCGCCTTCTTCAAAATCCAAATCCCTTCTCCTATGATCGGCATAAGACTTTTGCTGACTATAGGCCGTTTACAACAGATTCCTTATGATATGAACTTTCTCAAAAGTATTATAAATCAAATCAGACCAAGAATCGAAGACTCACTGACTTCAAACCACCCAATAGGAAACCTATACCTCCTACCGTACAAGGCTTCATAGGGAGCCATGGAAATGGATGAATGGAAACTATTATTATAAGCACAACTCCACCAAAGGCAAGTGCTTATCCCAACTTTCCTTGAAATCAATGACACAAGCTCTAAGCATATCTTCAAGGGTTTGAATAGTACGCTCCGCTTGGCCATCCGTCTGGGGATTAAAAGCGGTACTCAACTTCACCTTAGTACCTAACCCTTCTTGAAATGTCCTCAAAAACCTAGATGTGAATGTTGCACCCGTACCCGATATGATGGATAACGGAATACCATGGCGACACACAATCTCATCTATGAAGATCTTTGCATAATCTTCCGCCGAATATGTAGACTTGACGGAAATAAAATGAGCGGACTTGGTCAACCTATCAACCACCACCCATATGGAGTCATATTGTTTTTGGGTCTTAGGCAAACCTACAAAAAAATCCATATTGATGTCTTCCCACTTCCAAGTAGGAATTTTGATTTCTTGTAGTAAGACACCCGGCTCTAGATGTTCTGCCTTCACTTGTAGTCAATTCGGACACTTAACAAAAAACTCTGCTATGTCCTTCTTCAAACCATCCCACCACTAAGTTTCCCTAAGGTCATGGTACATCTTTGTGGCACCCGGATGAATGGAGTAGCGGGACCCATGGGCTTTCTCAAGTATCCGGTCCCTCAACCCATATACCTTGGGAACACACAATCTCCCTTGGTACCTCAAAACACCATCCCCCCTAAGGAGAATGATTCACTTATATTAACAAGAACCGACTCTTTCAATTCCATCAATGGTTGATCAAGGTGTTGTTTGGACTTCACCTCAACCACCAAAGGTGACTCGGTTATGTTGAACAAACACACCACCATTCAGAGAATCTTCCAACCTCACATCCAACCTAGCCAACCTATGAACATCTTTCAGTAGGTCTTTCTGGGCTTCATTTATGTGAGACACACTACCCATAGTCATATGACATAGAGCATCCGCAACCACATTGGACTTGTCGGGGTGATAGAGGACACTCATGTCGTAATCTTTCAACAATTCTAACCACCTTCTTTGTTGGAGATTTAACTCCCTTTGGGTAAACACATATTGAAGACTCTTATGGTCGGTGAATACATCGACATGGACACCATACAAGTAATCCCTCCATATTTTCAAGGAAAACACCACGGCCGCTAACTCTAGGTCATGAGTTGGATAGTTTCTCTCATGCACCTTAAGTTGCCTAGAAGCATAGGCTATCACCTTCTCATGTTGCATAAGCACACACCCCAAACCCACTTGGGATGCATCACAATACACAACAAAACCCTTGGTACCCTCCGATAAGGTCAACACCGGAGCGGAGGTAAGCCTATCTTTCAAGGTTTGAAAGATCTTTTCACATGCCTCCGACCACTCAAACTTCTTACTCTTTTGGGTCAAAGTAGTCAAGGGAGATTCTATGGACGCAAAACCATCCACAAACCTGTTATAGTAACCCGCTAGACCCAAGAAGCTCCAAATGTCGGTTGGAGTCAATGGTCTAGGCCAACTTTTCACCTCTTCCGTTTTCCTTAGATCTACCTCAAATCCTTCACTAGAGATGATGTGACAAAGAAATGTTACCGACCTCAACCAAAATCACATTTGCTATACTTGGCAAACAATTAACGTTCTTTAAGGGAGAAATGTTACCAACCTCAACAAAAATCACATTTGCTATACTTGGTAAACAATTGATGTTCTTTAAGGGTTTGCAATACCACTCTCAAATGACCCATGAGATCACTCTCATTTTTCGAATATACCAAGATGTCGTAAATGAAGACAATGACAAATGAATCTAAGTAACTTTGAAATACCCTATTCATTAGGTCCATAAATTCAGCCGGAGCATTAGTGAGACCAAAGGACATTACTAGGAACTCATAATGACCATATCTAGTCTGAAACACCGTCTTTGGTATGTGTTGCCGTGCACTTTCCTAACCGTGCACTCTGGTTGCACTTGGAAAGTTCACTTCTTGTTGTCCCAAGGATCCTCACTATGTCCTTGGGCACTGCTTAATCTTCATGATTATTTTAAATAATTATGTGCTATGGTACCTAGGCTTGACACTAAGATGCCTAGTACCTAATGAGTGTATGTGAAGAATATAGTTATTTTAGGTTAGGTTCTTCATTGCAGGTAGAATTTCTAAACAAGCTTGAATTGGAGCATTTGATATCGAAGTGTATTTTAATTTATTTGCGTATACATAGAAATTGGCTAACATCCTTAAGCCAATAATCTCTAAGATGCCCAATATTACTCAATATTGTGCATTGGGATGCCTATGTACCCCAATGCACATTCTTAAAACCGAACAGACTCTTCACTAGACAAGTACATTTTCTGGAATGTTACATTATCCCCCCCGAGGAATATTCGTCCCCGAATGACATTACACATCATTTTGAATCAATGAGGGTATTTTCAAAAAACACAGTAATATACTTGAAACTTTACTCTTTGTGAATATCTAATTCACAACGTACTCTGGATGATGCACATTACTCAAAGCTTATCTGAAGCTTCATATCTGAGATTGAGGAACTTTCTTCTCAATCTCACTATAACTCAATGCACATCACAACTCATGCAACATAAAAATCATGTCAACGCTATACAAAAACAGCAACATGAATGCAAGCATGAACTCATATTAACTCATATAGTGCAAGTACAACACACAGTTATGGACTTAAAACACCAAAACCGACTAATGCACTAAAATTTAGAGTTTACTAAAAAAAAATCAGACTTAGGAAGAGTATATCTAACCTCAAGAACTGAACAAGTGAGGGTAACGGGATCTCATATCGGCCTCGGCTTCCCATGTTTCTCCCTCAACAAGGTGGTTCCTCCATAACACCTTTACGGTGGCAACCTCCTTGTTCCTCAGGCGCTTCACTTGGCAATCTAAAATTTCAACTGGAACCTGTTCGTAAGAAAGGTTCTAATCGACTCCTAACCCCTCAACAGGCAGGATGGATGCTGAATCAGCTAGATACATTTTAAGCATCGAAACATTAAACACTGGATGAATAGAAGCCAAGTCATTTGGTAACTTCAGTTCGTAGGCAACACTCCCTACTCGCTGTAAGATCTCATAATGACCTATATACCTCGGACTCAACTTCCCTTTCTTACCAAACCTCATCACCTCTTTCATGGGTGATATCTTCAGATAGACTTGATCACCTATCTCGAATTCAAGATCCCTCTTCATGTTATCAGCATAGGATTTTTTACGACTGTAAGCAGTAGTCAATCTATCCCTGATCATTCTCACCTTTTTCACAGCCTCATGTATGATCTCAGGGCCAAGGATGGCAGACTCTCCTACTTCGAACCACCCAACTGGGGACCTATATCTCCTACCATACAGTGCTTCAAAAGGTGACATCCCAATACTGGAATGGTAGATATTATTATAAGAGAACTCGATTAGTGGAAGGTGATCATCCCAACTTCCCTTGAAGTCAATAACACATGCTCTCAGCATGTCTTCAAGGGTCTGAATGGTATGCTCTGCTTGTCCATCCGTATGAGGGTGAAAAGCAGTACTGAGCTTCACCGGTGTACCCAAGCTCTTTTGGAAAGATCTCCAAAAGTGAGAAGTGAACTGGGATCCCCTATCTGAAATGATAGGTAAAGGGATCCCATTCCACCTCACTATCTCATCAATATACACCTTGGCATAATATTCAGCTCTGTAAGTAGAATTCACAGGAATGAAGTGAGCAGACTTAGTCATCCTGTCAACAATGACCCAAATGGAATCATGCAGTTTCCTGGTCTTGGGCATACCAACTACAAAGTCCATATTAATAGCCTCTCACTTCCATGTTGGAATCTCAATCGACTGGGTAAGACCTCCAGGTTTAAGGTGTTTAGCCTTAACCTGTTGGCAATTGCGACAGACAAACTTAGAAATATCTCGCTTCATACCTTCCCACCAATAAATCTCCTTGAGATCATGATACATCTTGGTAGAACCTGGATGAATGGAATACTTAGAGACATGCCTCTGCAAAAATATTAGGTCTCAGATCATCAATATTTGGCACGCACAATCTGCCCTAGTATCTAAGGACACCATCCCCCCTAGGGACAATGATTCATTCAGCTTACTCAACACCGAATCTTTCGACTCCATGAGTACTGGGTCGAGATGCTACTTAGTTTTAACATCTAAAACAAATGAGGATTAAGAACTGGAATGAACTTAAACACCCCCACTTGGTGTATCTACCTGTCGTACACCTAACCTAGCCAATTGGTGTACCTCTTTAACCAACTCCTTCTTCTCATCATCGATATGAGACACACTGCCCAAGCTCAATTGGCTCAAAGCATCGGCCACTACATTGGCCTTACCTGGGTGATAGTGGACACTCATGTCATAATCCTTGAGCAGCTCTAGCCATCTTCTCTGACAAAGATTCAATTCTCTCTGTGTAAAAACATACTGAAGACTTTTATGGTCAGTAAATACATCAACATGTACACCATATAAGTAATGTTTCCAAAGTATTAACGCAAATACCACACCAGCTAACTCAACATCAAGGGTAGGGTAATTCTTCTCGTGGATTTTCATATTTCTTGATGCATATGCAATCACCTTCCCATCCTGCATAAGAACACATCGCAAGTCTACTCGGCAAGAATCATAGTACACCACTTCACCACTCCTCTGCAATGTGAGAACAAGGGATGAAGTGAGTTGGTCTTTGAGATCTTGGAAGCTCTTTTCACAAGTATCATACCACTCAAACTTTGCCTTCTTCTTTGTTAAAGCTGTCAATGGAGCAGCAATTGCAGAAAAACCCTCAACAAACCTGCGATAGTAATTAGCCAAACCGAAGAAACTTCGAATATCTGTAGGAGTGAGGGGTCTCAGCCAGTTCTTTACTGACTAAATCTTTTTTGGATCAACCTCTACACCCTGGTCGGACACAATGTGACCAAGGAAGGTCACTGATCTCAGCCAAAACTCACATTCGCTGAATTTTGCATACAGCTGATGTTCCGTGAGTACTTGCAATGTCATTCTCAAATGTTGTTCATTCTCTTCTCTGGTCTTAGAGGATATGAGGATGTCATCTATGAATACTATGACAAAAGAATCAAGGTATTCATGGAAGACTCTATTCATAAGGTCCATAAACGTGGCTGGTGCATTAGTAAGACCGAATGACATAACAAGACACTCATAATGACCATACCTAGTATGGAAGACAGTCTTAGGAACGTCCTCTTGTCTCACTATAAACTGGTGATACCCTGACTGAAGATCTATTTTAGAAAAGAAGCTTGAACCTTGGAGCTGATCAAATAGATCATCAATTCTGGGAAGAGGGTATTTGTTCTTTATAGTGACTTTGTTGAGTTTCTCATAATCGATACATATTCTAAGAGTTCCATCATTTTTCTTAACGAACAACACTGGAGCACCCCATGGGGATATGCTCAGCTGGATGAAGCCCTTATCAAGTAGATCTTTTAACTGCAACTGCAACTCTTTGAGTTCTGCTGGAGCCATTCTATAGGGAAGAATGGAAATTGGTTTAGTGTTGGGATCTTAATCAACACCAAAGTCAATATCGCGTTTAGGAGAGATTCATGGTAAATCCTCCGGAAAGACATCATGAAACTCATTCACCATGGACACAGAGTCTATAGAAGGAACTTCATGTTCTAAGTCATTGACTCTGACTAAGTGACATAAATACCCCTTAGACAACATCTTATTGGCTTTAAGATGGGAAACTATTTGGCCTATTGGATTTGAACCACGCCCTTCCCATTCCAGCTCTAACTCATTAGGAAACTGAAACCTTTCTACCCTGTTTCGACAGTCTATGGTAGCACAGCAATTATGGAGCCAATCCATACCCAAAATTATATCAAAATCAAGCATGGTTAATTCTATTAGGTCAGCATATGTAACTCTATTAAGAATATTTATTGGGCAATCTCTATATACTCTTTCATCCGTAATGTTGTCTCCTATAGGAGTACTAACCATAAAAGGTTCATGCAAGATCTTAGGAAGCAAGTCAAATTTGCTAGCTACTAAAGGAGTAACAAAAGACAAGGTAGATCCTGGATCTAACAATGCATGCACAAGAAAAGAAAAGACAAGCAAGTTACTAGTAACCACATCAGCTGACTTCTCCTGCTCCTCTCTACCTTACAAAGCATAGAACTTGTTTCTCTTTGGAGGCTTGGCTGCAGCAGTAGTATTAGGCCGAGGTTGAGTATCTGCCTTGGCCTGATTCTTCACATGTGGGCAGTCCCTAATCATATGACAACTCTTGCTACACCCATAGCAGGCATTAGAACCTACCATGCACTCACCTCCATGCGAACGGCCACACTTACCACACGGCTTTCTGTCACGCTGGGCATTTCTATCATTGCCCTTCTTGGCATTAGTGTTCTTGGAAGGAGTAGGTTTACCTGAGTGTTGGTGCCCCTTCTTGAACTTGATCCTGTCCTGGATTCCGAATGAACCCCTACCAGTGCTAGACCCAACCTGATCTGAGGGCCTAGACTTCTTGCCTTCTCGGCCTCTCTTCCTCCGACGACTCTCCTCCACCTGGTGTGCATGTACCATAAACCTAGCAAGGTCCATGTTATCATGCAACATGGATGCCCGAAAGTCCTCCTCCAGATCCTCCGATACACCAGTCACAAACCTGCTCATCTGATCCCTGCTACTGGACACCAAGGAAGAAGCATACTTGGAAAGTTTAAAAAGCTTGAAGGAGTATTCCTTAACTGACATACCTCCCTGACGTAGGTTGATGAACTCCTCAACCTTAGCCTCTCTCTGCTCTATGTGAAAGAACCTCTCTAGGAATGCAGTCTTGAGAACGTCCCAAGTGATGGGGACTTCTCCTGGTGCTCGGCTATCTCCCCACATCTTGTACCACACTTGAGCCACATCCTTTAGCTGGTATGCAGCCAACTCAACCTTCTCCTCTTCATTAACACCCATAGCACATAGAATCTTATGGACCTCATCCACAAACTCCTGGGATCCTCATTGGTTCTGGACCCGAAGTAGACTAGAGGATTCATTATGGTGAAATCCGTCAGTCTGCTAGCCATGGTGCTAGCATGTGTTTTCTCCCTGGGAGCACCCTCTCTAGTGGCCTGGGTTGTGATAGCCTGTTCCTGAACAGTGATGGCGTGGGCTATCTGAACCAGTGTTACCCTCACTTCTCCATCTATCAACGCAGCTGGGTTGACAGGCACTTGCTCTCCAGCAGCTGGGGCTTGAGGAGGAGCTTGGTTTCCCCCAGCAGCTGCTTCTCCAACTCTCCTGTCTGCATTTTTTCTTGTGTTCATTTTCTACACGCACACACAAGAAGGAAGTTAGATGCTAGAATGACACAAAATGTCAAAGCTGTAGACAGCACGATAAAGAATAGAAGAAGGGAATATTCTTAACATCACTAAGTCTCTAAGTCATGATTGTGGTGCACTTCACAACCATAAGCTAGAAACTACGCAATATGGTTGTTTTGAGCCTTAGTTCATAGGTAATTTAACCTCATGCTCTGATACCAAGTTTGTCACACCCAGAATTTAGACCCCAGATGAGACCGACGTCGTTAACCTCTCAGAAGTCGCAGACAAGCCTCTTCTTAGATTTCATCACAATCATACAGTTAAATTTGCGGAAAATTTAAAACTTTACTGAAGTATACATAGACTTCATATAACTGCATAATAATGATATACTAACGGCTCAACATAAAGCAACCATCTATCAATAGATTAAACAACTAAACTGAAGAATTCATAATAATTATAATAGTTTGCCAAATCGGCCTTAATACAAACGCTTGAAAAAATATTTGAAATGAAACGCTAGGGACAACATCCACTAGCTATGTCTAACATACTAAATCTAGAATAAAAAACGTAGCCATCCTCGAACTCAAGAGGACCTACCAAAGTCTGGGGATACTAGTCCAAATCACTTCAACGTATCTTCAATCTTATCAAGGACATGCACCTATAAAAATAGTAATAGTATATGGGGTTAGTACACACTTGTACTAAGTATGGGTGTATGCACATAAACACATAAGGATTATGCGTGATCAAGGAAAACTCTTTCTATAGCAACATGCCATTTCTAGAAAAGTACTTCACTTCACTTTCCTAATTCGTTATTTATGAATCATGCTATGAATATGACATATTTTCATGCATTTAAAGCACACAACTCATTTTCTATCTGAACATAAGACCTTGGAATTATGAACATAATTTTAGAACAACTCAAGCAAAAGTTATTTTTTTGCTCCCTTAGGTCGAGAGCTCAACTTTCCAGCCTTAGTTTATTTTCAGTCTTTTCTTCTTTCTGTTGTGTAGTTCAATGATCTCCTTTGATCCTATGTTTTACTTATGAGTGCAATGATTCATTGTAGTACCATACCTACAATGAATCAAGTAAGTAATCCAAAAGACTAAGGAAATGATTTGGCTACCTTACTCACAAGTTAGATTTTTCATTCTTGTTAAATTGGGCATGAATGTATTTATAAGTCAATCGTTATTGGTTATGCCCATTCTTTGATTATTTGCATAATATATAGATCTTGGGGCACATATTCATACTCCAATATTGGCATAAACCAATAACTGTTAAAACTTCATTCTTATCAAACACTGATGATTGATATTATCATGCTTTACTTACTTAGTTCACTTTGAACTTACATTTCTTCTTCTTTGATCTGTTGTTTACTTTGAACATGCTACTTTCATTCTTTCTTACTTTCTTAAAGAAATCTTTAGCATTAACTGATATAGATCATGTGAGCTAACATGAAATCCAGTGTCTTCCCCACACCGAAAAGAGGTGGTTCACCGGCTAAAGTGAAACCGAATCTAGTGTCTTCCCCCACACCGAAAAGAGGTAGTTGACCAGCTAAGGTGATACCGAATACTTTCTTGATCATTTAACCGACATAGATCATGTGAGCTAAAATGAAATCCATTGTCTTCCCCACATCGAAAAGAGGTGGTTCACCAGGCAAAGTGAAACCGAGTACTCCCTAGCTTTCTTATGTGGATCCACTAGCTAGTAACCTATGCTGGCAACATAGTTCAAAGACTAGAAGACGTTGGAGACCCTGATCCACCTTGCTGGTGATCTCGTCTCATGAGGCTTACATGTGCTGCCACAAGCTCATTGCTAGTCTATCGGTGCTTAGCTCAAATTTATTATGCATTACAAGTTTTATAGTTGACTCAAACATTATGGAAGCTGGCTTCTAGTATGAGGTATACTTAGCTCAATGGATGACTGGTCACCCCTTTCTTTACTTGATGAATGCGAATTTAATCTTACATTATCATCATGGTGCGAGTGAGACTTGTCTCACGGTGTCTAGCACCCTCTTATGTGAGTATCTTTGAGATAATCGTTTAAGTGTAAGTGAGACTTGTCTCACTTCCTTTTTAACACCCTGTATTAGGTCAATTTTATAACTCATAAGCTTTTAGTTATTTCATTACTCACCTTATCTTGCTCAACGTCTTTTGGTAGTCTTGTACCATTCTTTATGAAAGTTATAAGGACTTATTCAATGCTATTATATTCACAATGTTCATTTAGATAGCGTATGTTGGGACTTGTCCCAATTGTTGGCATACCCTATGTTATGAGTTCATATTTTTGGAAATAATATTTTGGACATAGTTTTGCTAGCCAATTTATTGGCATAAATCAAACTTTGATATTATCACTAAACACTTGTCATGATATTATTACTAGCCAAATCAATTAACTTCATGCATATACTATAGTAATCTCATCATGTTAACAAGCCAATTTTTAACCTTTGATTAGCCTATAAGAACAATTCAATGAACAGCTTATAACAATTTCATCTTCTCGAACACAAGTAGGCATTACAACATTTATTATCTCATGTAAATAATACCCTAATCTTACGGATCTAACCATTAAGTATCATACGACATTATAAATCACATAAACCTCCACATAATGATCAGTTAGCAACACACCCAACAACATGCTCTAGATTTGCATTATACATACTACTAGAATCGGAAATAGGGAGAATTAGGGAGATGAATATGCGATTCATTGGGAACAACCCTAGTTTTGGATTTCTTGAATTCAAAACATTTGAAAAGCCTAATGGAGAAAGGAATCCAAGAGATAAAACCCATACCTTACTATAGAATTGAATCTATGAAGATCACCTTGCACTTTGCACGAAAACCTTGAAGAACTGCCTTGAAATCGCCTAAGGTTTTTCTGACGTTGTTCACTGTTTTTCAGTCGTAGGTTTTCTAATGATTAAACGTGAGTATAAGTCTTAGAAACTGAATATGACTTATTCAAATTAGACTAATTAACTTAATTAAATAAATCAATTAGCTAATTACCAAAATGCCCCTCCTAAATTCACTAAAAATAAGAAAACATTTGACTTAGCCAAATTCTGAAAATTTGCTTAAGGATTTCGGTTTGACCATTTAAATTAATTAATTTAGTTTTAAATTTAATTAATTAAGTTACCTAGGGTAATTAATAAAATACCCCTAAGTCGTTAGGACCATAACTAACTCTTTGGACCATCCTAGGTTAGGTACTAGGATGTTTCTTTAGTTAGTTACTCGGCTAGTGTCACCCCGGTTAGGTCTTAGTTTGTCGGGTGCTCTAGTTAGTTCATTTTAGTTAGTACTAGGTTAGTTATCTAGTTAGTTAAGTTAGTTAAAGCCTAGGACTGGATAGGAAGCTTGGACCCACGTGGCTTGACCCGACGCGCGCCTGCCCCCTAACCGCCCTAACCGAATCGGTTGGGCTTGTCACTTGGTCCCTTGGCCGGTAGCACATGTGCTTGCACATGTATTGCCGTGCACTTTCCTAACCATGAACTCTGGTTGCACTTGGAAAGTTCACTTCTTGTTGTCCCAAGGATCTTCACTATGTCCTTGGGCACTGCTTAATCTACATGATCATTTTAAATGATCATGTGCTATGGTACCTAGGCTTGACACTTGGATGCCTATTACCTAATGAGTTTATGTTAAGAATATAATTATTTTATCTTAGGGTCTTCATTGCAGGTACAATTTCTAAACAAGCTTGGATATGAGCATTTGTTATCGAAGTGTATTTTAATTTACTTGCGTATACATAGAAATTGGCTAACACCCTTAAGCCAATAATCTCTAACATGCCCAATATTACTCAATATTGGGCATTGGAATGCCTATGTACCCAAATACACATTCTTAAAACCTAACAGACTCTTCACTAGACAAGTACATTTTCTGGAATGTTACACAAGTCGTCAATCCGAGGGAGAGGATACTTATTCTTAATAGTGACCTTATTGAGTTGGCGATAATCGATACACATTCTTAAGGAACCATCCTTCTTCTTCACAAACAAGACCGGATCACCCCATGGAGAAATACGAGGTCTTATGAATCCTTTGTCTAGTAAATCTTTGAGTTGAGCCTTCAACTCTTTCAATTCGTCCAAAGCCATCCGATAAGCAGGAATTGAAATGGGATTTGTATCCGGTAGAAAATCGATACCAAAATCAATTTCCCGTTTGGGAGGAATACCGAGAAGATCATTAGGAAAGACCTCCGGAAATTCACTCACTACGAGGACCGATTCAATGGGAGGAATTTCAGAGTCTAAGTCTTGGACTCTTACTATGTGATAAAGAAAACCTTTTGAGATCATTTTGCATGCTTTTAAACAAGAGATGATACGACCTCTAGGAATAGAATTTCCCCCGTTCCATTCTATCATGGTTCAGTTGGAAAGTTAAACTTCACCACCCTTGTCCTACAATCAATAGAGGCAAAGCAAGCATGTAACAAATCCATACCCAATATAATATCAAAATTGAGCATATCATGTTCTACTAGTTCAACATAAGAAGCTCTATTGGGTAGCATTATTGGACAATTTCTATACACCCTTTTTGCAACAACTGACTCACCCACCGGAGTATACACTATAAAAGGTTCATCCAAACTATCGGGCAAAATGCCAAACTTTTTGGTTACTAGAGGGGTAACAAATGATAAAGTAGCATAGGGATGAAGTAAAGCATATACATCAATAGAGAAGACTTTTAACATACAGGTCACCACGTCGGGAGAAGTGTCTTGCTCACCCCTAGAGCGGAGAGCATATAAGAGGTTCTTCTTTGGAGCCTCATTTGAACTACTTGCTTGAGTTTGACCACTACCCTTGTCTTGACCCCTCATATTTGGACAATCCCTAACCTTGTGTCCACTTTTACCACACCCAATCAAGCATTCACCAAAATGACCCTTTCCACACTTGGCACATGTAGGCTTCTCATTTGGTGAGTTTCCGCTCTTTCCATGTTGAGCTCTAGGTTTAGCCACCTTATCATCTCGAGCCTTAGGGAACTTAGATGGAACTTGATTAGAGAACCTCTTCTTGAACTTAGGCTTGTCTTGAATTTCAAGCCTATCCTTAGAAGAACTGACATCAAAAGATCTTGCCCGCTTAGCATCTCTACTCTTCCTCTTAGCCCTTGCATCTTCCACATGTTTGGCATGCACCATAAGGCGAGAAATGTTCAGGTTGTCATGTAACATAGCCGAATGACACTCCTCTTGCAAATCATCCGACACCCCCATCACAAAGCGGATCATTTCATCTCTAGGATCGGAAACCAAAGAACGAGCATATTTTGACAATTTAGTGAATTTCAAGGAGTATTCATGAACACTCATACCTCTTTGGTGCAGGTTGATGAACTCCACTACTTTAGCTTCCCTCATCTCCCTAGGAAAGAACCTATCGAGAAAAGCTTTCCTGAATATCTCCCAAGTCACCAGACCACCCTTAAGATGCCTATTGTCCCTCCATTGAACATACATAGTTTGAGCCACATCCTTGAGTTGGTATGTGGCTAGCTCAGCCTTCTCACAAGTGGAAAACCCCATAGCAAAGAGTATCTTGTAGACTTCATCAATGAACTCTTGGGGGTCTTCTTCAACCTTAGACCCATAGAAAGTGGGAGGATTCATCCTCGTGAATCCCTTAAATGGGATGCCATGGTAGTGACTTATTGATGAGATCGGGGTACAACCTCCCGATTAGCTTGGGCCGTCATAGCTTGAGCTTGAACAGTTGCGGCTTGGGCTTGAGTAGTAATGGATTCGTACATTTGAACAAGGATAGACTTTATGTCACCCTCCGCCAAAGGTGGACGATTGACCGGAACTTGGTCAACATTAGCATCTTCTTCAAGAGGAGGAACTTGATCGTCACGGGGAGGAGCTCTTGCATTGGAAATCTCCTCTTCAAGTCTTCGCGTCGCATTCCTTCGAGTGCTCAGTTTTTCCTATAATCACCACAATAGTATTAGATGCAAAAACACACCATAAGTATACTCTAATGGCACGATATTAGATTTCCAAGAAAATGAGAGTTTCCTAGGCATCATGTAGGTTCCTAATCATAAGTGTGGCGCACTTCACAATTCTGAATACGAACTTACATAGACGTGGTTGAGAGAGACATTGACTCTAATATAATTCAACCTCATGCTCTTATACCAAGTTTTTCACATCCGAGTTTACCCCCTAGACGTAATCGGCGTCGTCATCCTCTTTGAGGACTAAGACTAGCCTCTTAGTTTACATCATTGCATTCATAAGTCCAAAATACGGAAAATTTAAAACTTTTCGTTATTTCTAATTGGAGGTTTACATAGACCTCTACAAACACATAATATATATATCTGTGACGAGTATACATAGTCCCTTCGTATAGGAAGGTTACTTAGCCTTCTAATTTTATTGCACATACATATATATATATATACATATATATATATATACATATATATATATATATATATATATATATATATATATATATATATATATATATATATATATATATATATATATATATATATATATAAGATAGAACATAGTCTTAAAGATAGTCTCATCTCATAACCATCTAAAATGATCATAACAAATTGGGCATAGCCGTACATCAATGTAAAGAAGCCACGTATAGGCTTATACAAATCGGACTCAAATGAAAATAGAAGGAACATTTAAGTCTTTAGAACTAAACAACAACATAAGCTCGATATCGGTATCGCCCTCGGGAAGTGAGGACCTACCCACTTGGATGGTAGAGAATATACAAGCCTTCTTCAAGTCGTCTCAAATGATCCTTCAACGATCGGAACTTAAAATGTTTGGGAAAAGGAAGAAAATGGGGTTAGTACGCCACTTGTACTAAGTATGAGACCATATGCACATATAATGTCAAATCATGCTAAAAAGGACATTTTGTTAAATCATGCCATTTTATCCTTTGAAAATGTTATGCATAATCAAACAAGCCATACCAAGCGACACGATATATTCATTTGGGGAAAGTAAGTAATATGCATACCATCATACAAGAACCCATTACCTACTACAACCCTACAATCAAGGAATAATATCACAAGCATGAATAAGAGTTTATCATGGCATAATAAGCAAGACAAGTACTCATGAATCCCTATCAAGTCAACAAGTGCAATAACTAAGCAAAGCCCCAAAACCTTACTTAATCAAGTAACCCAACAAGAATCCATAAACAATGCCCAACTTTACATTATATGACCCTTAATGATACATAACATCATACATTAACAAGATAGACCAAATACATGTTCATAAGCATAACCATCACCATATGATATCATTTACACGTAAAGTCAACATACTATCATCATTTACATCATTAGCATATACAAACATAATATCAACTTCCTAAATCTCCCCTCAAGGCAAACTAGTGCTAGGCATAGGTAGAGTCACATACCCCACCTAGGCTAAGTCAAACCTCTTAAGTCACGCTAGTTAGTTTATACTTTATTACTTCATTTTTAGTTTAGGGAACACATGCCTTAACCAACATAGACCACAAAAGCTAAGTGTGGAATCCAGTGTTGTAAAACCTTACACCGATGGAAGGTGGACTACCTGCCAAAGTAAAACCAAACATAAACGTAGCTTTCTAGGTGGATCCACTAGCTAGTCTTCCTATGGGGATAACATAGTTCAAGAACTAATATATAGGTAGTCCCTCTTCATACCATTTGGTAATTGGGGCCTCCTCTCATGGGAATACATTGAATCAGTATCCCTCAATGGGGAGTCAACATCATATATAGAACCATAGGGTAACTCTTCCTCTATGGAAAGTCATCACCTCCCATTGTAAAGTTCACTCGGTGCTAAGTTAAGTCCCTTTATTGAAATTTCTTTAGTGTACTTAATTATCAATCATAGCTTAGTCTAGGTCATAGGGTCTAGCACTTGTATAATCATCATCATCATAGCTCAATAAGAATTGTGTGAGTATAGTCCTTTCATTACAATTCATATAAGTGAGCTTACCACATTTACATATTCATTCTTAATAAGGAACATTGGTAGTCATCAACATCCTTATAGAATTTCATTTTCATCAACCTCCCATCCATAGTCAAGACATTTCAATTCAACATCATACCACCCTATCAATCCTAAACAAGACATACTCCAACACAATATCATGACTTAATCACAATTTACCATAGTTTGAAGTAGAGTATAGGGATCACAAGACTTACCAAGTCTTCTTTATAGTTCATCACAAAGGTCTTACCATCAGCCCATAACTCAACCTAAATAGGTCATAAACTCATCATAATTCAATAAGCAATATAATCACAAGGCTAGAAGAGTCACTACATCACAATTCAATACTAGATCAAAGCTTAAGATTAGGTCAATTCATCATAACCTAGATTAATTCTCAAGAACTAGTATGAAAGGCTACACATCATCCTAATTCGTTCATGATTAACATAACAACATCATCTAGTAGTAATTCAACCCATAACCAAGTCAATTGAATGAGCATTATACAATATAGGTCAAGATCACAACCTAGGGTTAGGGGTTCAGGATTATGTTCTTCAATTTATATTAAACCATCAACAATTATCATAATCAAGTTAAAATACATGTTAATATATTCTATATAACCTAAAAAATACATTAACAAATCAATTCATAACTTAAATTTCGAGATTAGGTGAAAGCCACTTGAAAACTCAAGTTTTTGAAATACTTTGAATGAGCCCTTTGAGGAAAGAGGTCTCAAAGGTTAATAGATCCCATACCTTAACGTTTTGATGAATATTTGGAGATAAAATCGACCCTTTACATCCCCCAAAACCTCCCCCTAGCTTGTCTTCAATAGTGTCTTCCAATAGAGTGAGAAAGAAGATAGAAGGAACAGAAATTGTTTTGAGAGTTCTCATTAAACTAATTGGGGTTGGGGTCTTTATATTGGGGGTTAATTAACTTTATTAGGCTCCCTTAATCCCCTAATTAACCCCGTAACCCCTTAACTAATTAAATGAACTTAATTTAAAACGTGCAAAAAAATTGCAGACCACGATTGATGGATCGTTGGTCCATCGACGCGCAGTCCTGCCTTCGTACTGAACAACCGCAGTTTTGGTCAGAGACTAGTGTAGGAAGGGTCAATGATGCCCCGTCAATCCATACACGGATCGTCGCCTGCATCTCGTCGATGCACACTGCGTAGACCGTGTTGACATCAACTTGCAAGGGTCCTCCTCAACGACCCTTGGTTGGTCCTTGGGGAGTCGTACCCAAACATTTCAACCATGAAACAACTTAAATACATGTTATACACCCTTATACCAAATTTCATATATTTCCGACTCCTAAAAGCCAGTCAAATAGGCTAAGGCACGGTAGTACCTCTTTGAACCAACTTCCGGACGTCATGGACGTTCTTGGACGTTTTGGTTTCTAAAAATCCTAAATGACCTATATTCATTAGAATGGACTTAAAAACAGTTTCTAGACCTCATGACACCTATGATTGTCTTTACGACACGTCTTGGATTTTCGAAGTGTTACACTTCTATTGATGCTAATTAGATGATCATGTTAGACTACGACTATGGATTTATGTGTATAGTCTTAGGGTTGATGCATGGTTATTCCTACTTGACTATATGAGTCTATGATGGTCATATTGATGATGATATGGTAGTGTATAGGATGACTTAAAGATGATAATGGTTATTTCTTTGTGCTTATAGAATGACATGTAATATGTATTAAAGTGAAATATGTAGTGTCTTGTATTACTTGACTTATGTCCCTTACTTGATGCATGTATGAATGTGAATACGAGATGTCTTGACTGAGGATACTAAAGCCTCTTAGTCTTGTATGTATGAATGACATGAGACCTTAAATGATGTTAAGAAGGTCCATTATGTGAAACCTTGAACCTAGTGGTAAGGTTATGAATGTTGAAGTCGAAAGTTGTAATGGTATCCTTCAAGTAAAGAAATGATACACTTAAGGTTGGTTGGATGGAACGGCATCATATCAATCCTTAGGAAAGTTATTATGAGCTTCTTGTTGCCATTGTAAGGTAGCCCTAGTGGACCACTTTGGTAGGGTAAATGTGATTGGGTTATGAACTAGATATGGAACCCTTTATATGAACCTTTAATGTAAATTACTCTATGAGAACAAAGGCTAGCACCGAGTGAGTATGGCAATGGAATTATCTCTAGTTAAAGGATGAGACAAGAGTACAAAGCATGCCCTTCATATTCCTTAACCATGTGTCTACATGGGATGTGTCCTAGTTCTACCATTGGCAAGTAGAACACCCTTATCGGAGTAGCTTAGAACTGTGGATTCCATGTCTAGCTATCATAGTCTATGTCTGTTATTGTCTATTCTCATCACATGGGATACCTACTATTAGAGAAGTCCTATGAGGTTTAGGTGATGATATGGGACGCTATCTAGACATTGTGCAATAGGCTTTGAAGGTGTTAGTTAGAGTCCCTAGGTCTTGTCCAAGCCATTACTTGAATGTCTTTATGTGATGAATGAGTCTTAAATGAACTAATGAATGCAATGACTTAAGTTATGAAAGCATGTTAAAAGAATAAGTACTTACCTAAAGTAGTTAAGGTTTGTCTAGTTAAGGTGTTAAGGGGTCATAGGAATGGTCTTTTCGTATCTTACATAGATAAGTTATAAGAATGACTCTAGTTAGGGAAGATGTTGATTATGTGGACATGATCTAAGCCTTAGGTAGTCTTAAGAATTATGTAGGTAATCTTGAAGAGGTCAATCATGGACATTATCTTCTTGATTTACTTAAGTAAGTCTTTTGATATCCTTTGAAAGGAGAATGTCATATTATCTATGTTTGATGTATTTGTAAGTATGTGTATCTCATTATAGGTGGTCTTAAGGATCATTTAGGTGTGCCTAGAGAGGTTGTATGGGAGGTCTCTCTTTGTATTACTTAAGTGAGTCTTAGGATATCTTTTAGTTAGAAGACTACATGCTAGGAAGTGTCAAAGTGAAGAGAAGTCACTGTAACAGTGAAGGTATTCACTGTACAGTGAATTCAGGTTACTGTAAAGTTGGTTTAAAAATGTGCTAAATTGCTTAAATGTTATTTTATGTGTTTCTAAGGTGTTAAATGTTATTCTTGTAATTATGATATGATTTTTAAATGGAAAGATGCATATTTCTAATAAATGTCCGTTTTCATGATTTTATGCATAATGCCATATTTAGTACAATTGTTTGTACTAATTACATACATTTTGTTATCTCTAAAGGTGTAGGTGAAAGGTGAGAAGGATCGTGAAGGAGAGCTTGAATTCTAGAGTCATTCAAGCAAAGTGAAGTATGTCTCAAATGACTCAAGGGCATATATAGATGTCTTTTATTTCCTTTGAAGTATTGTAATAAGTACTCTCTATATTAGAATTGTATGGGCCGTGTCCCAAGTATTCTCGTGTCTAAGTTTGATGAGATTGAGACTTAGAATTTCCTATGATTTCTAATGAAAGATGTTATTAAAGATATTCTAATTTTTTGTGAAAAGTTTTAATTCCTCACTACTTTTTATTACGTATATGCGATGAACGATATGAAAAGGGCTTGTACAAGACCTCCGAGAGGTCAAGTACGCGTGTTGCAATCCGAGATTGTCCCTAACATCTAGGGTGTGTGTAACACTTCGAAAATCCAAGACGTGTCTTAAAGCCTAACATAAGTGTCGTAAGGTCTAGACACTGTTTTAAGGCCTATTTTAATGTTTATAAGTCATTTAGGAAGTCTAGAAACCAAAACGTCCATGACGTCCGGAAAGTAGTTCAAGGAGGTACTAGCTTACCATAGCCTATTTGACTAGCTTTTAGGAGTCGGAAAA
Organism: Solanum sitiens; assembly: GCA_016801875.1. Lineage (NCBI taxonomy): Eukaryota > Viridiplantae > Streptophyta > Magnoliopsida > Solanales > Solanaceae > Solanum > Solanum sitiens. The sequence continues at coordinate 1,518,919 of JABWTJ010000307.1, read as the reverse complement.
TGTTAAAAATTGGTGGAAGGGTGTCTAACATGTGTCTAAGTTGATACATGGTCAAAACGTCTGGGTACGACTCCCTAAGTACCAACCAAGGGCCCTTCAGGAGGACCCTTGCAAGAATGGGCAAAAACTGTCAAAACACAGTGTCACCAACGGATGCCACAGACGGGCCGTTGGTGAATCAACGGGGCGTCGATGTCACCGTCGATGGTCACTTAGCCAAAATCATGGAGGGGTCTTTTTGCATAGTCTCTGACAAGAACCACGGATGTGCAGCACGGCGGAGGGCTGGTCCGTTGACTGACCAACGATCCGTCGATCGTGGTCTCATCGATGGGGCCTGTAATTCCTGCACGTTTTTAAGAAGGTCTTAACTAATTAATTAAAGGGCTTGGTGGTTAGTTAGGGATTAAGGTAAGACTAATTAACTAAATTAACCCCCTATATAAAGACCCCAACCCCATTAGTCTAATTAAAACTCTCAAAACAAAACTCTCTTCCTTATCACTTCTTTCTCTCTCTATTGGAAGACACCATTGAAGACAAGCTAGGGGAGGGATTTGGGGGGCTGTAAAGGGACGATTTCACCATCAATTCTTCATCAAAAATTGATAAATTGGATCTAATTCACCTTTGAGACCTCTTTCCTCAAAGGTTTCCTTCAAAGCATTTTCAAAAATTGAGTTTTCATGTGGGTCTTTCTCAATCTCGAAAATTGTGTTATGAATTGGTTTTTTTATGTTTTCTATTGGATAATATGAATTTACTAACATGTATTCTAACATAATTATGATATATATTGATGGTTTGGTCTAGTTTAAATAAGATGACCCTTAACCCTTAACCCTAGGTTTGATCTTGATATGAATTAGGTTGTATTTGGTTCAATTAACTTGGTTATTGGTTGAATTACTACTAAGTGATGTTGTTACATTAATAATGAACAAATTAGGGTGATTTTTAGTCTTTCATGCTAGTTCTTGAGAAGATTATCTAGGTTAGGAAGTGAATTTAAGTATCTTGTTTTAAGCTATGATCTAGTATTGAATTGTAATGTAGTGATTTTTCTAGTCTTGTTATCATGTTGATTATTGACTTACGGTGATGTATACCCAAATTGGGCTGAATTGATGGTTTATGGTAAGACCTTGATGATGTACTATGAAGGACACTTGGTAAGTCTTATGATCTCTATCCTTTACTTTAAATTGTGGTTAATTGTGATTAAGTCATGATGTTGTGTTGGAGTATGCCTTGTATTAGGATTGATAGGGTGGTATGATGTTGAATTTAAATGTCTTGACTATGATTGTTAGGTTAATTAAGATGTAAATGTTATAAGGATGGTGATGATTACAAATGTTCCTTATTATGAATGAAAATGAAAATGTGTTAACCTCACTTACATGAATTGTGATGAAAGGACTATACTCTTAAAAATCTTATTGAGCTATGATGATGATGATTATACAATGGTTAGACCCTATGACCTACAATAAGCTATTATTATTAATAAATACATTAAAGACATTTCAATAAAGGGACTTAGCTTAGCACCGAGTGAACTTGACAATGGGAGGTGATGACTTCCCATAAAGAAAGAGTCACCCTATAGTTCTACATGTGGTGTTGATTCCCCAAAGAGGGATACTCATCCAATGGATTCCCATGAGAGGAGGCCCCAATTGCCAAGTGGTATATAGAGGGAGAATACCTATCTCTTAGTTCTTGAACTATGTTGCCCCCATAGGAATACTAGCTAGTGGATCCACCTATAAAGCTATGTTTATTTTTGGTTTTACTTTGGCCGGTAGACCATCTTCCATCGGTGTAAGGTTTTAAAACACCGGATTCCACACTTAGCTCTTGTTGTCTATGTCAGTTAAGGCAAGTGTTCCCTAAATTAAAAAGAACAAATGAAGGATAAACTAACTAAGGTGACTTAACAGGTTTGACTTAGCCTAGGTAGGGGTATGGGACTCTACTTATGTCTTGCACTAGTTTGCCTTGATGGAAACTTTAGAAGGTTGATATTATGTAAGTATATGATAATGAATGTAAAAGATGATAGTATGATGACTTTACATGTAAATGATACTATATGGTGATTGATACTCTTATGAACATGTAATTGGTCTATGTTGTTAAAAATATGATGTTGTATATCCTTAAAAGGTTATGTTATGTGAAGTTGAATATTAGTCATGATTCTTGTTGGGTTTGATTGAGTAAGGTTATGGGGCTTTTCTTGGTTATTGCACTTGTTGACTTTATGAGGATTCATGAGTAGTAGTCTTGCTTTATTATGATATGGTGAACTCTTATCCATGCTTGTGATATAATTACTTGATGGTAGGGTTATATTAGATTATGGGTTAAAGTATGTTGACAAGTATGTTATTTGCTTTGACTTGATGAATATGCCTTCTTGAGTTTTATGTTTTCCTTGATGATGCATAAGGCTTTTCAAAGAATAAAGTAGCATGTTTTAATAAAATGTCCCGTTTAACATGATTTGATCTTATATGTGTATATGGTCTCATACTTAGTACATGTGCCATACTAAACCCATTTCTTCCTTTTTCCCCAATATTTTGGGTTTCGGTTATTGAAGTGTTTTGGAAGGCGACTTGAAGAAGGCTTGGATCTCTTATTCATCCAAGTAGGGTAGGTTCTCAACTTCTGAGGGCGATGCCACCATCTATCTTATGGAGTTGTTATGAGTGTTAAGACTCTTTCGTTTCTTTCCTTTCAATTGAGTACTATACGTTTGTATGACCTATATGTGGTCTTATTGGATTGATGTATGGGCTAGGCCCAAATTTGATATACTCTTATTAGATGGTTATGAGATGAGGGGACTATTATGACTATGATATTTTCTATATATATTTATGTGTAATAAAAGTAGAAGACTAAGTAATCTTCCTATACAAAGGGTCTATGTATACTCGATATATATATATGTGATGTGTATGTAGAGGTCTATGTAAACCTCCAAGTAGAAGTAATGAAAACTTTTAAATTTTTCGCTAAGTTTGACCTATGAATGTAATGATGTAAACTAAGAGGCTAGTCTTAGTCCTCAAAGAGGACGACGACGCCTGTTACGTCTAGGGGGTTAACCCGGATGTGACAAACGTTATATCAGAGCATGAGGTTGAATTATCTTTGAGTCAATGTCTCTCTCAACCACGTCTATGTAAGTTCGTATTCATAATTATGAAGCGCACCACACTTATAGATAGGAACCTACGTGATGCCTAGGAAACTCTCACTTTATTGGAAATCTAACATCGTGCGACTAGAGTATGCTTATGTATGCTTTTGCATCTAATCCTATTGTTTTGATGATAGGAAATGAACACCCAAAGGAATGCGTCACGAAGGCTCGAAAAGGAGATTAACAATGCGGGAGCTCCTCCCCGTGGTGATCAAGTTCCTCCTCTTGAAGAAGATGGAATGATGACCAAGATCCGGTCAATCCTACACCTTTGATGGATGGTGACATAAGGGATGCCCTTATCCAGTTGGCCCAAGCTGCCACTACTCACGCCCAAGCAATGACGACCCAAGCTATCCGGGAGGTTGTGCCCCGTCTTCATCAACAAGCTGCTACTATGGCCTCCCATCTAAGGGATTTCACTCGGATAAATCCTCCCACTTTCTACAGGTCCAAGGTTGAAGAAGACCCCCAAGAGTTCATTGATGAAGTCAACAAGATAGTCTTGTCTATGGGGTTGTCTACTAGTGAGAAGGACGAGTTAGCGACTTATCAACTCAAGGATGTTTCTAAAGTATGGTATGTCCAATGGAGGGATTATAGGCCATTAAGGTGTGGTCCGGTGACTTGGGAGATCTTCAAGAAGGCTTCTCTTGAATTACTTTCCTAGGGAGATGAGGGAAGCTAAAGTGGTGGAGTTCATCAACCTTCGCCAAGGAAGTATGACTGTTCATGAATACTCCTTGAAATTCACTAAATTGTCAAAATATGCTCCTTCCTTGGTTTCCGATCCTAGAGATGAAATGAGCCGCTTTGTGATGACGGTGTCGGATGATTTGCAAGAGGAGTGTCATTCGGCTATGCTACATGACAACATGAACATTTCTCGCCTTATGGTGCATGTTAAACATGTTCAAGAGGCAATGTCTAAGAGGAAGAGTAGTGATGCTAAGAGGGCAAGATATTTTGATGGAGGTTCTTCAAAGAATAGTCTTGAGATACAATACAAGCCTAGATTTAAGAAGCGGGTTTCTAATCAAGTTCCATCCAAGTTCCCTAAGGCTCGTGATGAAAAGGTGAATAAACCGAGATTCCAAAAGGGAAGGAGTGGAAACTCACCGAATGAGAAACCTACATGTGCCAAGTGTGGAAAGCGTCATTTTGGTGAATGCTTGGTTGGAATGGGAAATTGTTTTGGTTGTGGCAAGAGTGGCCACAAGCTTAAGGATTGCCCTAATATGAAGGGTCAAGAAAAGGGTGGTCAAGCTCAAGCAAGTGGTTCCAGTGAAGCTCCAAAGAAGAACCGCTTCTATGCTCTCTGCTCTAGGGGTGAGAAAGAGACTTCTCCCAACGTGGTGACCGATATGTTGAAAATCTTCTCTATTGATGTATATGCCTTACTTGATACGAGTGCTACTTTATCATTTGTTACCCCTCTAATAGCTAAAAGTTTTGACATTATGCCCGATATTTTGCATGAACCTTTTATAGTATCTACTCCGGTGGGTGAGTCGATTGTTGCAAAAAGGGTATATAGAAATTGTCCAATAACGTTGCCCAATAGAGTTGCTTATGTTGAACTAGTAGCGCTTGATATGCTTGATTTTGATGTCATTTTGGGTATGGATTGGTTGCATACTTGCTATGCCTCTATAGATTGTCAAACGAGGGTGGTGAAGTTTAATTTTCCAAGTGAGCCTGTTGTAGAGTGGAAGGGGGGAAACTCTATTCCTAGAGGTCGTGTCATCTCTTTTCTAAAAGCATGCAAAATGATATATAAAGGTTGTTTATACCATATTGTAAATGTCCAAGATCTAGACTCCAAAATTCCTCCCATTGAGTCGTTCCCTGTAGTGAGTGAATTTCAGGAGGTCTTTCCTAATGATCTTCCCGGTATTCCTCCCGAACGGGAAATTGATTTTGGTATTGATTTGCTACCGGATACAGGTCCCATTTCAATTCCTCCTTATCGGATGGCTCCAGCCGAATTGAAAGAGTTGAAGGCTCAACTCAAAGATTTACTTGACAAAAGCTTTATTAGACCTAGTATTTCTCCATCGGGTGCTCCAGTTTTGTTTGTGAAGAAGAAGGATGGGTCCTTAAGAATGTGTATTGATTATCACCAACTCCATAAAGTCACAATCAAGAACAAGTATCCTCTCCCTCGAATTGACGACTTGTTTGATCAACTCCAAGGGCCAAGCTACTTTTGTAAGATTGACTTGAGATCGGAGTATCATCAACTTAGGGTGAGAGGTGAGGATATACCAATGATGGCATTTTGGACTAGATATGATCACTATGAATTCTTAGTAATGTCCTTTGGGCTCACTAATGCTCCGGTGGTGTTTATGAACCTAATGAATAGGCTGTTTTGAAATTTCCTAGATTTATTTGTTTTGTCTACATTGACGACATATTGGTATATTCGAAAAATAAGGGTGATCACATGAACCATTTGAGGGTGGTGTTGCAAGTACCTAAAGAATATCTATTGTTTGCAAAGTACAGCAAATGTGAGTTTTGGTTGAGGTCGGTGACATTTCTTGGTCATATCATATCTAGTGAGGGAGTTGAGGTTGATCCAAGGAAAACGGAAACGGTGAAAAATTGGACTTGACCATTGACTCCGACTGACATTAGGAGTTTATTGGGTTTAGCAGGTTATTATCGGAGGTTTTTGAATGTTGTTGCGTCCATTGCATCTCCCTTGACTACTTTGACCCAAAAGTCTAAGAAATTTGAGTGGTCGGAGGCATGTGAAAGAATCATCCAAATGTTGAAGGATAGGCTTACTTCCGCTCCGGTATTGAATTTACCGGATGGTACAAAGGGTTTTGTTGTGTATTGTGACGCATCCTGAGTGGGTTTAGGGTGTGTGCTTATGCAACAAGGGAAGGTGATAGCCTATGTTTCTAGGCAACTTAAGGTGCATGATAGACTCTATGCAACTCATGACCTTGAATTAGAGGCCATGGTATTTGCCTTGAAAATATGGAGGCATTACTTGTATGGTGTCCATGTCGATGTGTGTACCGACCATAAGAGTCTCCAATATGTGTTTACCCAAAAGGAGTTGAATCTCCGACAAAGAAGGTGGTTAGAATTGTTGAAAGATTACGACATGAGTGTCCTCTATCACCCCGGCAAGGCCAATGTGGTTGCGGATGCTCTAAGTCGTATGACTATGGGTAGTGTGTCTCACATAGATGAAGCCAAGAAAGACCTAGTGAAAGATGTTCATAGGTTGTCTAGGTTGGATGTGAGGTTGGAAGATTCTCCGAAAGGTGGTTTCATGGTCCATCATAACTCTGAGTAATCATTAGTAGTTGAGGTGAAGTCCAAACAAAAACTTGATAAAATCATTGATGGAGTTGAAGAAATCGGTCCTTGGCAAGCTTAATGAGGCATTCTCCTTAGGGGGGATGGTGTTTTGAGGTACCAAGGAAGATTGTGTGTTCCCAAGGTAGATTAGTTGAGGAACCGGATCCTTGAGGAAGCCCATGGGTCCCGCTACTCCATTCATTCGGGTCGACAAAAATGTGACCATAGTGAAGTATTTTGGTGGGAAGGTTTGAAGAAGGACATAGTGGAGATTGTTGCTAAGTGTCCAAATTGCCAACAAGTAAAAGCCGAACATCAAAAGTTGGGTGGCTTACTACAAGAAATACAAGTTCCTACTTGGAAGTGGGAAGACATCAATATGGATTTTGTAGTGGGTTTACCTCGGACTCAAAGGCAATATGACTCTATATGGGTGGTTGAGGATAGGTTGACCAAGTCCGCTTACTTTATTTTTGTCAAGTCTACTTATTCGGCGGAAGATTATGCTAGGATCTTCATAGATGAGATTACGTGTCGCCATGGTATTCTGTTATCCATCATATCGGATCGGGGTGCACAATTCACATAATTCACATCTAGAGTTGAGTACCACTTTTCATCCCCAAACGTGTGGTCAAGAGAAACGTACTATTCAAACCCTTGAAGATATGCTTAGGGCATGTATTATTGATTTCAAGGGAAATTGGGATAAGCATTTGTCTTTGGTGGAGTTCGCTAATAATAATAGTTTTTGTTCATCCATCTCCATGGATCCCTATGCAGACTTGTATGGTTGGAGGTGTAGGTCTCCTATTGGATGGTTTGAAGTGGGTGAACCTTCGTTTCTTGGTCCCGATTTGATTTATAGGACTTTGGAGAAAGTTCATATCATAAGGAACCGATTGCAAATGGCCTATTGTCATCAAAAGTCTTATGCCGATCATAGGAGAAGGGATTTGGAGTTTGAAGAAGGTGATAAGGTGTATTTGAAAATCTCACTTATGAAAGGGGTGGTTAGATTTAAAAAGATAGGGAAGTTGAGTCCTCGTTTTGTGTGTCCCTATGAAATCTTGCAAAGGGTTGGTATGGTTTCCTATGAATTGAATCCTTTGCAATTCACTAAGAAGATTCAATTCATAGGCAACCTTACCAACCCTTTGCAAGATTTCATAGGGACACACAAAACGAGGACTCAACTTCCCTATCTTTCCAAATATAACCACCCCTTTCATAAGTAAGATTTTCAAATACACCTTATCACCTTCTTCAAACTCCAAATCCCTTCTCCGATGATCGGCATAAGACTTTTGACGACTATAGGCCGTTTGCAACCGGTTCCTTATGATATGAACTTTTTCCAAAGTCCTATAAATCAAAATCGGGACCAAGAAACGAAGGCTCACCCACTTCAAACCATCCAATAGGAGACCTACACCTCCAACCATACAAGTCTTCATAGGGAGCCATGTAAATGGATGAATGAAAACAATTATTATAAGCAAACTCTACCAAAGACAAGTGCTTATCCCAACTCCCTTTGAAATCGACGACACAAGCTCTAAGCATATCCTCAAGGGTTTGAATAGTACATTCCGCTTGACCATCCGTTTGAGGATGTAAAGCGGTACTCAACTTCACCTTAGTACCCAACCCTTATTGAAATGACCTCCAAAACCTAGATGTGAATTGTGCACCCCTATCTGATATGATGGATAACGGAATACCATGGTGACACACAATATCATCTATAAAGATCTTAGCATAATCCTCCGCCGAATAAGTAGCCTTGATGGGAATGAAATGAGCGGTCTTGTTCATCCTATCAACCACCACCCATATGGAGTCATACCCTTTTTGGGTCTTAGGCAAACCTACCACAAAATCCATATTGATGTCTTCCCACTTCCAAGTAGGGGATTTCTTGTAGCAAACCACCAGGTTTTAGATGATCGGCTTTCACTTGTTGGCAATTTGGACACTTAGCCACAAATTTCGTTGTCCCTTTTCAAACCTTTCCACCAATACACCTCTCTAAGGTCATGATACATCTTCGTTGACCCCGGATTAATGGAATAATGGGACTCATGAGCTTCCTCAAGGATACGGTTCCTCAAGTCATCAACATTAGGAACACACAACCGCCCTTGATATCTCAAAACACCATCCCCCCCTAAGGTGAAGGACTCATTGAACTTGCCAAGAACCGATTTTTTCAACTCCATTAATGGTTTATCAAGGTGTTGTTTAGACTTCACCTCAACAACCAAAGATGATTCGGAGTTATGATGGACCATCACACCACCATTTGAAGAACCTACCGATCTTACACCCAACCTACACAATCGATGAACCTCTTTCACTAGGTCCTTTTTGGCTTTATCAACATGAGACACACTACCCATAGACAAACGGCTTAGAGTATCCGCTACAACAGTCTCCTTGCCCGGATGATAAAGGACACTCATATCATAGTCTTTAATTCAAGCCATCTTCTTTGTCGGAGATTCAACTCCTTTTGGGTAAATACATATTGGAGACTTTTATGATTGGTGCACACATCAACATGGACACCATACAAATAATGCCTCCAAATAATCAAAGCAAACACGACGGCCGCTAACTCAAGGTCATGAGTGGGATAGTTCCTCTCATGCACCTTAAGTTTCCTAGAAGCATAGGCAATAACCTTCCCATGTTTCATAATCACACACCCCAAACCAACACGGGATGCATCACAATAAACCACAAAGCCCTTTGTACCTTCCGGTAAAGTCAACACTAGAGTCGTAGTAAGCCTATCTTTCAAAATTTGGAAGCTCTTTTTACATGCCTTGGACCACTCAAACTTCTTGCTCTTTTGGGTCAAAGTAGTCAAAGGAGATGCAATGGATGCAAAACTATCCACAAACCTCCGATAATAACCTGCAAGACCCAAGAAACTCCGTATGTCGGTTGGAGTCAATGGTATCGGCCAATTTCTCACCGCTTCCATTTTCCTTGGATCAATCTCAACCCCTTCACTATAGATGATGTGACCAAGAAATGCCACCATCCTCAACCAAAACTCACATTTTCTATACTTGGCAAACAATTGATGCTCTTTAAGGGTTTGCAATACCACCCTTAAATGACCCATGTGATCACCTTCATTCTTCGAGTATACCAAGATGTCGTCAATGAACACAATGACAAATAAATATAGGTAACTTCAAAACACTCTATTCATTAGGTCTATGAATACTGCCGGAGCATTAGTGAGACCAAAGGACATAACAAGAAACTCATAGTGGCCATATCGAGTCTGAAAAGTTGTCTTTGGTACATCCTCACCTCTCAGCCTTAGTTGGTTATACCCCGATCTCAAGTCAATTTTGGAGAAGTAGCTTGCCCCTTGGAGTTGATCATATAAATCGTCAATCCGAGGGAGAGGATACTTGTAATTAATTGTGACTTTGTTGAGTTGGCGATAATCAATACACATTCTCAAGGACCCATCTTTCTTCTTCACGAACAAGACCGGAGCACCCAATGGAGAAATGATAGGCCTTATAAAGCCCTTGTATATCAAATCTTTAAGTTGTGCTTTCAACTCCTTCAATTTGGCTAAAGCCATTCGATAAGGAGGAATCGAAATGGGGTTTGTTTTCGGTAGCAAATCGATACCAAAATCAATTACCCGTTTGGGAGGAATACCAGGACGGTCATTAGGGAAGACCTCCAAAAATTCACTCACTACGGGTACCGACTCAATGGGAGGAATTTCGGAGTCAAGATCTTGGACTCTCACTATATGCTATAGGCCGCCCTTAGAGATCATTTTGCAAGCCTTCAAACAAGAAATGATACAACCTCTAGGAATAGAACTTCCCCCATTCCACTCAACAACGGGTTCATTTGGGAAATTAAACCTCACTACCCTTGTCCTACAATCAATAGTGGCAAAACAAGAATGCAACCAATCCATACCCAAAATAAAATTAAAATCAAGCATATCTAGTTCAACTAGATCAACATTAGAAAGTCTATTAGGCAACATGATAGGACAATTTCTATATACCCTATTTGCAACAACCGACTCACCCACCTGTGTAGACACTAAGAAAGGCTCATGCAAGATATCGGGTAAAGTATCAAGCTTTTTAGCTACAAGAGGAGTAACAAAAGGCAAAGTAGCACCCGGATCAAGTAAAGCATAAACATCAATAGCAAATACTTGTAACATACCGGTCACCACATCGGGAGAGGTCTCTTGCTCACCCCTAGTACGAAGAGCATAGAAGCGGTTTTTCTTTGGAGCATCACTAGAACCACTTGCTTGTCCACTCTTTTCTTACTCCTTCATGTTAGGACAATCTCGAACCTTGTGACCACTCTTTCCAAAACCAAAACAATTACCCATTCCAACCAAACACTAACTGAAATGACCCTTTCCACACTTGGCATATGTTGGCTTCTCATTAGGTGAGTTCCCACTCCTTCCCTTTTGAGCTCTCAGTTTTGCCACTTTCTCATCCCGAGTATTAGGGAACTTGGATGGAACTTGATTAGAGAACCTCTTTTTGAACCTAGGCTTGTCTTAAATCTCAATCCTACTCTTAGAAGAATACCTTTCAAAGGACCTTGTTTTCTTAGCATCTCTTGCCTTTCTCCTAGCCCTAGCTTCCTCAACTTGTCTAGCATGCACCATAAGCCGAGAGATATGCATATTATCATGAAGCATGGCCGAATGACATTCTTCTTATAGATCATTTGATACTCCCATCACAAAGCGGCTCATATCATCCCTAGGATCCAAAACCAAGGAAGGAGCATATTTCGACAATTTAGTAAACTTCATAGAATACTCAAGAACACTCATACCTCCTTGACGAAGGTTGATGAATTCTACCACTTTGGACTCCCACATCTATCTAGGGAAGAATCGATCAAGATATGCCTTTTTGAAAATCTCCCATGTTACCGATCCAGCACGAAGAGGCCGATTATCCCTCTATTTAACATACCAAGTTTTAGCCACATCCTTGAGTTGATATGTGGCTAACTCGGCCTTCTAACTCGAACTCAACCCCATGGCAAAGATAACCTTATACACCTCATCGATGAACTCTTGAGGGTCTTCATCAACCCTAGACCCATAGAAAATGGAAGGGTTTATCCGAGTGAAGTCCCTCAAACGAGATGACATAGTGGAGACTTGTAGGTTGGCTCGGGTGCAACCTCCCGGTTGGCTTGGGACGTCATAGCTTGAGCTTGGATAGTGGCGGCTTGAGCTTGAGAAGTAATGTCTTGGGCCATTTGAAGAAGGGCAGCCCTTATCTCTCCATCCGTCAAGGGTGGAGGGTTGGCCGGAGCTTGTTCAACATCAACCTCCTCTTCAAGTGGAGGATCTTGATCAAAACGGGGAGGAGCCACCTCCTCCTCAAGCCTCCTAGACGCATTCCTCCGAGTATTCATTGCATATAACCAAAATAAAAGGTTTAGATGAAAACACATAATAGCTACTCTAGAGGCACGACATTGGATTTCCAAGAAAGAGAAAGATTCCTAAGCATCATATAGATTCCTATTCATAAGTGTGGCACGCTTCACAATTATGAAAACGAATTTACATAGACGTGGTTGAGAGAGACATCGTTATCAAGGATATTTAACCTCATGCTCTGATACAAAGTTTATCACATCTGGGGAGCACCCACCAGACGTAACCAGCATCGTCGTCCTCTTTGAGGACTAAGACTAGCCCTTACCATTCATCATAACATTCATTGGCTAAAGTATGCAGAAAAATTAAAACTTTTTAACTATATCTAATTGAAGGTTTACATAGACCTCTACATACACATAATAATATTAATATCGAGTATACATAGACCCGTTCGTATATGAAGATTCAATAGTATTCTACTTTTATTTCATACACATATATAAGATATAATTAGAGTCATAAAATTTTTCTCATCTCATAAACCATCTAGAACGACAATATCAACATGGGCATAGCCCTACAACAATAAAAGTAAGCCACATATAGGCTTTATACAACTTTGTCTTCAAATGAAAGATATAGTCAACATAAACGTCATAATATCTAAGCAAATCCGTAGGTAGAATATCGGCATCATCCTCGGGAAAATGAGGACCTACCACTTTGATGATAAGAGTATCCAAGCCTCCTTCTCAATCACCTCGAACCAAACCTCAACGACTGGAACCTAAAATGTTTGGGACAAAGGGAGAAAATGGGTTAGTATGCCACATATACTAAGTATGAGACTATATGCACATATAACAACCAAACATGCTACAAAGGGACATTTAGTTAAATAATGCTATTTTATACCTTTATGCACAATCAATAAACTAGACCAACCTTTTTAAACATGTGCAGTCAAGCCAAAGCAGTTATATGCATATCACATATTTGAACCCATAATCCCATAAAACTCTAACATCATGTGATCACATTACAAGCATGAGTAAGAGTTAATCATGTGAATAGTAAATCAAGACAACCAAACAAAATCCTTATAAAGCCACAAGTGCAATGACCAAGCAAAAACCCATAACCCTACTTAATCAAATAACCAAATAAGTATCATAAATAGTAATTTACTTCACATAACTTAACCTTCCCCATACATTAGTTCATACTTTATCAATAAAGACCAATTGCATGTTTATAAGCATCATAATCATCAGGTAAAGTCATTTACCTTTATTATCATTTACATACATAATATTGACCTTCTAAAGCTCCTATCAACGCAAACTAGTGCAAGACCTAGGTAGAGTACCATACCCCTACCTAAGTTAATTCAAACCCCTCAAGTAAACTTAGTTAGCCTATATATCATTACTTCATTTTAGTTTAGGGAACACTTTCCTTAACCGACATAGACCACATGAGCTAATGTGGAATCCGGTGTCATGAAACCTCACACCGATGGAAGGTGGTCTACCAGCATAGGTAAAACCTAACATAAACGTAGCTTTCTAGGTGGATCCACTAGCTAGTCTTCATATGGGGGCAACATAGTTCAAGAACTATGATGTAGGAAATTCCCTCTACATAACTCTTGGTAATTGGGGCCTCATCTCATGGGAATCAATGAAATGAGTATCCCTCAATCGGGAGTCAACATCACATATAGGACCAAAGGATAACACTTCCTCTATTGGAAAGCCATTACCTCCCATTGTCAAGTTCACTCGGTGCTAAGCTAGTCCCTTATTGAAATGTATTTAATCTTTATTTATCAATCATAACTTAGTTTAGGTCATAGGGTCTAGCCCTTGTATAATCATCATCATAATAGCTCAATAGGAATTGCATGAGTAGAAGCCTTTCATCACAATTCACACAAGTAAGGTTAACACTTTACATTTTCTTTCATAATAAGGCACATTGATAATCATCATCACCCTTATATCCTTACATATTAATCAACCTCACAACCATACTAAGACATTTCAATTCAACATCATACCAACCTATAAATCCTAAACAAGGCATGCTCCAACATAATCATCATGACTTAATCCCAATTAACCATAATTGAAACAAAGGATAAGGTCACAAGACTTACCAAGTCTTCTTCACAATTCACCATCATCAACGTCTTACCATCAACCCTTAGTGCAACCCAATTAGGTCATAAAATCACCATAATTCAATAACCAATGTAATCGCAAGTCTAGAAGAATCACCACATCATAATTCAATAGTACATCAAAGCTTAGGACTAAGTCAAATCATCATGTCTTAGATCACCTACCAAGAACTAGCATGAAAGACTATAAATGATCCTAATTCATTCATAATCAAAATAAATAGCACCATCTACAAGTGATTCAACCCTTAACCAAGTCAATTGAATGATTAAACTACAATATGAATGAAGATCACAACTTAGGGTTAGGGACTTGGGATCATGTTCTTCAGTTTAGGTAAGATAATCACCAATTACTACAATCAAGTTAAAATACATGTTAATCAACTCAATTTAACCTAAAGGAAACATCAACAACTCAATTCATAACATCAAATTCGGAATTGGATAAAACCCATTAGAAATCCCTAGATTTGAAATCAATTTGAATGAACCCTTTGAGGAAAGAGGTCTCAAAGGTGAAGAGATACCATACCTTAATGTTTTGATGAGAATTTGAAGATGAATCCACCCTTTTCCATCCCCCAATTCACCTCCTAGACTTAGCTTCAATGGAGTCTTCCCATAGAGTGAGAAAGTAGAGAGAAGATAGAGCAATTTGTTTTTGAGTTGTGTTTAGATTAAATGAGGTTAGGGACTTTATAGGGTGACTAACTAAATTAAGTAGACCCCCCTTAATCCCTTCATTAACCTTCTAAACCCCCTAACTAATTAATGAACTTAATTAAAACGTGCAAGGAAAACTTACCTGACCTCACAGACGAGACCCTGTCGACGGTCCGTCTGTGAGTCGACGGACTTGCCCCCCTCTGTGCTGCACATCCGTCGTCTTGGTCAGAGACTATTGCAACTGGGGGATTCCTCCTCAAGGATAAGTGTGGGATAACGTAGGCATCGACGCCCCGTCAGTCCACTTATGAACCGTCGGTGGTTCCGTGATTGCTCCCCTACCATGATTTGGATAAGTAAGGAGGGACGGTGACATCGATGCCCCGTCAGTCCACTTATGAACCGTCGGTGGTTCCGTGATTGCTCCCCTACCATGATTTGGATAAGTAAGGAGGGACGGTGACATCGACGGTCCGTTGGTCCATGCACGGACCGTGGGTTGCCCCTTCGATGAACACGGCCAACACTTGTCTAAGTGTGGGGTAACAGTGGCACCAACGGTCCGTTGGTCCACCCACAGACGTATGCCATCCCGTCAATGCACACTACCCAGGAACTGTTTCCAATCCCCCAAGGGTCCTCCTCAAGGGTCCTTGGTTGGTCCTTGGTGAGTCGTGCCCGGACTTTTCAACCATGAAACATCCCTAACACGTGCTACTCATATTTCCACCAGATTTTGTTAAATTCCAACTCCTAAAAACTAGTCAAATAGGACAAGGCCAATAGCACCTCTTTGAACCAACTTTCAGACGTCGTGGACGTTCTTGAACATTTTGGTTCCAAAACTTCCTAAGTGACCTATATTCATGAAACTAACTGTAAGACCCCAAAATGAGATAGGGTTTCTAGAGCCTAACATGTTCGTCTTAATGTTCTATGGTCCTAAAATTACTTATAATATCGTTTATAGTCATTATATAAAGTTTGAGGTGATTTGGAAGTCAAACGTCAAGGGTCGACCAAAACGTTCGACGAATAAGTCACCTAAATGCCTCGTATGTGGTTCTATGTGATTATGTGTGATTCATGAGATTATTAAGTCTTAAAATGGATTTTAATGATGTAAAATAATAGTATATGAAGTTTCGAGAAGTTTGGAGGTTAAACGACCAAGAACGTCAAAGGCGTTTGAAAGATAGCCCTTAAGACGTTCAACGTGTGTCATGATGGGGCTTGGCCTGTTTGGACGTCTTGTAGGTGTTTTTATTTTATGTGGAAGGTCTATAACTTGTTAAGGTTTATAATCACATTGGAAACATCCGCGTACAACTTCTAAAGGGCCCCATAAGAGGCCCCAAAAGAATGACCCAAGGCTGTCAAAGACACTGCCTGGCTAGTGTCCATTGATGGACCCAACGACGGATCGTTGGTCCACCAACGGCTCGTCGAGCAAGTCTCATCGACTGGAACTTTCTTGGGGCAGGTCAAAAGCCAAGAATTTGGCTAAGTTCCAGGCGACGGAAGCCAGGCACGGACCGTCGACAACTTGACGCCCCGTGAGTTCCTCCGTCGTGGGTGGCCTGTCAACTGGCAGCTCCGTTTGTTTCATTTAAAGAGTGAATGGTAAATTCACCCCACGTCCTAAACTGACTATAATAGGTTTATTTAGTTAATTTTAGGTGTATATAAGTCATCTAAAACGTGATCAACCCATTCTAAAATCAGCTCACATGTTTTAAGCTCTTAATTCCAAAAATGTTCTCTCTAAAACCACCATTGTTGGTAAAGCTCAAGAACAGATTTAAGCTGGGTTTTCCATGGATGAATCATGAAGTATTAGAGGTTTTCATGTGGATAAAGGTATGGTGATCTTCATCTCTAGTTATCTTTTCATCTAGAGAGCCATTCTCAAAGATTTCAAAGAAGAAAAATATGATCAAAGTCCTTCTTTAATCTAGCCATGGGTTCTTTCTAAAAACGTTTTGAATGATTAAATTATGATTAATTGAATTTAATACAGTGGTTTTAATGTGAATTTACTCCAATTGCATGATAAACCCATGTCCCTTCCTTAAATCGATTTAGCCCTTGCATGGGCAATGTGATTATGGCTTGTTATCGATTGAATTGTGATGTTCTTACATTGAATCACCTATATCTATTGTTGTTTACGTTAATTGTTGTTTAATTATATGTAATGGATCCATGTGAATCAATAAAGGAAGATTTGAACATGTTTAGCTTAGTTTTACTTGAATTCACTGTAACGTTGGTTCCTAAATGATCTAATGCGAAATTCAATAGTGTAGGGATGATTGTACTTACTGTTTTACTAGGATATTATTGTTGAATTATATAGATGTGATTCATGTGATTCAAGGTTGGTTTGGCATATATTCTTCTATCTTTCATGTTGCTCTAATGTAGCATATTCACTGCAATCTAGTCATTTTGTGATCCTAATCCTAGGGTAGATGTAAGCATGGTTTTGATGTGATTAAGTATGTGTTTAGCTACTGACTTGGATGGATATTGTTGATGTAATATGATCTATAATACATACAAGTGAAATTGGCTAATGGTTTATGTTCTTCTACATGCTAGCATGTTAATGTATTGTATTAGTTGTAACACGACCTTGTAGTGGCTTATGCTTAACTTCATGTATGATCATGATACATTAAGCTACTGACCTATACTTGATTTATTGGTGAAAAATTAGTAATGGCCAATGGAGACCAAAGGCTAAAGGATTGGTAAGAATTGCTCTACTCTTCTACTTCTCTATTCTTCTATAATAATGTTGATAAAGCCTTGTATGGCATTGTGTGGTATGGTCCCCTTATAGTGGCGGTGTTTACTTTATTGTCATTATATATGTGTTGAACATTGCCTTGAAGGCAAATTGATGAACTTATGAACATGTTCTTAAGATGATACTATGAGAAGCTTATGCCTACTTTCCTATTCTAGTTGTGATCTAGGTTGTATGGCTATTGTATAAGCATGTGTGTATCCATGTTAGGGTAAAGTAGAGGTGCTGCCATTGATGTGTTAAAATGGTTAATAATCCCTTACCTATGAACCCCTATGTGAATGCATGAATAGTACAAGTTAGGAGTCTTAAGTGTAATGTGAAGTTGACTTGTCTCCTATGGTATTGTGTGTTGTGTGGTCTATGCTTGAAAGAGCATTATGGTATAAGAGGGTGGCTGTCTCAATGTGTTGTTGATATCAATTGCGTGATCATGTTGACCAATGTACACAAACACTCACTTTACATGCATGTTATAAGTAGTATAAGTGATAGTGTCTAAATGAAAGGTAGTTCTCATATTCACTAGTATCTATTACTATGTATGTTAAGGTGATTTTTATGAAAGTATTATATGTGTTTCCTTAGCTAGGATGACTTGATAGGTGTACTAGTATGGGCAAGGGTATGGGACTTTGCCTATGCATTGCACATGTATACCTTGATAGGATAGTTCTAGCTTTGGTTTCTATATGCATGAATATGATGTATGAACATGTGTGACTTAATGTGTTATGTGAAAGGTTTGCTCGCATATAAGTATGAACACACACATGTATGAAGATCTAGTCAAGAGAGGAGCCTTGAATGGTTTATTCATGTGTACCCTAAACTAGATGATGCTTTACATATGCCATGTTCATGTGAAGAGATTCTTTACATGATTTAGGTTGATGAGCTTTCATCTATGACCTATGAGCTAAGCTTATGAGAGGATTACTCTCCTAAACCTATGTTTTATAAAGTGATAATATAATAAAGGTTTTCAATAAAGGGAACTTAGCTTAGCACCGAGTGAACTTGCATATGAGTGTGTGCCCCTTTCCAATATGGGAAGGAAGGTCTACCATAAATCTCATAAGGTTGATTACCACAATACCTCAATTGGTATAAAGAGGGTTTCCATAAGTGAATAACTATAATGCCCCATTAGGCATAAAGAGGGTTTTCACATGTACCTCCAAGTTCCATAACTATGTTGCCACCATAGGATACTAGCTAGTGGATCCACCTGGAAAGCTATGTTATGTTTAGTTCTACTTTGGCAGGTAGACCACCTTCTTTCGGTGTGGGGTTTCATGACACCGGATTCCATGTTTAGCATCACATGGTCTATGTCGGTTAAGGCTATAGTTTTCCTAATGTAAAATGGACAATGGAAGTAAATGAATAGGATCCTAACTAGGAGGACTTAAGGTAAGTTACTAAGTATAGGTGGAAGTAATGAACCCATCTAGACATTGCACAAGTGGCTCCTTAGGTAGTCCTAGGAAGGTGTTCTAAGGTGTATGGTTATGAATATGTCTTTATGCATGGTATGGTAGTAATTGCGTACTTGTCATGAAGATGTGTATGGTATGAGTCTAGATGATGTCATCTTATCCTTATATGCATGATATTCATCTTGTTGACTATATGATGAAGGCCTTTCTTGACATAGATGATGTGGTCTTCTCTTACTATGTGGATATATGATTTGGATGTAAAGGCTTGTGGTCTCATGATAGGTGTACTAAGTATGTGTGAGGTTATGGGGCCTTACATGTGCATTGCACTAGTAGACTTAGATTGGGGGCATGAGTTATGTTTCATAAGGTTCTATGTGAAGTAAAATAAGTATATGTGCATAGTGATTAGAAGTTCACTATAATGTCTTATGGTCTTTGCTTGAATGTGTCTTGTAATGGGCGATACTTCTATGATGATATGTTTTGGCTTATGTTAGTTGTTTGTATGGTTTTCCTTGTGGTTCTAAGGTGATGCATTGCCCAAGTATCACTAAAGGATTACTTGGAAGGATTAGTGAATATAAAGGAGGAGTTCACTATTAAGAGAATAGAGTTCACTGTAAAGTGACCTCAAATGGGACTTAAATTCTATACGTGCTTTTGTATGATGTTTGGCCTTTGATTGTGTTTCTATGAAGTATGAAAAGGATATAAATTCAATTGTATAATGGTTTGGTGATGATTTACTCAAAATAGCATGAAGTATGATTTTCAAGAAAATTTCCCTTTTAAATGCATGTTTTTGCATGGTTGCCATACTTAGTACATTCTTATGCTATTCCCATTCTTCTTTACATTTTACACAAAGTGTAGGTCATGGATGCTTAAAGAATGTCTTGAATGGTGAAGAGCTTGATAGATGATTTCCAAGCTCAATGAAAGGAATCCTTAAAGTTCAAGGATGTCCTACTTATGTCTTTAATGTAAAGTCCTTAAATATTGTATAGTTATGTAATATGTCTTATGGGTCGTGTCCCTAATGTACTCTAAAGTTATTGAGTCTAAGATGGCAAAGAGACTTAAGGTCAATAAATGTATTATGGATTATGTTTTATACATATATGAGTTGAAGTTTCTAGCATATGATGTGGTATGAAAATTTTTAAATTTTCTGCTAAATTTACTATGTTAATGCGATGAATGATAACTATGGGCTTGTATAAGACCTCCGAGAGGTCAAGTACGCCGTGTTACTTCTAGGGGGTTCCCCCGGTTATGACAAACGTGGTATCAGAGCACGAGGTTTATAAAGTGGTCTTAGGTTCTAAGAGTCTCATATTGCCACATCTAGTAGAGTCTCATAGCATTGGTGGTGACGCGATACATCAAATGGTACGAGAGGCTATAGGATGATAGAGTTTCCCTTCTTCATCATTCTCATATCGTTCCATAGAACTTAACTCTATAAGATCTCTCTCTTATGTTTTCTTGTCCGGTGGTCTTTTAGATGTGATTGCTTGGATGAGATTGTTCTCTATGCTTGAGGGAGAAAAGGTGAGTTTAAATGCTTATCTTTGTTTTATGGTTTGAATGAGTATGTGTGAAGGTGACTTTTGGCTTATTTGATGATGTGATGCCAATTATGGCTAGATATGAAACTTATGTGAAATAACATGTTATATTGAGAAATGTATGTCATGATATTGTTAAAGCGTGTTAAAAGTAATTATGGTTAAAGTGAATTCTTTTGGAGTGTTGTATTACTATATGGCATTATATGTTGGTAGCCTAATACTATTATTTGAACTAGAGATGTGTAGTGATTACCTATGGAAGCATGCTCATTGTAAAGCTAGACAACTTACTGTAACATTTTTGGAGAACCAACTAAGTTTTCCTTTGATTGAATTTTGTTGAAATGTGTGTGGAATTGATGTATATGAACATGATAATGAATGTAAAAAGGAGATTTTCTATTTGGAATGAATAATGAGAGTCTTATGGCATGATGAGTCGTGGATTTGTTTATAACTTCTTATTGTGTTGTGAGTCCCTTAATGTTGTGGAATTGATGTTTCCCCTAGAATTGAGGGTAGTATTCTTATCTTTGTAGGGTGATGATGTGGGTTTGATTGACCTAGAAGTTACCTTACTTTAATGTTGAAACAAAAGAAAGAGTCCTTATGACTAAGTCCCCTTGCTGTATTCCCCTAATGATGTATGACCTTGGTGTCTATTGGATAGTATGAACACCTTATGTGGTTAAATGATGTGACCTAACTTTATAATTGTGGATAAATTGCCTAGGTGATAAGGCTTAGAGTACCTTGGTGTTCCTATGTTAACTTACTGTAAATCCTTCTAAAGTTGTATTCACTTTTAAGTGATGAAAAATGAAGGTTTTTAAGTTAAGGTCCTTTTAAGTTGGTATAAGTTGCTCTTAATTGGGTTTACCCTAAGTGGGGGATGGTGATGAAATGGTAAGGTAGTAGATATTGTCTACCTTGTCCTTCTATTCTTACTTGAACTTGAAATGAATTGTTAGTAAGCTTATTCATGAATATAGTCTTGCATAAAGTATGAGTTGCATGAACTTTATATGTTTGGTGTGTATTGATTGGCATCATCTTGAAGACATTATGAATGTTTCAAAGTGTACGAAGGAAATTTTTTGATAAAAATCCATGTTTTCTCATGTTGAATTACATCTTGATTTGCTAGTTATGCATTTGACTTGATGAGATAAGACAAAGAACTTGGTAATAGTCAATTGTGAGGTAAATTGTTTAGCCTTATAATGGGAATTGAGTCTCTTTAAAATGAAATATGTTGAGTCTCTTGAAAATTTTGTGACTTATATGGTTTGCAAGGCATGATTGTAGGCTCACTTTTGAAGAATGAAAGCACGATTAGCTAAGTGTTAATGTGTGTGCCTTTGATTTGTGTTATTCTTCTCAAGTGATGCTTACTGTGAAGGTAAGTACTATGTTAGAAATTGACATTTTGTGAAATTTCTTCCTATTTGTTGTGATGTACTTGGTGTGACTTACCATTTACACTTCACTGGGAAGAAGACATCATAATGTATTGGTTTCAAGAGTTGAGAATTTCTCATTTTAGAGTAAATTGACCTTGTACTTTGCTTAGGTGTGAACTCATGATACATGTAAGTGTGTTGAGGAGAAGGACATTCCTCCATGGACACCACTAAGCATGGTATGGTTGAGTATGACCTTCATAGCACTAAGTCTAACTAATGAAGATTTTTGTTGATGCAATTAACTCAAGTCTATGTGCATTGAAGTATGAGTGCCTACTTGTTTTGAGTATTGTTGAAATCTACCTTTGTGTGGACTTGCAAGATGATATCTTAATGAATTAAGGTGTAATTACCATTTTATGATTATGTTCCTCCTATTAAAATGATAAGAGCCTCTTTGATTAATGCATTAAGGGGTGAATGAATTGAAGTTTTGCTTGCTTGTATGCATTGACTGCTAAATGTTGTGAAGTTGTGTTCCTTTTAAAGTTTGGTGCACTGACTTTTATATGATTATGTTATGAATATGATAAACTGCTCTAGGATGCTTTGAAGTCCTTGTTGTTGGTTAAAGTGTTCTAAGTGTCATTCGAGGACGAATGTTCCCAAGTGGGGAATATTGTAAGACCCCAAAATGAGATAGGGTGTCTAGATCCTAACATGTTCATATTAATTTTCTAAGTTCCTAAAATGACTTATAATATGGTTTATAGGCAGTTTATAAAGTTTGAGGTGATTTGGAAGTCAAACGTCAAGGGTCGACCGAAACGTTCGACGACTAAGTCACCTAAGTGCCTCGTATGTGGTTCTATGTGATGATGTGTGATTAATGAGATTATGAAGTCTTAAACTTGTTTTTAATGATGTAAAATTATAGTATATGAAGTTTTGAAAAGTTTGGAGGTCAAACGACCAAGAACGTCCAAGGCGTTTGAAATATAGCCCTTAAGACATTCAACGTGTGTCATGATGGGGCTTGGCCTGTTTGGACGTCTTGTAGGTGTTTGTTTTGGATGAAATTTATGTGGAAGGTCTATAACTTGTTAAGTTTTATAATTACTTTGGAAACATCCGAGTATGACTTCTAAAGAGTCCCATAAGAGGCCCCAAAAGAAGGACCCAAGGCTGTCAAAGACACTGCCTAGGCAGTGTCCATTGACGGACCCAACGACGGATCGTTGATCCACCAACGGCTCGTAGAGCAAGTCTCATCGACTGTCACTTGCCAGGGTCAGGTCACAAGACAATAATTTGGCTAAGTACCAGGCGACGGAAGCCAGGCATGGACCGTCGACAGCATGACGCCCCGTGAGTGCCTCCGTCGTGGGTGGCCTGTCAACTAGCAGCTGCGTCTGTTTCATTTAAGGGGTGAATGGGAAATTCACCCAAACGTCCTAACCTGACTATAATAGGTTTATTTAGTTAATTTTAGGTGTATATAAGTCATCTAAAACGTGATCAACCCATTCTAAAATCAGCTCACATGTTTTAAGCTCTTCCTTCCAAAAATGTTCTCTCTAAAACCACCATTGTTGGTGAAGCTCAAGAACAGATTTAAGCTGGGTTTTCCATGGATGAATCATGAAGTCTTAGAGGTTTTCATGTGTATAAAGTTATGGTGATATTCATCTCTAGTTATCTTTTAATCTAGAGAGCCATTCTCAAAGATTTCAAAGAAGAACAATATGATCAAAGTCCTTCTTCTTCAATCTAGCCATGGGTTCTTTCTAAAAACGTTTTCAATGATTAAATCATGATTAATTGAATTTAATACAGTGGTTTGAACGTGAATTTACTCCAATTGAATGATGAACCCATGTCCCTTCCTTAAATCAATTTAGCCCTTGCATGGGCAATGTGATTATGGCTTGTTATCGATTGAATTGTGATGTTCTTACGTTGAATCACCTATATATACTTTTGTTTGCATTAATTGTTGTTGAATTATATGTAATGGATCCATGTGGATCAATAATGGAAGATTTGAACATGTTTAGCTTAGTTTTACTTGAATTCACTGTAACGTTGGTTCCTAAATGATCTAATGTGAAATTCAATGGTGTAGGGATGATTGTACTTACTGTTTTACTAGGATATTATTGTTGAATTATATAGATGTGATTCATGTGATTCAAGGTTGGTTTGGCATATATTCTTCTATCTTTCATGTTGCTCTAACGTAGCATATTCACTGTAATCTAGTCATTTTGTGATCCTAATCCTAGGGTAGATGTAAGCATGGTTTTGATGTGATTAAGTATGTGTTTAGCTACTGCCTTGGATGGATATTGTTGATGAAATATGATCTATAATACATACAAGTGATATCGGCTAATGGTTTATGTTCTTCTACATGCTAGCATGTTAATGTATTGTATTAGTTGTAACACGACCTTGTAGTGGCTTATGCTTAACTTCATGTATGATCATGATACATTAAGCTACTGCCCTATACTTGATTTATTGGTGAAAAATTAGTAATGGCCAATGGAGACCAAAGGCTAAAGGATTGGTAAGAATTGTTCTACTCTTCTACTTCTCTATTCTTCTATAATAATGTTGATGAAGCCTTGTATGGCATTGTGTGGTATGGTCCACTTATGGTGGCGGTGTTTACTTTATTGTCATTATATATGTGTTGACCATGGCCTTGAAGGCAAATTGATGAACTTATGAACATGTTCTTAAAATGATACTATGAGAAGCTTATGCCTACTTTCCTATTCTAGTTTTGATCTAGGTTGTATGGCTATTGTATAAGCATGTGTGTATCCATGTTAGGGTAAAGTATAGGTGCTGCCATTGATGTGTTAAAATGGTTAATAATCCCTTGCCTATGCACCCCTATGTGAATGCATCAATAGTACAAGTTAGGAGTCTTAAGTGTAATATGAAGTTGACTTGTCACCTATGCTATTGTGTGTTGTGTGGTCTATGCTTGAAAGAGCATTATGGTATAAGAGGGTGGCTGTCTCAATGTGTTGTTGATATCAATTGCGTGATCATGTTGACCAATGTACACAAACACTCACTTTACATGCATGTTATAAGTAGTATAAGTGATGGTGTCTAAATGAAAGGTAGTTCTCATATTCACTAGTGTCTATTACTATGTATGTTAAGGTGATTTTTATGAAAGTATGATATGTGTTTCCTTAGCTAGGATGACTTGATAGGTGTACTATTATGGACAAGGGTATGGGACTTTGCCTATGCATTGCACATGTATACCTTGATATGATAGTTCTAGCTTTGGTTTCTATATGCATGAATATGATGTATGAACATGTGTGACTTAATGTGTTATGTGAAATGTTTGCTCACATATATGTATGAACACACATTTGTATGAAGATCTAGTCAAGAGAGGAGCCTTGAATGGTGTATTTATGTGTACCCTAAACTAGATTCATGTGAAGAGATTCTTTACATGATTTATATTGATGAAATTTCATCTATGACCTATGAGCTAAGCCTATGAGAGAATGACTCTCCTAAACCTATGTTTTATAAAGTAATAATATAATAAAGGTTTTCAATAAAGGGAACTTAGCTTAGCACCGAGTGAACTTGCATATGAGTGTATGCCCCTTTCCAATATGGGAAGGAAGGTCTACCATAAATCTCATGAGGTGGATTACCACAATACCTCAATTGGTATAAAGAGGATTTCCATAAGTGAATAAATATAATGCCTCATTAGGCATAAAGAGGGTTTTCACATGCACCTCCAAGTTCCATAACTATGTTGCCACCATAGGATACTAGCTAGTGGATCCACCTAGAAAGCCATGTTATGTTTGGTTCTACTTTGGCCGGTAGACCACCTTCTTTCGGTGTGGGATTTCATGACACCGGATTCCATGTTTAGCATCACATGGTCTATGTCGGTTAAGGCTATAGTTTCCCTAATGTAAAATGGACAATGGAAGTAAATAAATAGGATCCTAACTAGGAGGACTTAAGGTAAGTTACTTAGTATAGGTGGAATTAATGAACCCATCTAGACATTGTACAAGTGGCTCCTTAGGAAGTCCTAGGAAGGTGTTCTATGGTGTATGGTTATGAATATGTCTTTATGCATGGTATGATAGTAATTGTCTACTTGACATGAAGATGTGTATGGTATGAGTCTAGATGATGTGATCTTATCCTTATATGCATGATGTTGATTTTGTTGACTATATGATGAAGGGCTTTCTTGACATAGATGAAGTGGTCTTTTCTTACTATGTTGATATATGATTTGGATGTAAAGGCTTGTGGTCTCATGATAGGTGTACTAAGTATGTGTGAGGTTATGGGGCCTTACATGTGCATTGCACTAGTAGACTTAGATTGGGGGCATGAGTTATGTTTCATAAGGTTCTATGTGAATTAAAATAAGTATATGTGCATAATGATTAGAAGTTCACTATAATGTCTTATGGTCTTGATTTGAATGTGTCTTGTAATGGGCGATACTTCTACGATGATATGTTTTGGCTTATGTTAGTTGTTTGTATGGTTTTCCTTGTGGTTCTAAGGTGATGCATTGCACAAAGTATCACTAAAGGATTACTTGGAAGGATAAGTGAATATAAAGGAGGAGTTCACTGTTAAGAGAATAGAGTTCACTATAAAGTGACCTCAAATGGGACTTAAATTCTATAAGTACTTTTCTGTTTGGCCTCTGATTGTGTTTCTATGAAGTGTGAAAATGATATAAATGCAATTGACTAAAGGTTTGGTGATGATTTACTCAAAATAGCATGAAGTATGATTTTCAAGAAAATTTCCATTTTAAATGCATGTTTTTTCATGGTTGCCATACTTAGTACATTCTTGTGCTAATCTCATTCTTCTTTACTTTTTACATAAAGTGTAGGTCATGGATGCTTAAAGGATGTCTTGAATGGTGAAGAGCTTGATAGATGATTTCCAAGCTCAATGAAAGGAATCCTTAAAGTTCAAGGATGTCCTACTTATGTATTTAATGTGAAGTCCTTAAATATTGTATAGTTATGTAATGTGTCTTATGGGCCGTGTCCCTAATGTACTCTAAAGTTATTGAGTCTAAGATGGCAAAAAGACTTAAGGTCTATAAATGTATTATGGCTTATGTTTTATACATATATGAGTTGAAGTTTCTAGCATATCATGTGGTATGAAAAGTTTTAAATTTTTCGATAAATTTACTATGTTAATGCGATGAATGATAACTATGGGCTTGTATAAGACCTCCGAGAGGTGAAGTACACCGTGTTACTTCTAGAGGGTTCCCCCGGTTGTGACACTAACCTTAAAAACAATTTCTAGGCTTCGTGACACCTATGTTAGGCTTAACGACACGTCTTACGTTTTCAAATTGTTACAATTTCAATAAAGGGACTTAGCATAGCACCGAGTGAACTTGACAATGGGAGGTGATGACTTCCCATAGAGGAAGATTCACCCTATAGTTCTATATGTGGTGTTGACTCCCCAAAGAGGGATACTTATCCAATGGATTCCTATGAGAGGAGGCCCCAATTGCCAAGTAGTATGCTGAGGGAGAACACCTATCTCTTAGTTCTTGAATTATGTTGCCCCCATAGGAAGACTAGCTAGTGGATCCACCTAGAAAGCTATGTTTATGTTTGGTTTTACTTTGGCTGGTAGACCACCTTCCATCGGTGTAAAGTTTTACAACACCGGATTCCACACTTAGCTCTTGTGGTCTATGTCAGTTAAGGCAAGTGTTCCCTAAATTAAAATGAACAAATGATGGATAAACTAACTAAGGTTACTTGAGAGGTTTGACTTAGCCTAGGTAGGGGTATGGGACTCTACTTATGCCTTGCACTAGTTTTCCTTGATGGAAGCTTTAGAAGGTTGATACTATGTAAGTATATGATAATGAATGTAAAATATGATAGTATGATGAATTTACATGTAAATGATACTATATGGTGATTGATACTCTTATGAACATGTAATTGGTCTATGTTGGTGAAAGTATGATGTTGTATATCCGTAAAAGGTTATGTTATGTGAAGTTGAATATTAGTCATAATTCTTGTTGGGTCATTTGATTAAGTAAGGTTATGGGGCTTTGATTGGTTATTGCACTTGTTGGCTTTATGAGGATTCATGAGTAGTAGTCTTGTTTTATTATGATATGGTGAACTCTTATCCATGCTTTTGATGTAATTACTTGATGGTAGGGTTATATTAGATTATGGGTTAAAGTATGTTGACAAGTATGTTATTTGCTTTGACTTGATGAATATGCCTACTTGAGTTGTATGTTTTCCTTGATGATGCATAAGGCTTTTCAAAGAATAAAGTAGCATGTTTTAATAAAATGCCCCTTTTAACTTGATTTGATCGTATATGTGTATATGGTCTAATACTTAGTACATGTGGCCTACTAACCCCATTTATTCCTTTTTTCCCTACATTTTAGGTTCCGGTCGTTGAAGTGTTTTGGAAGGCGACTTGAAGAAGACTTGGATCTCTTATTCATCCAAGTAGAGTAGGTCCTCAACTTCTGAGGGCGATTCCACCATCTATCTTATGGAGTTGTTATGAGTGTTAAGACTCTTTCATTTCTTTCCTTTCAATTGAGTACTATACGTTGTATGACCTATATGTGGTTCTTATTGGATTGATGTATGGGCTAGGCCCAAATTTGATACACTCTTATTAGATGGTTATGAGATGAGACGACTATTATGACTATGATATTTTCTATATATATTTATGTGTAATAAAAGTAGAAGACTAAGTAATCTTCATATACGAAGGGTCTATGTATACTCGATATATATATATATATATTTTATGTGTATGTAGAGGTCTATGTAAACCTCCAAGTAGAAGTAATGAAATTTTTTAAATATTTCGCTAAATTTGACCTATGACTGTAATGATGTAAACTAAGAGGCTAGTCTTAGTCCTCAAAGAGGAGGAGGACGCCGGTTACGTCTAGGGGGTAAACCTGGATGTGACAGTGTGGTCTCGGGTAGGGACAAGTATATTCTTCAATTCTATTTGGATTCTTCTAATAAGGTATTGGAGTTATTCATTTAAGGCTTTCTATCACCTTGGAGTCAATATCAAAGATGATTTTCAAAGATGAAAAAAGATGAAAAAGTCCAATTTCTACTCTAAGTCTTGGGTTCTTGCATGAAACGTTTTGAAACATTAAGATATGATATTATTGATATATAATTGATGTTTTTCAATGAAAATATCCATGAACCCTTGACCTTCTCAAATCTCTAGATTTGTCTATGCTATGGGTGAAATTATCACGACTTGAATGAATTCATGTGTAGATTGTTATGGGCTATTGATTTATGTAAGAATCATATTAGAATTATGCGTAGGCTGTCTTATATTGATAAATTCATGTTGAATTACATTGAGTTCATTGTATATTATGATTATTGGATTGAATTGGTGATCATGGCCATGGGTAAGGGCCTTTGAGTATTGCGTTGGTTTATTTGCCTATGGATTGAAGTTGTGAGATTGGATTGGTGGTATGCTTCCCTAACTCTCTTTATACTATGTTGTATAGCTCTTATATTATGATGATGATTGGTATGATACACTTATGGTGGCGGTGCTTATGTGTTATAATTGTGGTTAATGTGGCCTTAACCATGTGCCTACATGGGATGTGTCCTCGTTCTACTATTGGCAACTGGAACACCCTCCATCGGAGTAGGTTATAACTACGGATTCCATGCTTATCTACCATGGTCTATGTCAGTTATTGTCTGTTCTCATCATATGAGATACATGCTAGTGTTGGATAAGTTCTATAAAGTTTAGGTAGTGGTATGGGACGCTATCTAGACATTGCATGAATAGTCTTGGAAGATGTTAGTGTGTGAGTCCCTAGGTCTTGTCCAAGACCATTACTTGAATGTCCTTAAGTGTTAAATATCTTCTAAATGACTTAATGGATTTAATGACTTAAGTAAAGAGTTGTTAGTTGAAAAGGTATCTATCTAGAGTAACTTTGAGGATTGCTTAGGTAGGCTTGGAGAGGGTGTATGAGCGTTCTCTTCATGTGTTACTTGGGTGATTCTTAGAGTAATTCTATGTAGGAATTCTAATTGGTAAAATCAGAATGATCTTATCAGGTAGTCTAAAGGATCTCTTTGGTGAGTATGAAGGGATTGTATGGGCGATCGCTTCATAACTCACTCAAGTGAACCTTAGAATAACCTGTGGTATGAGGGTCTCATGTTTATGTGAATTGGTGTGATATGTGATGTATTGGAATAACTTACTTTAGGTAGTCCTAGGGATCATCTAGGTGTGTGTGAAGGGGTTGTATGGGCGGTCGCTTCATGACTTACTTAGGTGAGTCTTAGGATAACCTTAGTAGGGAATCCATGTGAGTATGTTTATGTGTTTTGATGTGGTCTTGATGCTATATTGTGATTTGTAAATTATATGTGAAGTTACAGTGAAGTTAGTGCAAAGTCACTGTGAGGTTACTGTATGTTTGGCATAAATTGAGTCTAACTTGTAATATGCCTTATATTGTGATTATTCACTTGTTTGATGTCTTTTAAACTATTTTATGAAGGTTTTATATCAAAATATCATGAAAGCATGTTTCTATACTAAATATCCCTTTTTCATTGTTTTTGCATAGCTTCCATAATTAGTGCATCTAATGTGCTAACCCCTTCTTTTCCCTTTTTGACTAAAGTGTAGGGAATTGGAAGTCTTGATATGCCATGGAGGATGAATAGGTTTCTAAGGGTTGAAGATGAAGTATTGGTGAATCCTCATCGATTCGACGACAATATCCACATGTTCCTTTATGTCTTAGTCTTTATTTTATGTCGTGTATGGTCTATGTCCCAAATGTTGTAAACTCCAAAGTATAGACATTTCAATAAGACATTGTAAAGGTTTATTGTTTTAATGAAAGTCTTCCTTTTGCGTATGTTATTGAAAGAGTTCTTCTTGTGTGAAGAAAGTTTTAAAATTTTACTTATTTTAGAGTGTTTATTATGCAATGATTGATACGAGTTGATATAGTGAGGCTTTTTGGAGTCTCATATGTCGTGTTCCAACTTGAGGGATGCCCTATATTCTAGGGTGTACTTGTGGGTCGTGACAATTGCTTGGACGGGATGATGTCTCAAAGCTTGAGGAATAAAAGGAGAGATTTGATGCTTACTATGGTTTTGTGGCTTGATAAGTATATGTGAAGGCGAATATTATTATATTTTGATGTGATGTCAACTATGGCCATATGTGATTTATGAGAATGAGATGTTATGTTAAGAAGTTATGATTATGATACGGTTATAGCTTGTTACTAGTTGTTATGGTTAAGTGGAGTTCCCTTTGGAATGATAAGTTGCCTTATGAATATGTATAATGATAGTATGATGTTATGAGGTAGGGTTGAAATGTTTTGGACTAATGTGGTAAATAGTGAGAAAGATGAAACTTTGCCCTTGTTATATGAGTAATGCGTCATAGTTGTTCTTATGTGGATTGGAGTCTTTTGTGTAGGCTTGACCTAAGGAGGGAAGGTAGTGTACTTACCTTGTAAGGTGGTGGTGATTCATGCTAGTTAATGGGAGAACCCTTATGACTAGTCTGCTAGTTCCCTTATGAACCTATTCTAAGAGTGGTGAAAAAGGAAAGAAAGGTTTTTTTTTTCATAAGTTGGGGTTATGCTTTGCCCTAAGGATTGACTTTTAGAGATGTATGTACCCCTTAACCCTTAACGAGAAGGAGAGAATTGATGTTGATCAACTTGAAGTGGTTAGTTGTCTTTTAAGATTGATCTTAAGTATGACCATTTGAGGAAGTGCTTAGATTGTACCTAGGCATGGTTGGTTTAAAGTTTCCAGGTGATGACCCTTGTAGGCTTGAATCCGGAACTACTTACCTTGTTATGACTTGGTGGTAGAATGTGATGAGATATGGAATTTTCCTTGGTAGGCATGGTATAGTTAAGGCCTCACGTGGTTGGGTAGCATGACCTAACTTGATTGTCATGAAGTTCCTTTAGGTGTTAGACTTAGAGGAATAATGGTGCTTGAGGAGTATATCTTAATGGTTGAGTTAGTAAGCTTCTTGAGATGAAATTACGATTGGAACCCTCAATAATGTCAAACCTTCTTATGTGAGGAGTATGTAGGTTTGGCCTTTACTTGCTTTGACCTTGGTGTTTAAGGGCATGGTATGATGAATACTTGATTAGGCTTAACCCAAGTGGGGGATAATGTTCCTAGATGGTAAGGTTTTGAATGACCTTAAAGTTCCTATGTTGAGTTCCCTTGAAATTCTCTATGTTGAGAATCACTTTGAGCTGATACTAATTAAGGGTGTGCATAAGCTTTAATCCCAAGAGAGGGATGATGTGCTTATTTTTTTTAAGGTTGTAAGCTAAGGTTCTATTAAGATAGAGATAAGTTTCTCTTAAATGGGTTTACCTTAGTGGGGCATGATGACTTAAGTAGTAAGGTTGTTGATATCCCTATCTTTTCCTTCTATTATTGTCACATCCGGAGAGCATCCCCCAGACGTAACCGGCATCGTCGTCCTTGAAGAGGACTCAGACAAGCCCTTAGAATTCGTCATGCCATGTCATAGGTTTAAAATTATGGAAAACTAAAAACTTTTGCATATACTAAATGAAGTATACTTAGACTTCTCGCTTATTATATATATAGGTATACATAGATATATCATATAGAAACTTACTTAGGCTTCACTTTTAGCAACATGATCAACATACATATGATAGTCTAAAAACTGTCTCATATAAAAACCATCTAAAGAATACGAGTCTTGGACTTAGCGATACAACATCAATATGTCATATAGTCTTTACTAAAATAGAATCCAACTGGAAAAAAAAAGAACAAAAGAGTATCTCTTAAACTACTATAATCTATATGGCTAGAATAATGAAAAGATAGCATCCCCGAACGTGAGGACCTACCAACACTTGGAGAAAGATTTCCAAGCTTCTTCAATCGACCTTCATAATCTTCAATGTCCGGACCCTACATTTGTAGTTATATAAAGTATATGGGTTAGTACACCACATTTACTAAGTATATGGGTATATGCACATAAAACATTTAAAGCCATGCATGAAAGGGACCATTCGTTAGAAAGCATGTTAAGTAATTTGAAAGCCTTTGATGCACATACAATAGAGCATATACGAGATAAGGATCACAACAACATCAAGTATGATCATAACCAAAGTCATATTACCAAAAAGCCATATTGACATTCCGTGTTCAATAGTTCTTATCAACATAACTTACAAATACTTACCAATGATCCCATCCCAAGCCTCAAGTTCAATGAACATGATAAGCCCCATAAGCCCACATAATAAGGTAAACAAAATAGGAGACCATAAGAAATGCTTTGCTTCATACAACTTATATCATAGGTAATCATCACCACATATAACACTATAGACCAACAACACGTTTATCAACATAGATAATATCATGTAATAACAACATCATATATCATAAGAATTATGTATTTCATATTATCGTATTACATTAGGACAATCTCCTAGGACTTCCCTAAGAGTCAACTTGTGCAATGTCTAGGTAGAGTCTCATACCCCTACCTACACTAAGTAGACTTTTCAAGTCACCCTAGTCAATGTTCATTTTCTTTAGTCTTTCATTTTACTTGAGGGAACAATTGTCTTAACCGACATTAGACCATGTGAGCTAAACATGGAATCCGGTGTCATAAAACCCCGCACCGAAAGAAGGTGGTCTACTTGTAACACTTTGAAAATCTAAGACATGTTCTAGAGACTAACTTGAGTTTAAAAAGGTTGAGACACTATTTTAAGGTCTATTTTAATGAATATAATTCATTTAGGAAGTCTAGAAACCAAAACGTCAAAGAACGTCAATGGCATCCGGAAACTAGTTCAATGAGGTAATAACGTGCCTTGGCCTATTTGACTAGATTTTAGGAGTCGGAATATGATGAAATTTATTGGTGGATTGGTGTCTAACACGTATTAGAGTTAGTTCATAGTAGAAACTTTCAGGAACGACTCCCCAAGGTCCAACCAAGGGCCCTTGAGGAGGACCCTTGCAAAAGGTGGCAAAAGCTATCAAGAGACAGTGTCCACAGACGGAGGCCACTAACGAGGTGTGGTCCAATAGACGGGGCATCGATGGCCACCTTCGATGGACACTTAGTAAATTTGGCTAAAGGATCATTTTGCATTGTGTCTGTACTCATCGACGTATGTGCAGCACGGAGGTGCACAGTGCCCGTCGATGGACACACGATCCGCCGATTGTGGTGTCATCTGTGATAGGTTTGTTTTGCTGCACATTTTCATTTAAGTCAATTAATTAGTTGGCTTAGTTAGGAGGTTAATTAGTTGTAAGGGGAGGTATAATTAAGTTATTTAACCACCTATATAAAGCCCTAACCTAATTAGACTAACCTAAACTCTCATAATTCACAAGCCCAAAACTCTCTTCCTTCTCTCTTCTTTCTCTCTGTAGTTGAAGAACTCCATTGAAGGCCAAGCTAGGGGTGGGTTCAAGGGCTGCAAAGGGTCGAATTTCTCCACCAATCTTCATCAATTAGTAAGGTATGGTATCTCCTTCACCTTTGAGACCTCTTTCCTCAAAGGGTTCCATCAAATTAATTTCAAAAGTTGGGTTTTTAAGTGGGTTTTCATCCAATACGAAATTAATGTTATGAATTACTTTGTTTATGATTTCTTTTGGATATTATGAACAGATTAATATGTATTTTAACTCAATTATGTTATATCTTGATGAATTTGTCTAGTTTGTAGAAGATGACCTATTCCCCTTAACCCTAGGTTATGATCTTGATGTGAATTATGTAATGTTGGTTTATTGGTTATTGGTTGAATCACTACTAGAAGATGTTATTGTATCAGTCATGAATATATTAGGGTGAATTTGAGTCCTCATGCTAGTTCTTGAGAAATTGTTCTAGGTTATGAAGTGTATTATGGATTTGACCTAAGCCTCTTTTCTTAAGCTATGAACTAGTAATGGATTGTGATTTAGTGACTCAATTGACTTTGTTATCATGTTTGTTATTGATATGTGATTATATTATACCCTTGTTGGGTTAAATTAAGGGTTTATGGTAAGACCTTGATTATGAATTATGAAGGAGACTTGGTAACTCTTGTGATCCCTATTTTTTACTTCAATTATGGTTAATTGTGATTAAGTCATGATGTTGTATTGGAGTATGCATTGTATTAGGATTGATAGGTTTGGTATGATGTTGAATTGAAATGTCTTGACTATGGATTGTGAGGTGTTGGCTAAGATATAATTGTTATAAGGATGATGATGATTTACCAATGTGTCTTATCATGATGTTAATATGTTAATGTGCTAACCCCCACCTATATGAATTGTAATAAAAGGACAATACTCATGCAATTCTTGTTGAGCTATTATGATGATGATGTTTATACAAGGGTTAGACCCTATGACCTACATTAAGCTATAATGATTAATAAAGGTATTAAAGACATTTCAAAAAGGGACTCTAGCTTAGAACCGAGTGAACTAGAATGAGGAGTGTCCCTTCCCACCTAGGGAAGGTAGGACCACTAATGTACTCTTGAGATTGGTACTCCAATTCATGTAGCACAAGGAGGGTCCCAACTACATCTCCTAGTTCTTGAACTATGTTTCCCCCATAGGAATACGAGCTAGTGGATCCACCTATAAAGCTATGTTTATGTTTGGTTTTACTTTGGCCGGTAGACCACCTTCCATCGGTGTAAAGTTTTACAACACCGGATTCCACACTTAGCTCTTGTGGTCTATGTCAGTTAAGGCAAGTGTTACCTAAATTAAAATGAACAAATGATGGATAAACTAACTAAGGTGACTTGAGAGGTTTGACTTAGCCTAGGTAGGGGTATGGGTCTCTACCTAAATATTGCACTAGTTATCCTTGAGGGAAGTCTTAGGAAGATGTTCTTATGTATGTATATGCTTATAAATGAATATTATGTGTATATAATGATCTTACATGTTAATGAAACTATATGATGTTGATTACTCTTATGAACATGTATTTGGTCTCTATTGCTAAAGTATGATATTATGTACTCTTAATGTTATGTTATGTGAAGTTGGACATTAGTTATGGTTCTTGATAGGTTTACTTGATTAAGTAAGGTTATGGGGATTTTCTTAGTCATTGCACAAATGGACATAAAGAGGGTAATGAGTAATGGTCTTGCTTTGGTTATGTTATAATGTACTCTTGTTCATTCTTGTTGCCATTATAACTTGATGATAGAGATACTTTATTATGTGTTCAATTGTATGATATGCATGTTTACTTGACTACACTTGGTGTTATTGATCTTGTGATGTACGTGTCTATGACTTAATGAATATGTCCTATTTATTGGAATGGTCTTATTGAATGTGCATAAAGTTTTTCAAAGTAAATTTCATAGTTTAATGAAAGGTCCCTTTTTAGCATATTTTCATGATATGTGTGCATATTGTCCCATACTTAGTACAAGTGGTGACCTAACCCCAATTCTTTCTTTTCCCCAACATTTTAGGTTCCGGTCGTTGAAGGGATTTTGGAGACAACTTTGAAGAAGACTTGGAATTATTAAACATCCAAGTTGGGTAGGTCCTCACTTTCCGAGGGCAATGCCACTATCAAGCTTATGATGTTGCTTTAGTTTTTAAGACTCTTATGTTCTTCCTTTTCATTTGGATAGTAGACTTTGTTTGACCTATATGTGGTCTTGTTATATTGATGTATGTCCTAGGCCCAAATTATTACACTCTTGTTAGATGATTATGAGATGAGACGACTATTTGAGACTATGTTATATTCTATATATCTATGTGCAATAAAAGTAGAAGACTAAGTAATTTTCCTATACTAAGGGTCTATGTATACTCGATATATATATACTATGTTTATGTAGAGGTCTATGTAAACCTCAATGAAGAAGTAATGAAAAGTTTTAAATTTCTGCTAATTTTGACCTATGAATGTATGATGTAAGCTAAGAGGCTAGTCTTAGTCCTCAAAGAGGACGATGACGGTGGTTACGTCTAGGGGGTACTCCCCAGGTGTGACAAAGTTGGTATCAGAGCATGAGGTTAAATATCTTTGAGTCGATGTCTCTCTCAACCACGTCTATGTAGGTTCATATTCATAATTATGAAGCGCACCACTCTTATGAATAGGAATCTATCTGATGCTTAGGAAACTCTCACTTTCTTGGAAGTACAATATCGTGCCTCTAGAGTTTAGCTCTATGTGCTTTTGCATCTAATTCTCTTATTGTGATTATAGGCAATGAATACTTGAAGGAATGCGTCACGAATACTTGAAGAAGACATGGCCAATGCGGGAGTTCCTCCCCATGGTGATCAAGTTCCTCCTCTTGAAGAAGATGTTAAAGAAGACCAAGCTCCGGTCGATCCTCCTTTTACGGATGGTGCCATCCGGGCTGCTCTTTTCCAAATGGCATATGCCATTACTACCGAAGCTCAAGTCGCTACTGCTCAAGCCTAATCCATGACGGCCCAAGCTAATCGGGAGGTTGTAATGTGAGCAAACCAACAAGTTGATACCATGGCCTCCCGTTTAATGGATTTCACTAGGATGTATCCCCCTACTTTCTATGGGTCCAAGGTTGAAGAAGACCCCTAGAGTTCATTGATGAAATCTGCAAGATCCTCTATTCTATGGGGTTGTCTACTAGTGAGAAGGAGGAGTTAGCCACTTACAAACTCAAAGATGTGGCCCAAGATTGGTACGTCCAATGGAGGGATAATAAGCCTTTAAGGGGTAGACCGGTGACTTGGGAGATGTTCAAGAAAGCTTTTCTTGATAGGTTCTTTCCTAGAGAGAAGAAGGAAGCCAAGGTGGTGGAGTTCATCAACCTTCGTCAAGGAGGTATGAGTGTTCTTGAATACTCTTTGAAATTCACTAAATTGTCAAAGTATGCTCCTTCTTTGATTTCCGACCCTAGAGATGAAATGAACCGCTTTGTAACGGGAGTGTCGAATGACTTGCAAGAGGAATGTCATTCGGCTATGCTACATAAAAATATGAACATTTCTCGTCTCATGGTTCATGCTCAACAAGTGGAAGAGGCAAGGTCTAAGAGAAAAAGTAGAGATGCTAAGAGGGCAAGGTCATTTGATGGTGGTTCTTCAAAAGGTAGGCTTGATATCCAAGACAGGCCTAGGTGCAAGAAAAGGGTTTCTAACCAAGTTCCTTCCAAGTTTCCTAAGGCTATTGATTATAGGGTGTCTAACCCTAAGCCTAAAAAGGGAAAGGATACTAGTTCACCAACCAAGAAGCCAACTTGTGAAAGATATGGCAAGAGGCATTATGGTGATTGCCTTAAAGGAACGGACAATTGCTTTGGTTGTGGCAAGAGTGGCCACAAGGTTAGGGATTTCCCTAATGTGAAGGGTCAAGACAAGGTCAGTGGTCAAGCTCAAGCAAGTGGTTCTAATGATGCTACGAAGAAGAATCGTTTTTATGCTCTCCTCTCTAGAGGTGAGCAAGAGATTTCTCCCGATGTGGTGACCGGTATGTTGAAAGTCTTCCCTATTGATGTATATGCTTTAATTGATCTGGGCGCTACATTATCTTTCTTCAGTCCCTCGATATATAAGAAGTTTGATATTTTACCCAATATTCTAAATGAACCTTTCATAGTGTCTACCCGGTGGGTGAGTCGGTGGTTGCAAAGAGGGTATATAGAAATTTGTAAGACCCCAAAATGAGATAGGGTTTCTAGAGACTAACATGTTCGTATTAATTTTCTAAGGACCTAAAATTACTTATAATATGGTTTATGGGCAGTGTCTAAAGGTTGAAGTGATTTGGAAGTCAAACGTCAAGGGTCGACCAAAACGTTCAACGACTAAGTCACCTAAATGCCTCGTATGTGGTTCTATGTGATTATGTGTGATGCATGAGCTTAATAAGTCTTCAATGGTTTATAATGATGTTTAATGATAGTATATGAAGTTTCAAGAAGTTTGGAGGTCAAACGACCAAGAACGTCCAAGGCGTTTGAAAGATAGCCCTTAAGACATTCATCGTGTGTCATGGTGGGGCTTGGCCTGTTTGGAAGTCTTGTAGGTATTTGTTTTGGATGAAATTTATGTGGAAGGTCTATAAATTGTTAAGGTTTATAATCGCATTGGAAACGTCCGGGTACGACTTCTAAAGGGCCCCACAAGAGGCCCCAAAAGAAGGACCCAAAGCTGCCTAAGACACTGCCTGGGCAGTGTCCATTGACGGATCCAACGACGGATCGTTGGGCCACCAACGGCCCATCGAGCAGGTCTGATCGAGGGGAACAAGCCTTGGGCAGGTCATAAGCCAAGAATTTGGCTAAGTACCCAACGACGGACGCCAGGCACGGCCCGCCAAGGCCTCGACGCCCCGTCAATGCCATTGTCGTGGGTGCAGTGTCAACTGGCAGCTGCGTGCTGTAAATTAAAGGGGTGAATGGGAAATTCACCTCACGTCCTAACCTGATTATTATGGGTTTATTTGAGTACTTTTGGGTGTATATAAGTCATCAAAAACGTGATCAACCCATTCTAAAAATTGACTCACATGTTTTAAGCCTTTCCCTCCCAAAAATGTTCTCTCTAAAACCACCATTGTTAGTGAAGCTCAAGAGCTGCTTGGAGATGGATTTTCTATGGATGAATCATGAAGTTTTATAGGTTTTCATGTAGATAAAGGTATGGTGATCCTTCATCTCTAAGTAACCTTTCACTTGGAGAGTTCTTCTCAATGTTTTCAAAGAAAGTTTATGATCAAAGTTCTTCTTCTTCAATCTAGCCATGGGTTCTTTCTCAAAACATTTCTAATGATTAAATCATGATGATTTGTAGTTAATAAAGTGATTTGAACGTGATTTCACTCCAATTGCATGATGAACCCTTGTTCCTTCCAAAATTGGTTTAGCTCTTACATGGGCTTTGTGATTATGGCTTGTTCTTGATTAAATGGTGATTCTCTTACGTTGAATTGCTTGTGTTTATTGTTATTTACGTTAATTGATGGTGAATTTATGAATAACAGTCCATGATGATAAATATATGAAGATTTGAACATGTTAGCTTAAGTTTTATCTGAATTCACTGTAACGTTGGCTCCTAAGTGATCTAATGCAAAATTCAATGGTGTAGGGATGATTGTACCTACTGTTTTACTAAGATATTATTGTGGAATTATATATATATGATTCATGTGGTTCAAGGTTGGTATTGGCCTATATTCTTCTATCTTTCATGTTGATCTAATGTAGTATATTCACTATAATCTAGTCATTTTGTGATCTTCATTCAAGGGTGAGATGTAAGTATGATTTCAATATGATTAGGTGTATGTTTAGCTACTGCCTTAGACTTATAATATGTATGAAATACGATAAAAAATTGATGCAAGGGAAGTTAGCTAATGATCTATGTTATTCTACTTTCCTAGTACGTTGATATGTTGTATTATGTTATGGTATATTCTTGTAGCCACTTGTACATGGTTTCTTATATGTTTAATGTACATTTAGCTACTTCCATATATGTATTTTATTGATGAATAAGGTTTATTGATCAAAGATGATCAAAGGGTGAGAAATTGGTAAGAATGTTGATTCCCTCTACTCTTCTACTTCTCTATTCCTTTATAGTAATGTTGATGAAGCCTTGTATGGCATTGTGTGGTATGGTAAACTTATGGTGGCGGTGTTTACCTTATTTTCATTATATATTTGTTGACCATGGCCTTGAAGTCAAATTGATGAACTTATGAACATGTGCTTAAGATGATACTATGAGAAGCTTATGCCTACTTTTCTATTCTAGTTGTGATCTAGGTTGTGTGGCTATTGTATGAGCACGTGCATATTCATATTAGGGTATTTTATAGGTGCTGCCATTGATGTGTTAAAATGGTTATTAGCCTCTACCCATGTACCCGTTATATGAAAGTGTAAATAGCTAAAGTTAGGAGTCTTGATCATAATGTATATATTGTCTTGTCTCCTATGCTATTATGTGTTGTGTGCTATGTGCTTGGAAGTGTAATGTGGTCTAAGAGGGTGGCTACCTCAAGAAGTTATTGATATCCATTATGTGATCATGTTAGTCAATGTACACACACTCTCATTTACATGCATTTTACAAGTAGTATAGGTCATTGTGTCAAATAAAAGGTAGTTCTCATATTCACTAGTGTCTACTACTATGCATATAAAGTATACGTATGTGAAGTATGTTATGTATTCCCTTACTAGGATGACTTGATAGGTGTACTAGTATGGGCAAGGGTATGGAACCTTGTCTATACATTGCACATGTATATCTTGATAGGATAGTTCCTAGGTTTGGTTTCTATATATATGAAGGATGAATATATGAACATGTTATGAATATGATGTATATGATATGATGAAGTATTAATGTGCATAGTGTCTTAGTAGGTTTATATGAAAGGATTGCTCATATAGTTATGCCAATAGACTCATGCATTGATATATGAACATGTGTGACATTATATGTTATGTGAAAGGTTTGCTCACATCTATGAATACACTCTCACACAAGAATGATGATCTAGTTAATGGAGGAATATTGAGAGGTATTCCATAGAGTACTACAAAACTAGATAGGTGCTTGATTATGCTATAAGCATATGAATGATGAATATCCTAAGCCTATGTTTATATAAATAAATGTAATAAAGGTTTTTCAATAAAGGGAACTTAGCTTAGCACCGAGTGAACTTGTATATGAGGGGGTGACACTTTCCCAAGTAGGGGAGGTAGGGTTCACTATGGTCCTCACGGGATGGATAGCCTCATGACCCAACAAAGGTTGTAGAGTTGATATTTCCATGATTTCCCCAAGTTCCATAAACTATGATTGCCACATAGGATCTAGCAAAGTGAATTCACTTAGGATGCTATGATGTATGTTAATGTTCTACCTTGGCTAGGTAGGAACACCTTCCATTGGTGTAAGGCTCTACAACACCAAATTCCATGTTTAGCACCCATGGTCTTAGTGTCGGTTAAGGCTATGGTTTCTCTAAAGGTAAAATGGACAATGGAAGTAAATGAATAGGATCCTAACTACGAGGACTTAAGGTAAGTTACTTAGGATAGGTGGAAGTAATGAACCCATCTAGACATTGCACAAGTGACTCCTTAGGAAGTCTTAGGAAGGTGTTCTAATGCATGTTACTAAGTATATGTCCTTTATGTATGACATTATAGTATTTGTATATTGGTCATGAAGATGTGCATGATATGATTCTCTATGCATGATGTTGATCTTGTTAACTATATGGCAAAGGTCCTTGACTTAAATAAAGTTGTCTTCTCTTACTATGTTGATATATGATTTGGATGTAAAGGCTTGTGGTCTCATGATAAGTTTACTAAGTATGTGTGAGGTTATGGGGCATTACATGTACATTGCACTAGTGGACTTAGATTGGGGGCATGAGTTAGGTTCTATAAGGTCCGATGTGAAGTAAAATAAGTATATGTGCATAATGACTAGGAGTTCATTGTAATGTCCTTATAGTCTTGACTTAACTGTGTTTATGTTGTACTGTACTTCTATGATGGTATGTGTTGTCTTGTGTAGATGATATGTACGTTTTCTTGTGGCCTTAAGTAGATTCATTGCACCAAGTATCACTAAAGGGTTACTTGGAAGGATTAATGAATATAAAGGAGGAGTTCACTGTTAAGAGATTAGAGCTCACTGTAAAGTGACCTCAAATGGGACTTAAATTCTATAAGTGCTTTTCTATGATGTTTGGCCTTTGATTGTGTTTCTATGAAGTATGAAAATGATATGAATGCTATTGCTTAAAGGTTTTATGATGATTTACTCAAAATGACATGAAGTATGATTTCAAAGAAAATGTCCCTTTTAAATGCATGTTTTTGCATGGTTGCCATACTTAGTACATTCTTGTGCTAATCCCATTCTTCTATACTTTTTACATGATGTGTAGGTTATGTATGCTCAAAGTATGTCTTGAATGGTGAAAAGTTTGATAGATGATTCCCAAGATCAATGAAAGGAATCCTTAAAGTTGAAGGATGTCCTACTTACGTCTTTAATGTAAAGTCTTTAAAAATTGTATAGTTATGTAATGTGTCTTGTGGGCCGTTTCCCTAATGTACTCTAAAGTTATTGAGTGTAAGATGGCAAAGAGACTTAGAGTCTAAATAAGTATTATGACTTATATTTTATATATATACGATGTGATGTTTCTAGCATATGATGTGCTATGAAAAGTTTAAATTTTTCGCTAAATTTACTATGCCAATGCAATGAATGATATGAGAGGCTTGTCTTAGACCTCCGAGAGTTCGACGATGCCGGTTACAATCCAAGATTGTATCCTATCTCCTAGGGTATAGTTTCGGGTTGTGACAAACTTGGTATCAGAGCATGAGGTTTATAAAGTGGTCTTAGGTTTCAGGAAGTCTCATATTGCCACGTCTAGTAGAGTCTTGTATCATTGGTGGTGAGTCGCGAAACATCAAATGGTACGAGAGGCTATAGGACGATAGAGTTTCCCTTCTTTATCATTCTCATATCGTGCCATAGAACTTAACTCTATAGGATCTCTCTCTTATGTTTTCTTGTCCAGTGGTCTTTTAGATGTGATTGCTTGGATGAGATTGTTCTCTATGCTTGAGGGAGAAAAGGTGAGTTTAAAATGCTTATCTTTGTTTTTTCGTTTGAATGAGCATGTGTGAAGGTGACACTTGTCCTTAATTGATGATGTATAAACTAACTAAGGCGACTTGAAGGGTTAACTAGATTTAAGTAGGGGTATGGGACTCTACCTATGTCTTGCACTAGTTTGCCTTGATGGAGACCTTGGGAGGTTAATATTATGTATATGTATGATGATAAATGTAAATGTCCTTATGTGAGGATCTCTATGCTTATAAACATGTAAATAGCCTAGTGTACTAAAGATATGGAGTTATGCATGCATGAAGATTATAGATGAGTGGTGTATGGTGATAATTGTAGTTCCTGTTGGGTTACTTGATTTAGTAGGGTTATGAGTCCTTACTTGATCATTGCACGTGTTAAGTCTATGGGGATTTTGATTGGTTATCTTACCTTACTATGTATGAAATATCTCTTATTTGATGATGTGATGCCAATTATGGCAATATATGAAATCTATGAGAAATAGCAAGTTATGTCGAATAATGTATGTCATGATATAGTTAAAGCATGTTAAAAGTTATTATGGTTAAAGTGAGTTCTTTTGGATTGTTTTATTACTATATGGCATTATATGTTGGTAGCCTAAAACTATTATTTGAACTTGAGATGTGTAGTGATTACCTATGGAAGTATGCTACCCTAAGAATATGTGTTTAAAAAAGTGCATTGTTTTCCTTTGTATATAAGTGGTACTTGATGAGTTGTTAGTATAAATTGGAGTTTTTTGTAAAGACTTGATCCTAGTTTTGATGATAGTATGCAGGCTTATGAAGGATGAGTTGGTAAAGCTTTGTATCTTATATTGCCATGCTTGTCCCCTCAATTGTCTAAATGTTGCATTTTTGGATATTTGGAAGCATGCTCACTGTAAATCTAGGAAACTTACTGTAATATTCTTGGAGAACCAACTAAGTTGTTCTTTGATTTGATATTGTTAAAATCTGTATAGAATTGATGTATACGAACATGATAATGTATGTAAGAAGGAGATTTGCTATTTGAAATGAAGAATGAGAGTCTTATGGCATG
The DNA here is from genome assembly GCA_016801875.1 of Solanum sitiens. NCBI lineage: Eukaryota > Viridiplantae > Streptophyta > Magnoliopsida > Solanales > Solanaceae > Solanum > Solanum sitiens. The sequence continues at coordinate 1,473,970 of JABWTJ010000307.1, read as the reverse complement.
ATGAGTCGTAGATTTGTTTATGACTTCTTATTGTGTTGTGAGTCCCTTAATGTTGTGGAATTGATACTTCTCCTAGAATTGAGGGTAGTATTCTTATCTTTGTAGGGTGATGATTTGGGTTTGATTGACCTAGAAGTTACCTTACTTTAATGTTGAAACAAGGAGTCCTTATGACTAAGTCCCCTTGTTGTATTCCCCTAATGAGATATGACCTTGGTGTCTATTATATTGTATGAATACCTTATGTGGTTGAATGAGATGACATAACTTGATAGTTGTGGATAAATTTCCTAGGTGATCAGGCTTAGAGTACCTTGGTGTTCCTATGTTAACTTACTGTAAATCCTTCTAAAGTTGTGATAACTTTTAAGTGATGAAAAATGAAGGTTGTTAAGTTAAGATCCTTTTTAAGATGGGTTAAGTTGATCTTAATTGGGTTTACCCTAAGTGGGGGATGGTGATGAAATTGTAAGGTTGTAGATATTTTCTACCTTGTCCTTCTATTTTACTTGAACTTGAAAATAATGAATTCTTAGTAAGCTTGTTCATGAGTAAAGTCTTGCATAAAGTATGAAATTGCATGACCTTTATATGTTTGGTGTGTATTGATTGACATCATCTTGAAGACATTATGAATTTTCCAAAGGGTATGAAAGGAAATTTTTGATAAAAATCCATGTTTTCTCATGTTGAATTACATCTTGATATGCTAGTTGTGCATTTGACTTCATGAGATAATACAAAGAACTTTCTAATAGTCACTTGTGAGGTAAAATGTTTAGCCTTATAATGGAAATCGAGTCTCTTTAAAATAAAATATGTTGAGTCTCTTGAAAATTATATGACTTGTATGGTTTTGGAAGCATGATTGTAGGCTCACTTTTGAAGAATGAAAGCATGTTTAGCTAAGTGTTAATGTGTGTGCCTATGATTTGCGATATTCTTCTCAAGTAATACTTACACTGAAGGTAAGTACTATGTTAGAAATTGACATTTTATGAAACTTCTTCCTATTTGATGTGATGTATTTGATGTGACTTATCATTTAGACTTCACTAGGAAGAATGCATGCTCATGTCTTGGTTTCAAAAGTTGAGAATTTCTTACTTTTTTTAAAAAGGAATTGACCTTGTACTTTGCTAAGGTATGAACTCATGATACATGTAAGTGTGTTGAGGAACAAGACATTCCTCCATAGACACCACTAAGAATGGTATGGTTGAGTATGACCTTCATAGCACTAGGTCTAACTAATGAAGGTTTTTGTAGATGCAATTAACTCAAGTCTATGTGCATTGAAGTATGAGTGTCTACTTGTTTTGAGTATTGTTGAAAACTGCCTATATGTGGTCTTGCAAGATGATATCTTAATGAATTAAGGTGTAATGACCATGTTATGATTAGGAGAAGTATGTTCCTCCTATGAACATGATAAGAGCCTCTTTGATTAATGCATTAAGGGTGAGTGAATTGAAGTTTTGCTTGCTTGTGTGCATTGAGTGCTAAATGTTGTGAAGTTGTGTTCCTTTTAAAGTTTGGTACATTAAATTCTATGTGATGATGTTATGACTTATATGAACTGCTCTAATATGCATTGAAATCCTTGTTGTGATTAAAGTGTCCTAAGTGTCATTCGAGGAAGAATGTTCCCAAGTGGGGGATATTGTAAAACCCCAAAATGAGATAGGGTTTCTAGATCCTAACATGTTAGCTTAATGTTCTAAGATCCTAAAATGACTTATAATATGGTTTATAGGCAGTGTATAATGGTTAAAGTGATTTGGAAGTCAAACGTCAAGGGTCGACCAAAACGTTCGACGACTAAGTCACCTAAATGTCTCGTATGTGGTTCTATGTGATTATGTGTGATGCATGAGATTAATAAGTCTTTAAACGTTTTATAATGATGTTTAATGATAGTATATGAAGTTTTGAGAAATTTGGAGGTCAAACGACCAAGAACGTCCAAGGCATTTGAAAGAAAACCCATAGGACGTTCATCGTGTGTCATGGTGGGGCTTGGCCTGTTTGGACGTCTTGTAGGTATTTTTTTTGGATGAAATTTATTTGGAAGTTCTATAACTTGTTAAGGTTTATAATCGCATTGGAAACGTCAGGGTATGACTTCTGAAGGGCCCCACAAGAGGCCCCAAAAAAGGACCCAAAGCTGCTTAAGACACTGCCTGGGCAGTGTCCATTGACGGATCCAACGACGGATCGTTGGGCCACCAACGGCCCGTCGAGCAGGTCTCGTCGAGGGGAAGAATCCTTGGTCAGGTATTAAGACAAGAACTTGGCTAATTACCCAACGACAGACGCCAGGCATGTCCCGTCAAGGCCTCGATGCCCTATCAATGCCATCGTCGTGGGTGCAGTGTCAACTGGCAGCTGCGTGCTGTAAATTAAAGGGGTGAATGGGAAATTCACCCCACGTCCTAACCTGATTATTATGGGTTTATTTAAGTAAATTTGGGTGTATATAATTCATCAAAAACGTGATCAACCCATTCTAAAAATTTACACACATGTTTTAAGTCTTTCCCTCCCAAAAATGTTCTCTCTAAAACCACCATTGTTGGTAAAGCTCAAGAGATGCTTGGAGATGGATTTTCTATGGATGAATCATGAAGTTTTAGAGGTTTCATGTAGATAAAGTTATGGTGATCCTTCATCTCTAAGTAACCTTTCACTTGGAGAGTTCTTCTCAATGTTTTCAAAGAAAGTTTATGATCAAAGTTCTTCTTCTTCAATCTAGCCATGGGTTCTTTCTCAAAACATTTTTAATGATTAAATCATGATGAATTGAAGTTAATACAGTGATTTGAACGTGATTTCACTCCAATTGCATGATGAACCCATGTTCCTTCCAAAATTGGTTTAGCTCTTGCATGGGCTTTGTGATTATGGCTTGTTCTTGATTAAATGGTGATTCTCTTACGTTGAATTGCTTGTGTTTATTGTTATTTACATTAATTGATGGTGAATTTATGAAAAACAGTCCATTATGATAAATATATGAAGATTTGAACATGTTAGCTTAAGTTTTATCTGAATTCACTGTAACGTTGGTTCCTAAGTGATCTAATGCGAAATTAAATGGTGTAGGGATGATTGTACCTACTGTTTTACTAAGATATTATTGTGGAATTATATAGATATGATTCATGTGGTTCAAGGTTGGGATTGGCCTATATTCTTCTATCTTTCATGTTGATCTAATGTAGTATATTCACTATAATCTAGTCATTTTGTGATCTTCATTCTAGGGTGAGATGTAAGTATGATTTCAATATGAATAGGTGTATGTTTAGCTACTGCCTTAGACTTATAATATGTATGAAATACGATCAAAAATCAATGCAAGGGAAGTTAGCTAATGATCTATGTTATTCTACTTTCCTAGTACGTTGATATGTTGTATTATGTTACGGTATAATCTTGTAGAGACTTGTACATGGTTTCTTATATCTTTAAAGTACATTTAGCTACTGCCATATATGTGTTTTATTGATGAATAAGGTGTATTGATCAAAGATGATCAAAGGGTGAGAAATTAGTAAGAATGCTTATTCCCTCTACTCTTCTACTTCTCTATTCCTTTATAGTAATGTTGATGAAGCCTTGTGTGGCATTGTGTGGTATGGTACACTTATGGTGACGGTGTTTACCTTATTATCATTATATATGTGTTGACCATGGCCTTGAAGGCAAATTGATGAACTTATGAACATGTGCTTATGATGATACTATGAGAAGCTTATGCCTACTTTTCTATTCTAGTTGTGATCTAGGTTGTGTGGCTATTGTATGAGCACATGCATATTCATATTAGGGTATTGTATAGGTGCTGCCATTGATGTGTTAAAATGGTTAATATCCTCTACCCATGTACCCCTTATATGAAACTGTAAATAGCTAAAGTTAGGAGTCTTGATTATAATGTATATATTGTCTTGTCTCCTATGCTATTATGTGTTGTGTGCTATGTGCTTGGAAGTGTAATGTGGTCTAAGAGGGTGGCTGCCTCAAGAAGTTATTGATAGCCATTATGTGATCATGTTGGTCAATGTACACACACTCTCATTTACATGCATGTTACAAATAGTATATGTCATTGTGTCTAAATGAAAGGTAGTTCTCATATTCACTAGTGTCCACTACTATGCATGTAAAGTATATGTATGTGAAGTATGTTATGTATTACCTTACTAGGATGACTTGATAGGTGTACTAGTACAGGCAAGGGTATAGAAACTTGTCTATACATTGCATATGTATATCTTGATAGGATAGTTCCTAGATTTGGTTTCTATGTATATGAAGGATGAATATATGAATATGATGTATATGATATGATGAAGTATGAATGTGCATAGTGTCTTAGTAGGTTTATATGAAAGGATTGCTCATATAGTTATGCCTATAGACTCATGTATTGATATATGAACATGTGTGACATTATGTGTTATGTGAAAGGTTTGCTCACATCTATGTATACACTCACACACATGAATGATGATCTAGTTAATGGAGGAATATTGAGAGGTATTCCATAGAGTACTCCAAAACTAGATAGATGCTTGATTATGTTATAAGCATATGAATGATGAATATCCTAAGCCTATGTTTTTATAAATAAATGTAATAAAGGTTTTTTCAATAAAGGGAACTTAGCTTAGCACCGAGTGAACTTGTATATGAGGGGGTGACACTTTACTAAGTAGGGGAGGTAGGGTTCACTACGGTCCTCACGGTATGGATAGCCTCATGACCCAACAAAGGTTGTAGAGTTGATATTACCATGATTTCCCCAAGTTCCATAAACTATGATTGCCACATAGGATCTAGCAAAGTGAATTCACTTAGGATGCTATGATGTATGTTAATGTTCTACCTTGGCTAGGTAGGAACACCTTCCATTGGTGTAAGGATCTACAACACCAAATTCCATGTTTAGCACCCATGGTCTTAGTGTCGGTTAAGGCTATGGTTTCCCTAAAGGTAAAATGGACAATGGAAGTAAATGAATAGGATCCTAACTATGAGGACTTAAGGTAAGTTACTTAGGATAGGTGGAAGTAATGAACCCATCTAGACATTGCACAAGTGACTCCTTAGGAAGTCTTAGGAAGGTGTTCTAATGCATGTTACTAAGTATATGTCCTTTATGTATGACATTGTAGTATATGTCTATTGGACATGAAGATGTGCATGATATGAGTCTCTATGCATGATGTTGATCTTGTTAACTATATGGCGAATGTCTTACTTGACTTAAATAAATTTGTCTTCTCTTACTATATATGATTTGGATGTAAAGGCTTGTGGTCTCATGATAAGTTTACTAAGTATGTGTGAGGTTATGGGGCATTACATGTACATTGCACTAGTGGACTTAGATTGGGGGCATGAGTTAGGTTCTATAAGGTTCTATGTGAAGTAAAATAAGTATATGTGCATAATGACTAGGAGTTCATTGTAATGTCCTTATAGTCTTGACTTAACTATGTTTATGTTGTACTGTACTTCTATGATGGTATGTGTTGTCCTGTGTAGATGATATGTACGTTTCCTTGTGGCCTTAAGGCGCTGCATTGCACCAAGTATCACTAAAGGGTTACTTGGAAGGATTAATGAATATAAAGGAGGAGTTCACTGTTAAGAGATTAGAGTTCACTCTAAAGTGACCTCAAATGGGACTTAAATTCTATAAGGGCTTTTCTATGATGTTTGGCCTTTGATTGTGATTCTATGAAGTATGAAAATGATATGAATGCTATTGCTTAAAGGTTTTATGATGATTTACTCAAAATGGCATGAAGTATGATTTCAAAGAAAATGTCCCTTTTAAATGCATGTTTTTGCGTGGTTGCCATACTTAGTACATTCTTGTGCTAATCCCATTCTTCTCTATTTTTTACACGAAGTGTAGGTTATGTATGCTCAAAGGATGTCTTGATTGGTGAAGAGCTTGATAGATGATTCCCAAGCTCAATGAAAGTAATCCTTAAAGTTCAAGGATGTCCTACTTACGTCTTTAATGTAAAGTCTTTAAAAATTGTATAGTTATGTAATGTGTCTTGTGGGCCGTGTCCCTAATGTACTCTAAAGTTATTGATTCTAAGATGGCAAAGAGACTTAGAGTCTAAATATGTATTATGACTTATATTTTATATATATATATGATGTGATGTTTCTAGCATATGATGTGCTATGAAAAGTTTTAAATTTTCCGCTAAATTTACTATGCCAATGCAATGAATGATATGAGAGGCTTGTCTTAGACCTCTGAGAGGTCGACGACGCCGGTTACAATCCAAGATTGTATCCTATCTCCTAGGGTATAGTTTTGGGTTGTGACAAAATTGTCCTATAATGTTGCCCAATAGAGTTACTTATGTTGAACTAGTAGAACTTGATATGTTTGACTTTGATGTCATTTTGGGTATGGATTGGTTGCATGCTTGCTTTACCTCTATAGATTGTAGAACAAGGGTGGTGAAGTTTAACTTTTCAAATGAACCCATTTTAGAGTGTAAGGGGAAAAATTTTATTCCTAGAGGTCGTATCATTTCTTGTTTGAAAGCTTGTAGGATGATATCTAACGGGTGTATATACCATATAGTAAGAATCCAAGATTTAGACTCCGAAATTCTATAACGCCCCAAAATGAACAAAGGTGAACTAGAGCCTCATGATTGTTTCTTGAGTTGACTTTAAGTTAAACGGAGTTATTTTAGTGTCCTTAGGCAGTGCGCAAAGTTTCGTGAAGTTTGGAGGTCAAACGACCAAGAACGTCCAAGGCATTCGAAAGATATGCCTTGAGTCGACCTTGTACGTCTAGACAAGTTTTGTCGAGTTTTATGTGTTCTTTTTGGATGAAATTCATGTGAGAGGTGTTAAACTTATAGATGATCATATTTGTGTTGGAATCGTCCGGGAAATTATCCCCAAGGACCATCGAAGGGTCCTTGAGGAAGGACCCAAAACCTGGTAAGCAGACTGTCCCAGGCAGCCTTGGCGACGGAGCAGTCGACGGCCAGTCATGGCTGTGACGCCCCGTCATAAGGTTCCGTCGTGGGGGACTTGTTCAAGGGTGTAGAGGGAACCCTTGGCAAGCCTCTGAAGTTTGCAACGGACGGTCAGGACGGGCCGTTGCACCCGTGACGCCCCATCACAAGCAGGTCGTCGCAAGCCTGTCCCTGTGCGCAGATTTTTCTGCCAAGTTAGGGGTGAACTTGTAAATTCACCCCACGTCTAAATAAGAGTTTGGACGGTTTGTTAAGGGATTTTTGGGTATATTAAATGAGTTTTAAAACCTAGACCTAGACAAGACCCCCTCACTTTAACATTCAAACTCTCTCTCTAAAAAGAAAACTCTCTCAAAGTCACCATTGAAGCCAAGGCTCAAGGAGGGAAAGGAGGGCTGCTTTGGACTTGTTTCTTCATAAAAATTTGTGGGTTTTCTTCTCTTGAAGTTATGGTATCCATTCTTGAATATCTTTTCATTCAAGAAGCCAATTTCCAAAATGGTTTTCAAAAGGGTTTCTAAACTCAAACTTCTTCTAACTTTGATTTCTAGTGTGGGTCTTCTAGTATTTAAGTTCTAATGGTTTAAATGTATTTATATTGGTTTGAATTGATGACTTTGATGTTAAAAACTCCATGAAACTCTTGTATATGCATACTTCAACTTTTGGCTTGAAAATGGGTTGTGTGAGCATGATTTGAGTAAGGTATGAACTTGGGTCTTCTTGTGTATGTCATGTTGGTGTAGCTACTGCCCTAAGGGCTTTAATATGGTGAAATATTTATAAATTTCTTATGGGTGATGATGGTTTGATTTTGTTGATGAGTTGCTCTCATGGTATATTTCTTATTATGAATTGCTATTTGAGTGGTATGGTCCACCTTATGGGTGGCGGTGCTAATTGATGAACTTGATGTTACTTAGTATGTTTTTAGTATGTGATCTTGAAGGTCTAATATGTGAAATGAATATATATGGGAAATGGGTCTTGTATTGTGTATTGATGTAGCTTGAATTGCATGTTTGACCTAGTTTATGTCTAAATGAAGTGTATGATTATGAGAAGCATGTAGAGTGTGTAACTTTATGAATTAAGGTTAAAGTATGTGTAGAACTTGATGATAATGAAGCGATGCTTATATACAAGGTGTGCACATGTACACACACACACTCTTTTAAGATTTGTATTATGCCAAGTTGAGCAAAAAGGGGAATCTTTAGGTAGACACACTTCATGAGTTGATATGTAGTGTCTAGTAGCAACCTCTCAATTCCTAGTGAGCTTTCTAAGATAGACTATTATGTTGAGAAATCCGTGGGGAGTTATGCCTAGCACCGAGAGGATATGAAGGGGAGGTGGATTGCACTTCGTGAGTTAAGATGTTGTAATCCAAAGTACCTCTTGAGATGAGTACTACTCGTTAGTAGAGAGTGAGTTACTTAGTAGCAATCTCCTTATCCTTTAACTATGTGCCCGCATAGGTGTAGCTATTGGAAAGCCATGTAAACGCTAAGAAGCATGACCTTACACTAGGCAAGTAAGGATCCCTTATCCGATAGGGGTTAATATCGGGATTCCATGTCTAGCTCTCATGGTCTTTGTCGGTTAAGCTAACTCCCACAAAGAATTGATTTGAAACTAATTATCTTGTATATTGTTGAATTTGTGTATGTATGTCGTGAAGTGCTCAATCCACATTAGTTACCGAGTAGGAGCATTGAGTGGGAGTAGTAGTATGGGATGTTATTCTCACATTGCACTTGGTGTGACCTATACCTACTATGGGAGAAGAGTACCTTCATGAGATCCGTGTGAATAAGTACTATGGTGTAGTGTTATGGAGGATTATTGTGGAGTACTTGAGTAAATGGAATCCATTAGGAGTACTAAGTGGGAGTGGTAGTATGGTATGCTACTCTCACATTGCACTTGGTATGACCTATATTTCCATGAGTGTTTTGCATATGTTAGCCAAGGGCGTGGATTTGATTTCCAACGAAGTAAGCCTAAGATTTGGTAGTTTTAAGGGTCGCTTTGGTGTGCTTTGAAGGGAGGTGTAATGAAAATCCCTTTGTAGCTCACTTTAGGGAGTCTTAGGATAACCTTGGGTTAGGGCAACTTCAAAGGAAAAAGAGTTCATATGACTTGGACCGTGCCATTCACTATAAGGTCTTCATTGTACCAATCCAATATATTCATTGTGATGCTTTATTCAATTGTTATTGTAAGTTTAGTAAGTTCATTGAAATGTTCCTTTTGATTACTCTAAGTTTTGGTAAAGTTGCCATAAAGTGTTGATTGTCGATTCTTATGTTGGTTTGTTTCTAGATTCATGAATATTGCTTTAGATTGCATTAAAAGTTATTTTTACTAAAATGTCCCTTTTTGTATGTTTTTGTATATGCCATACTTAGTACATTGTTGTACTAACCCCATACTTTTATATACTTGATGAGTATAGGTTGGAAGCCTTTTGGAGGATCGGAGTTGAAGCTTAGGAATTCTATCTCTCAAGAATTGGGTATGTCCTCATATATTCGAGGACATAGTTTTATGTTTCTTAGTTTCTTAATTAAGACTTAAAAATGTATTTACTTTTATTGTAAAGGGCCGTGTACCTAAGATTCCAAGTTGTGTGTTTAAGTCGGCTTGTGACGATAAGATTTCCTAGTATTTATGAAAAGACTCCTTTTATTATTATTATCGTGAAAAGTTTTAATTCCGCAATACTTTTCATGCTTTATGTTATGAATGCTAGTTAGAGGGATTGTACGAGACCTCAAAGGGGTCAAGTACGCCCGGTCATGATTCAAAGGTTTCCCTAACTTTTAGGGGGTGCTTTCGGGTCGTGACAGACTTGGTATCAGAGCATAAGGTTTTGGGAAATAGTTTAAGGTCTGAAAGTCTCACGAGCCACATCTAGTAGTATCTTGGTCATTGGTGTGAGTCGCGACACATCCATGGACAAGAGGCCATAGGATTCTAGAAGTTTCACTTTCTTCTCTATTCTAGTATTGTGCCTTAGAGTTGAGTATATAAGGTATCTTTTCTCAACCTCTTCTTTTTGTGTTTTTAGGACATGAATACGAGGAGATTGACCGCTAGAAGGGAGGAGGGAGGTGTACCAAATGAGAGATTCCTTCCCCGTGTTGACCAAGTTCCTATTGTTGGCTTAGGGGAGGAAAATGAGGAGGTTCCTCTTCAAGAACCTCAAGTGCCTACGGAACCTCAAGGACCTCAAGTGCCTCGTATGCCTCAAGCTCCTTTAGTTGAGGGTGATATGACTAATGCGGAGTTGAGGGCTGCCCTAATGAACTTGACCCAACTCATGACGGCTCAAGCTCAAGTTGTCAACAATCACTTTGTGGGCCAACCTAACCTAGGACATAGGCCCCAACCAAATGCTAGTACTCCCGCTTCTAGTATTCAGGATTTCATGAGGATGAACCCTCCTACTTTTCATGGCACTAAGGTGGATGAAGATCCACAAGGCTTCATAGATGAGGTTTTCAAGTGGTAGATGCTATGGGTGTGACCCCTAGGGAGAAAGCGGAATTGGCCGCTTACCAACTTAAGGATGTTGCTCAAGTGTGGTATGAGCAATGGAGGGGTGAGAGACCCTTAGAAAGAGGACCGGTTGATTGGGAGGAATTCAAAGAGGCTTTCCTAGATAGATTCTTTCCTTTTGAGTGGAGGGAGAAGATGATGGTAGAATTCATGAACCTCCGTCAAGGGGGAATGAGTGTGCAAGAGTACTCTCTCAAATTCACCCAACTCTCTAAGTATGCCCCAACCATGGTAGCCAACCCTAGGGCTAGGATGAACAAGTTTGTGATGGGCGTGTCTAGCTTGGTGGAAAAAGAGTGTCGTACGGCTATGCTTCTTAATGACATGGATATCTCTAGGCTCATGGTTTATGCACAACAAATTGAGGAGTCCAAAATTAGGGAGATAAGGCAAGAAGGCAAGAGACCTAGGTCGGATGATTCTAGTCACCAAAGGCCTAAGAAGAGGTTTTATCCCCAAGATTCTTCTATGGGAAACAAGGATAGGGCTCCAAATCAATCTTCTCAAGGTGGTGGTCATTCCTATGAAAGGGCTAGGTGCCCTACTTGTGGCAAGCAACATGGGGGTAAGTGTCTCGCCGGAACGGATGGTTGTTTTGCATGTGGTAATAAAGGCCACAAGATGAGGACTGCCCAAACCTTGAATCAATGGGGAGAGATGTCAATCAACCTTCCCTAGATCCTAATGCTCCCAAGAAGAACCCTTCCTATGGGATGGGGGCTACAAAGGATAGTTAATTCGGATTGATGGTTTCGGTAAGTCTCAACTCTTTGTTATTGTTCCTTTTGTGTTATGAGATGAGTTTATATGGTTTTATAGTCCATATGATCATGTCATCTTGATAAATTGCTCAAAGAGTGGAATTTTGAAAGTTTTGTATGTTTGACAGTGTTACAGTGAAGTGAAAAAATTTGCAATTTGAGAAAATTTTGCCTTGCCTTAATTGAAGTTTAAATATGTGCAAAATTGTTGTATATGATCATGTTTAATGTTGGAAAAGGTAGTTCCTCCATAAAAGAAGTTTAAGGTTGAGTTTTGACTTTGTGAGTTTGGCAAAAGTTGTCTATGTTGATAAGTGTTGAAAGTATGAAATGATGTTCCTTTCTAATTTATGCTTTGATTGTTGGTGTTTTGATCATGATCTAAGTGAATTATATGATGCTAAGAGAGTCCTTGTTGTTCTTAAAAATTTAAGTGTCATTCGAGGACGAATGTTATTCCAAGTGGGGGAGAATATAACGCCCCAAAATGAACTAAGGTGAACTAGAGCCTCATGATTGTTTCTTGAGTTGACTTTAAGTTAAACGGAGTTAGTTTAGTGTCCTTAGGCAGTGCGCAAAGTTTCGTTAAGTTTGGAGGTCAAACGACCATGAACGTCCAAGACATTCGAAAGATATGCCTTGAGTCGACCTCGTACGTCTAGACGAGTTTTGTCGAGTTTTATGTGTTCGTTTTGGATGAAATTCATGTGAGAGTTGTTAAACTTATAGATGATCATATTTTTGTTGGAAAATTCCGGTAAATTATCCCCAAGGACCATCGAAGGTTCCTTGAGGAAGGACCCAAAACCTGGTAAGCAGGCTGTCCCAGGCAGCCTTGGCGAAGGAGCAGTCGACGGCCAGTCATGGCTGTGACGCCCCGTCATAAGGTTCCGTCGTGGGGTACTTGTTCAAGGGTGTAGAGGGGACCCTTGGTAAGCCTCTGAAGTTTGCGACGGACGGTTAGGACGGGCCGTTGCACCCGTTACGCCCCATCACAAGCAGGTCGTCGCAAGTCTGTCCCTGTGCGCAGATTTTTCTGCCAAGTTAGGGGTGAACTTGTAAATTCACCCCACGTCTAAATAAGAGTTTGGACGGTTTGTTAAGGGATTTTTGGGTATATTAAATAAGTTTTAAACCCTAGACCTAGACAAGACCCCCTCACTTCAACATTCAAACTCTCTTTCTAAAAAGAAAACTCTCTCAAAGTTACCATTGAAGACAAGGCTCAAGGAGGGAAAGGAGGGCTGCTTTGGACTTGTTTATCCATCAAAATTTGTGGGTTTCCTTCTCTTGAAGGTATGGTATCCATTATTGAATATCTTTTCATTCAAGAAGCCAATTTCCAAAATGGTTTTCAAACGGGTTTCTAAACTCAAACTTCTTCTAACTTTGATTTCTAGTATGGGTCTTCTTGTATGTAAGTTCTAATGGTTTAAATGTATTTATCTTGGTTTGAATTGATGACTTTGATGTTAAAAACTCCATGAAACTCTTGTATATGCATACTTCAACTTTTGGCTTGAAAATGGGTTATGTGAGCATGATTTGAGTAAGGTATGAACTTGGGTCTTCTTGTGTATGTCATGTTGGTGTAGCTACTGCCCTAAGGGCTTTAATATGGTGAAATATTTATAAATTTCTTATGGGTGATGATGGTTTGATTTTGTTGATGAGTTGCTCTCATGGTATATTTCTTATTATGAATTGCTTTTGAGTGGTATGGTCCACCTTATGGGTGGCGGTGCTAATTGATGAACTTGATGTTACTTAGTATGTTTTGAGTATGTGATCTTGAAGGTCTAATATGTGAAATGAAGATATATGGGAAATGGATCTTGTATTGTGTTTGATGTAGCTTGAATTGCATGTTTGACCTAGTTTATGTCTAAATGAAGTGTATGATTATGAGAAGCATGTAGAGTGTGTAACTTTATGAATTAAGGTTAAAGTATGTGTAGAACTTGATGATAATGAAGCGATGCTTATATGCAAGGTGTGCACATGTACACACACACACTCTTTTAAGATTTGTATTATGCCAAGTTGAGCAAAAAGGGGAATCTTGAGGTGGACACACTTCGTGAGTTGAGATGTAGTGTCTAGTAGCAACCTCTCAATTCCTAGTGAGCTTTCTAAGATAGACTATTATGTTGAGAAATCCGTGGGGAGTTATGCCTAGCACCGACAGGATATGAAGGGGAGGTGGATTGCACTTCGTGAGTTGAGATATTGTAATCCAAAGTACCTCTTGAGATGAGTACTCCTCGTTAGTAGAGAGTGAGTTACTTAGTAGCAATCTCCTTATCCTTTAACTATGTTCCCGCATAGGTGTAGCTATTTGAAAAGCCATGTAAACGCTAAGAAGCATGACCTTACACTAGGCAAGTAAGGATCCCTCATCCGATAGGGGTTAAGCTATCATGGTCTTTGTCGGTTAAGCTAACTCCCACAAAGAATTGATTTGAAACTAATTATCTTATATATTGTTGAATTTGTGTATGTATGTCGTGAAGTGTTCAATCCACATTAGTTACCGAGTAGGAGCATTGAGTGGGAGTAGTAGTTGGGATGTTATTCTCACATTGCACTTGGTGTGACCTATACCTACTATGGGAGAAGAGTACCTTCATGAGGTCCGTGTGAATAAGTACTATGGTGTAGTGTTATGGAGGATTATTGTGGAGTACTTGAGTAAATGGAATCCATTAGGAGTACTAAGTGGGAGTGGTAGTATGGGATGCTACTCTCACATTGCACTTGGTATGACCTATATTTTCATGAGTGTTTCGCATATGTTAGCCAAGGGCGTGGATTTGATTTCCAACGAAGTAAGCCTAAGATTTGGTAGTTTTAAGGGTCGCTTTGGTGTGCTTTGAAGGGAGGTGTAATGAAAATCCCTTCGTAGTTCACTTTAGGGAGTCTTAGGATAACCTTGGGTTAGGGCAACTTCAAAGGAAAAAGAGTTCATATGACTTGGACCGTGCCATTCACTGTAAGGTCTTCATTGTACGAATCCAATATATTCACTGTGATGCTTTATTCAATTGTCATTTTAAGTTTAGTAAGTTCATTGAAATGTTCCTTTTGATTACTCTAAGTTTTGGTAAAGTTGCCATAAAGTGTTGATTGTCGATTCTTATGTTGGTTTGTTTCTAGATTCATGAATATTGCTTTAGATTGCATTAAAAGTTATTTTTACTAAAATGTCCCTTTTTGTATGTTTTTGCATATGCCATACTTAGTACATTGTTGTACTAACCCCATACTTTTATATACTTGATGAGTATAGGTTGGAAGCCTTTTGGAGGATTGGAGTTGAAGCTTGGGAATTCTATCTCTCAAGAATTGGGTATGTCCTCATATATTCGAGGACATAGTTTTATGTTTCTTAGTTTCTTAATTAAGACTTAAAAATGTATTTACTTTTATTGTAAAGGGCCGTGTACCTAAGATTCCAAGTTGTGTGTTTAAGTTGGCTTGTGACGATAAGATTTCCTAGTATTTATGAAAAGACTCCTTTTATTATTATTATCGTGAAAAGTTTTAATTCCGCAATACTTTTCATGCTTTATGTTATGAATGCTAGTTAGAGGGATTGTACGAGACCCCAAAGGGGTCAAGTACGCCCGGTCATGATTCGAAGGTTTTTCTAACTTTTAGGGGGTGCTTTCGGGTCGTGACAGACTTGGTATCAGAGCATAAGGTTTTGGGAAATAGTTTAAGGTCTGAAAGTCTCACGAGCCACATCTAGTAGTATCTTGGTCATTGGTGTGAGTCGCGACACATCCATGGACAAGAGTCCATAGGATGCTAGAAGTTTCACTTTCTTCTCTATTCTAGTATCGTGCCTTAGAGTTGAGTATATACGGTGTCTTTTCTAAACCTCTTCTTTTTGTGTTTTTAGTACATGAATACGAGGAGATCGACCTCTAGAAGGGAGGAGGGAGGTGTACCAAATGAGAGATTCCTTCCCCGTGTTGACCAAGTTCCTATTGTTGGCTTAGGGGAGGAAAATGAGGAGGTTCCTCTTCAAGAACCTCAAGTGCCTCCGGAACCTCAAGGACCTCAAGTGCCTCCTATGCCTCAAGCTCCTTTTGTTGAGGGTGATATGACTAATGCGGAGTTGAGGGCTGCCCTAATGAACTTGACCCAACACATGACGGCTCAAGCTCAAGTTGTCAACAATCACTTTGTGGGCCAAGCTAACCTAGGAGATAGGCCCCAACCAAATGCTAGTACTCCCGCTTCTAGGATTCGGGATTTCATGAGGATGAACCCTCCTACTTTTCATGGAACTAAGGTGGATGAAGATCCACAAGGCTTCATAGATGAGGTTTTCAAGGTGGTAGATGCTATGGGTGTGACCCCTAGGGAGAAAGCGGAATTGGCCGCTTACCAACTTAAGGATGTTGCTCAAGTGTGGTATGAGCAATGGAGGGGTGAGAGACCCTTAGAAAGAGGACCGGTTGATTGGGAGGAATTCAAATAGGCTTTCCTAGATAGATTCTTTCCTTTTGAGTGGAGGGAGAAGATGATGGTAGAATTCATGAACCTCCGTCAAGGGGGAATGAGTGTGCAAGAGTACTCTCTCAAATTCACCCAACTCTCTAAGTATGCCCCAACCATGGTAGCCAACCCTAGGGCTAGGATGAACAAGTTTGTGATGGGCGTGTCTAGCTTGGTGGAAAAAGAGTGTTGTACGGCTATGCTTCTTAATGACATGGATATCTCTAGGCTCATGGTTTATGCACAACAAATTGAGGAGTCCAAAATTAGAGAGATAAGGCAAGAGGGCAAGAGACCTAGGTCGGATGATTCTAGTCACCAAAGGCCTAAGAAGAGGTTTTATCACCAAGATTCTTCTATGGGAAACAAGGATAGGGCTCCAAATCAATCTTCTCAAGGTGGTGGTCATTCCTATGAAAGGGCTAGGTGCCCTACTTGTGGCAAGCAACATGGGGGTAAGTGTCTAGCCGGAACGGATGGTTGTTTTGCATGTGGTAATAAAGGCCACAATATAAGGGACTGCCCTAACCTTGAATCAAGGGGGAGAGATGTCAATCAAGCTTCCCTAGATCCTAATGCTCCCAAGAAGAACCCTTCCTATGGGATGGGGTCTAGAAAGGATAGTTAATCAGGATTGATGGTTTCGTAAGTCTCAACTCTTTGTTATTGTTGCTTTTGTGTTATGAGATGAGTTTATATGGTTTTATAGTCCATATGATCATGTCATCTTGATAAATTGCTCAAAGAGTGGAATTTTGAAAGTTTTGTATGTTTGACAGTGTTACAGTGAATGTTCACTGTGAAAAAATTTGCAATTTGAGAACATTTTGCCTTGCCTTAATTGAAGTTTAAATATGTGCAAAATTGTTGTATATGTGTATGTTTAATGTTGGAGAAGGTAGTTCCTCCATAAAAGAAGTTTAAGGTTGAGTTTTGACTTTGTGAGTTTGGCAAAAGTTGTATATGTTGATAAGTGTTGAAAGTGTGAAATGATGTTCCTTTCTAATTGATGCTTTTATTGTTGGTGTTTTGATCATGATCTAAGTGAATTATATGATGCTAAGAGAGTCCTTGTTGTTCTTAAAAATTTAAGTGTCATTCGAGGACGAATGTTATTCCAAGTGGGGGAGAATATAACGCTCCAAAATGAACTAAGGTGAACTAGAGCCTCATCATTGTTTCTTGAGTTGACTTTAAGTTAAATGGAGTTAGTTTCGTGTCCTTAGGCAGTGCGCAAAGTTTCGTGAAGTTTGGAGGTCAAACGACCAAGAACGTCCAAGGCATTCGAAAGATATGCCTTGAGTCGACCTTGTACATCTAGACAAGTTTTGTCGAGTTTTATGTGTTCTTTTTGGATGAAATTCATGTGAGAGGTGTTAAACTTATAGATGATCATATTTGTGTTGGAAACGTCCGGGAAATTATCCCCAAGTACCATCGAAGGGTCCTTGAGGAAGGACCCAAAACCTGGTAAGCAGGCTGTCCCCGGCAGCCTTGGCGACGGAGCAGTCGACGGCCAGTCATGGCTGTGACGCCCCGTCACAAGGTTCCGTCGTGGGGGACTTGTTCAAGGGTGTAGAGGGGACCCTTGGCAAGCCTCTGAAGTTTGCAACGGATGGTCAGGACGGGCCGTTGCACCCGTGATGCCCCGTCACAAGCAGGTCGTCGCAAGTCTGTCCCTGTGCGCAAATTTTTCTGCCAAGTTAGGGGTGAACTTGTATATTCACCCCACGTCTAAATAAGAATTTGGACAGTTTGTTAATTGATTTTTGGGTATATTAAATGAGTTTTAAACCCTAGACCTAGACAAGACCCCCTCACTTTAACATTCAAACTCTCTCTCTAAAAAGAAAACTCTCTCAAAGTCACCATTGAAGCCAAGGCTCAAGGAGGGAAAGAAGGGCTGCTTTGGACTTGTTTCTTCATCAAAATTTGTGGGTTTTCTTCTCTTGAAGGTATGGTATCCATTATTGAATATCTTTTCATTCAAGAAACCAATTTCCAAAATGGTTTTCAAAAGGGTTTCTAAACTCAAAATTCTTCTAACTTTGATTTCTAGTATGGGTCTTCTTGTATGTAAGTTCTAATGGTTTAAATGTATTTATCTTGGTTTGAATTGATGACTTTGATGTTAAAAACTCCATGAAACTCTTGTATATGCATACTTCAACTTTTGGCTTGAAAATGGGTTATGTGAGCATGATTTGAGTAAGGTATGAACTTGGGTCTTCTTGTGTATGTCATGCTGGTGTAGCTACTGCCCTAAGGGCTTTAATATGGTGAAATATTTCTAAATTGCTTATAAGTGATGATGGTTTGATTTTGTTGATGAGTTGCTCTCATGGTATATTTCTTATTATGAATTGCTATTTGAGTGGTATGGTCCACCTTATGGGTGGCGGTGCTAATTGATGAACTTGATGTTACTTAGTATGTTTTGAGTATATGCTATTGAAGGTCTAATTTGTGAAATGAATATATATGGGAAATGGGTCTTGTATTGTGTTTGATGTAGCTTGAATTGCATGTTTGACCTAGTTTATGTCTAAATGAAGTGTATGATTATGAGAAGCATGTAGAGTGTGTAACTTTATGAATTAAGGTTAAAGTATGTGTAGAACTTGATGATAATGAAGCGATGCTTATATGCAAGGTGTGCACATGTACACACACACACTCTTTTAAGATTTGTATTATGCCAAGTTGAGCAAAAAGGGGAATCTTGAGGTGGACACACTTCATGAGTTGAGATGTAGTGTCTAGTAGCAACCTCTCCATTCCTAGTGAGCTTTCTAAGATAGACTATTATGTTGAGAAATCCGTGGGGAGTTATGCCTAGCACCGAGAGGATATGAAGGGGAGGTGGATTGCACTTCGTGAGTTGAGATGTTGTAATCCAAAGTACCTCTTGAGATGAGTACTCCTCGTTAGTAGAGAGTGAGTTACTTAGTAGCAATCTCCTTATCCTTTAACTATGTGCGCGCATAGGTGTAGCTATTGGAAAAGGCATGTAAACGCTAAGAAGCATGACCTTACACTAGGCAAGTAAGGATCCCTCATCCGATAGGGGTTAATATCGGGATTCCATGTCTAGCTCTCATGGTCTTTGTCGGTTAAGCTAACTCCCACAAAGAATTGATTTGAAACTAATTATCTTGTATGTTGTTGAATTTGTCTATGTATGTCGTGAAGTGGTCAATCCACATTAGTTATCGAGTAGGAGCATTGAGTGGGAGTAGTAGTATGGGATGCTATTCTCACATTGCACTTGCTGTGACCTATACCTACTATGGGAGAAGAGTACCTTCATGAGGTCCGTGTGAATAAGTACTATGGTGTAGTGTTATGGAGGATTATTGTGGAGTACTTGAGTAAATGGAATCCATTAGGAGTACTAAGTGGGAGTGGTAGTATGGGATGCTACTCTCACATTGCACTTGGTATGACCTATATTTCCATGAGTGTTTCGCATATGTTAGCCAAGGGCGTGGATTTGATTTCCAACGAAGTAAGCCTAAGATTTGGTAGTTTTAAGGGTCGCTTTGGTGTGCTTTGAAGAGAGGTGAAATGAAAATCCCTTCGTAGCTCACTTTAGGGAGTCTTAGGATAACCTTGGGTTAGGGCAACTTCAAAGGAAAAAGAGTTCATATGACTTGGACCGTGCCATTCACTGTAAGGTCTTCATTGTACGAATCCAATATATTCACTGTGATGCTTTATTCAATTGTCATTGTAAGTTTAGTAAGTTCATTGAAATGTTCCTTTTGATTTCTTCAAGTTTTGGTAAAGTTGCCATAAAGTGTTGATTGTCGATTCTTATGTTGGTTTGTTTCTAGATTCATGAATATTGCTTTAGATTGCATTAAAAGTTATTTTTACTAAAATGTCCCTTTTTGTATGTTTTTGCATATGCCATACTTAGTACATTGTTGTACTAACCCCATACTTTTATTTAACTGATGAGTATAGGTTGGAAGCCGTTTGGAGGATCGGAGTTGAAGCTTGAAAATTCTATCTCTCAAGAATTGGGTATGTCCTCATATATTCGAGGACATAGTTTTATGTTTCTTAGTTTCTTAATTAAGACTTAAAAATATATTTACTTTTATTGTAAAGGGCCGTGTCCCTAAGATTCCAAGTTGTGTGTTTAAGTTGGCTTGTAACGATAAGATTTCCTAGTATTAATGAAAAGACTCCTTTTATTATTATTATCGTGAAAAGTTTTAATTCCGCACTACTTTTCATGCTTTATGTTATGAATGCTAGTTAGAGGGCTTGTACGAGATCCCAAAGGGGTCAAGTACGCCCGGTCATGATTCGAAGGTTTCGCTAAATTTTAGGGGGTGCTTTCGGGTCGTGACAAATTCCTCCCATTGAGTCGGTCCCAGTAGTGAGGGAATTTCTGGAAGTCTTTCCTAATGATCTTCCCGGTATTCCTCCTGAATGGGAAATTTATTTTGGTATCGACTTGTTAGCAGATACAAATCCCATTTCAATTCCTCCTTATCGGATAGCTCAAGCCGAATTGAAATAGTTGAAGGCTTAAATTAAGGATTTACTAGACAAAGGCTTCATTAGACCTAGTATTTCTCCATAGGGTGCTCCGATTTTGTTTGTGAAGAAAAATAATGGTTCCCTTAGGATGTGCATTGATTACCGCCAACTCAATAAAGTTACTACTCAGAACAAGTATCCTCTCCCTCGGATTGACGACTTGTTTGTTCAACTCCAAGGGGCAAGCTACTTTTCTAAGATTGACTTGAGGTTGGGGTATCACCAACTTAGGGTGAGAGGTGAAGATATACCAAAGACGGCATTTTGGACTAGATATGGTCACTATGAGTTCTTAGTAATGTCCTTTGGTATCACTAATTCCCCGACGGCATTTATGGATCTCATGAATAGGGTGTTTCGAAGTTACTTAGATTCATTTGTCATTGTCTTCATTGATGACATCTTGGTATATTCGAAAAATGAGGGTGATCATATGAACCATTTGAGGGTGGTGTTATAAGTGCTTAAGAAGAACCAATTATTTGCCAAGTATAGCTAATTTGAGTTTTGGTTGAGGTCGATGGCATTTCTTGGTCATATATTCTCTAGTGAGGGAATTGAGGTTGAACCAAGGAAAACGGAGGCGGTGAAGAATTAGCCTATACCATTGACTCCAACCGCCATTAGGAGTTCTTGGGTCAAGCGGGTTATTATCGGAGGTTTTGTGGATGGTTTTGCGTCCATTGAATCTCCCTTGACTACTTTGGCCCAAAAGAGTAATAAATTTGAGTCGTCGCAGGCATGTGAGAGAAGCTTCCAAATCTTGAAAGATAGGCTTACTTTCGCTCCGGTGTTGACTTTACCGGAGGGTACAAAGGGCTCCGTTGTATATTGTGATGCATTTCGAGTGGGTTTAGGGTGTGTGCTTATGCAACATGGGAGAGTAGTAGCATATGCTTCTAGTGAACTTAAGGCGCATGAGAGAAACTATCCAACTCATGATCTTGATTTAGCGGCCGTAGTATTTGCCTTAAAAATATGGAGGCATTACTTGTATGGTGTTCATGTGGATGTCTATACCGACCACAAGATTCTTCAATATGTGTTCACTCAAAAGGTTTTGAATCTCCGACAAAGAAGGTGGTTAGAGTTGTTGAAATACTATGACATGAGTTTTCTCTATCATCCCGGTAAAGCTAATGTGGTAGCGGATGCTTTAAGTCGTTTGTCCATGGGAAATGTGTCCCATGTTGAGGAAACCAAGAGGAACCTTGTGAAAGATGTTCATAGGTTGGCTCGTTTAGGGGTTCGAATTTAAGATTCTCCTATAGGTGGTGTGGTGGTACGTCATAACTCCGAGTCGTCTTTAGTGGTCGAGGTAAAGTCGAAACAACACCTTTATCAACCATTGATGGAGTTGAAGGGATCGGTTCTTGGTAAACTAAATGAGTCATTCTCCTTAGGGGGGGATGGTGTCTTGAGGTATCAATGAAGGTTATGTGATCCCAATGTAGATAGTTTAAGGAGTGAGATTCTTGAGGAAGCTCATGGATCCCGTTACTCCATTCACTCGGGTTCAACAAAGATGTACCATGACCTTAGGGAAGTGTTTTGGTGGGAAGGGTTGAAGAAGGACATAGCGGAGTTTGTAGCAAAGTGTCCGAATTGCCAACAAGTGAAAGTCGAACACCAAAAGTCATGTGGTTTTCTTCAAGAAATCCAAGTTCATACTTGGAAGTGGGAAGACATGAATATGGATTTTGTGGTAGGTTTGCCTCAGACACAAAACAAATATGACTCTATATGGGTAATTCTGGATAGGTTGACCAAATCCGCTCGTTTTATTCCCGTCAAGTCTACTTATTCGGCGGAGGATTATGAAAGGATATTCATAGATGAGATTGTATGTCGCCATGGTATTCCGTTATCCATCATATCGGATAGGGGTGCACAATTCACATTTAGGTTTTTGAGGTCATTCTAAGAAGGGTTGGGTACCAAGGTGAAGTTAAGCACTATTTTTCATCCCCAAACGGATTGTCAAACGGAGCGTACTATTCAAACCGTTGAGGATATGCTTAGGGCTTGTATCATTGATTTCAAGGGAAATTGGGATAACCATTTGCCTTTGGTGGAGTTTGCTTACAATAATCGCTACCATTCATCTATATCTATGGCTCCTTATGAAGCCTTGTATGGTAGGAGGTGTAGATCTCCAATTGGATAGTTTAAAGTGGGTGAGTCTTCACCTTTGGGTACCGATTTGATTTATATGACTTTGGAGACAGTTCATATCATAAAGAACCGATTGCAAACAGCCTATAGTCAGCAAAAGTCTTATGCCGAACATAGGATAAGGGAATTAGAGTTTGAAGAAGGTGATAAAGTGTATTTGAAAATTTTGCCTATGAGAGGGGTGGTTAGATTTGGCAAGAAAGGGAAATTGAGTCCTCGTTATGTGGGTCCCTATGAAATCTTGCAAAAGATTGGTAAGGTTGCATATGAGTTGAGGTTGCCTATTGAATTGGCTTCGGTTCATCCGGTTTTCCATGTTTCTATGCTTAAGAAGTGTATCGGTGACCCCGAGTCTTTTATTCCTCTTTAGGGTCTTGGTGTGAAGGATAACCTCTCCTATGAGGAGGTTCCGGTTCAAATCCTTGATAGGCAAGTAAAGAAGTTAAGGAACAGGGAGGTGGCTTCCGTAAAGGTGTTATGGAAGAATAACCTAGTTGAGGGTGCAACATGGGAGGCCGAGGTTTACATGAAGTCCTGTTACCCTCATCTATTTGATAACAAAGGTTATTTATTCCTATTAATAATGAAAATAATGACTAAAATTAAAGTTGGTTTGGTTTTTAGTGAAGTTTTGCAAAAATGTGCATTTTTGATGTCATTACAGTGAAGTTAAAGTGAAATTGTGCATATTGACTTGTTTTGAGTTATGTTGTGCATTTTGATATGATGAGTCGTCATGAAATGATAGGTAGCATGTTGATAAGTTAAGATTTGGCATACTCATATATAATATGTTTAGCTCTTGTTGTTGTGAGAAGGAAATTCCTCATAATGTGATTTTGAGCCTTATGCGTGGTAATTGAAGTTTTGAATTGCCTTGTTTAAATGTCATGATTGATGTTGTAACTCATGTTGTGATATATTGTTGATTGGTTGGGCTGCTAGTCTTGAGTCTATTCCTTCCTTTTAATGATTTTACTGTCATTCGGGGATGAATGTTCCTAGGGGGGGGATAATGTAACACTTCGAATATCTAAGACCTGTTCTAGATCCTAACTTGAGTTTCAAAAGGTTTAGACACTTTTTTAAGGTCTATTTTAATAAATATAAGTCATTTAGGAATTCAAGAAACCAAAACGTCAAAGAACATCCATGACGTCCGGAAACTAGTTCAATGAGGTACTAGCGTGCCTTAACCTATTTTACTAGCTTTTAGGAGTTGGAAAAATGATGAAAATTGGTGGAAGGGTGTCTAAAACTTATTATAATTAGTTCATAGTTGAAACATCCGGGCACGACTCCCCAAGGACCAACCAAGGGCCCTTGAGGAGGACCCTTGCAAAAAGGTGTTAAAAGCTGTCAAGAGACAATGTCCAAACACGGAGGCCACTGACGAGGCGTGGTCCAATCGACGGGGTGTCGATGGCCACCGTCGATGGACACTTAGTAAATTTGGACAAAGGGTCATTTTTCATAGTCTCTGAACTCATTGACGGATGTGCAGCACGGAGGTGCACAGTGCCCGTCGATGGACACGCGATCCGTCGATCGTGGTGTCATCTGTGAATGGTTTGTTTTGCTGCACGTTTTCATTTAAGTCAATTAATTAGTTGGATTAGTTAGGTGGTTAATAAGGGGTTAGGGGAGGTCTAATTAAGTTAGTTAACCACCTATATAAAGCCCTAACCTATTTAGACTAACCTAAACTCTCATAATTCACAAACCCAAAACTCTCTTCCTTCTCTCTTCTTTCTCTCTCTAGTAAAAGAACTCCATTGAAAACCAATCTAGCGGTGGGTTCAAGGGCTGCAAAGGGTCGAATTTCTCCACCAATCTTCATCAATTACTAAGGTATGGGATCTCCTTCACCTTTGAGACCTCTTTCCTCAAAGGGTTCCATCAAATTAATTTCAAAAGTTGGGTTTTCAAGTGGGTTTTCATCCAATACGAAATTAATGTTATGAATTACTTTATTTATGATTTCTTTTGGATATTATGAATAGATTAATATGTATTTAAACTCAATTATGTTATATCTTGATGAATTTTTCTAGTTTGTAGAAGATGACCTATTCCCCTTAACCCTAGGTTATGATCTTGATGTGAATTATGTAATGTTGGTTCAATTGAATTGGTTATTGGTTGAATTACTACTAGAAGATGTTATTGTATCAATCATGAATATATTAGGGTGAATTTGAATCCTATCATGCTAGTTCTTGAGAAATTGATCTAGGTTATGAAGTGTATTATGGATTTTAACTAAGCCTCTTATCTTAAGCTATGAACTAGTAATGGATTGTGATTTAGTGACTCAATTGACTTTGTTATCATGTTTGTTATTGATATGTGATTATATTATACCCTTGTTGGGTTGAATTAAGGGATGATGGTAAGACCTTGATGATAAATTATGAAGGAGACTTGGTAAGTCTTGTGATCCTTATTCTTTACTTCAATTATGGTTAATTGTGTAACAACCTTAAAAATGGATAAGTTAAGAAATGATTAATGTGTCAAGAATTCCTATGATTAGACCAGGGTTCACACGGATTGATGCGCATAGAACCAGACCTAGGAACCCTTGCTACAGCCAAGCCAACTAACTTGGAGAGTTAGTTGAGCTTGGAAAGGTTGGGTCCAACCATGTAGGGCTCTCGAATACGAAGATTTACTTGAAGGAGTCTTTACCGAACTTAAAAAGGGGAAATCTTAGGTTTGAAGGGTCTAGGGGTAAAATGGTCTTTTTACTAGCTAAGGGTAGTATCGTAATTACCCTAAATATATAATTGATTATTTAATTAATAAGGTGGAGGGGCAATTTGGGGAGAGAGGGCCGAAATTGGGCTCTTGAAGTGAAGTCTTGCTCCACCCAGGTTGAACCTAGGTAGAAGCAATGAATTAAAGTGATTTTTATTTAAGCTATTGAATTAATGTAATTAATTTATAATTATTATTCATTAGATGATTTAAAATAAAATAAAAATCAGATTTTTAATAATTAACAAAACCCTATTGACTAAGTCCTAAAACTAGACTGCTAAGCCTCCTATAACTCCCACTCTCTCACGTTTATCTCTCCACTCTCACGCTCAATCTCTCTTCTTCTTTCACACAAAAATTCTCTGCCAAACTAAGATACAAAAACATAAAAATAAATCAAGTTCTTCACACTTGCAGAACTCACACGAAATCACAAGAAAACAAACGTTAATCGCACACTAGGCTAAAGGAGGTTGTCATTAGAGTGGAGTTGACATTAAGGAGGCTTAGACGTGTTCTTGGGTGTAGTTTTTTGGGCAGAAAGTCAAGGGTTTAACGTCAAAAAGGTATGGGTTTTCTTCTCTCTTGGTCCCTTTCCCAAGAGACCCCTTAAGGTTCATGTTATTCATTCGAAAACTAGGATTGTTTCCCCTTTTGCATGTACCCTGTCACTAGCTCCCAATGAATCGTAGGTTGGGTATGATTGCTGGTAGATTTAGGTGTATGTTATGTTTTCATGATGAATATGATTATGTTTGTGTACTTGAAATCGTATGAAAGACAACCATGTATAAATTTTGTGCAAGTGTGTGCGTGTGCAAAAAATGTTACTGTAAGTGGGGTCCTCGGGTTAAGGCTTCACATTTGATAATGTTTTGGTTGTCATTTTACGTGCATAAACCTATGTAAATCGTGATGTTCATTAAAATGGAAGTGTGGCTTATTTGAGTATCAAAATTTTGGCTAAACGAATCTATGAAAATGCACCCCAAAAAGTGTTAAATGATCTATGAATTTCCCTAAGTTTTCAAGTGAAAATGTTGGTGAAAATAAGCTAAGAAAATGACTAAATTTCCAGCAAACTTACAAGTTTAGTTTAAGCTAAATGTAGAGGAATAAATCTGGAAATTTAATTGATTATAAAGGGATGAGGCCACCAGGATTCGAACCTGTGACCTCACCCGTGTGATGCCTTAAACTCGCAAGAAAAAGAATGGGGTCAGGGGGAATCGAAATGGGGTATGGTGGCTGAAACAATAGAGTGCAAAAATTAATAAAATAAAATAGGAGGCGTGGGAATCGAACCCACGACCTCCAGGCAGCGAGTAAAGTGAAAGAAAAATAAAAGAAAGGAAATGTGAGGCATGGGAATCGAACCCACGACCTCAAGGCTGTGAAGGAGAGTAAAGGAGAAAGGGAAATTAAAAGAAAATAAAGTGAGGTTGTGAGGGCTTGATCCCACAACCTCACTGCCAACGCATAGATAAGTCAACATTTAAATGAAAATAAAATAAGGAGGCTGTGGGGGTTCGAACCCATAACCTCTCAGTCCCAAGCGAATAAAAGAAAAATAAAGAGAGGTTGTGGGGGTTTGATCCCACAACCTCATGGTTAATGCGAAGTAGACAAGGAAAATAAATAGGAAAATAAAAGGAGATGTGGGGGTTCGAACCCACAACCCTTCTGCTAAGGGAGAGAGTTTCTAAAGAAAAGGAACTAAAAAGAAATGTTGATGTTGGGGCTCGATCTAGGGTCCCAATGTCATGAGGACTAAAAATAAAATCAAGGAAAAATGTAAGTGTTGTCCAAGGGATTCGAAATTGGGTTCCCTTGCCCAAATTTCCGTATTGATACATAAGTCATACGTAAATTAAATGTTCAAGAATAATGCCACTTACTTAGATCGAAATCGAGATCTTGGCATACATACAAGATACATAAGTCTTGTACTACATAATCTTAGGAAGATATGAGTCACTTAACGAATTATGAATGAAGCCTCATGGCTTGTATGTATAGACCCATAAGTCTAGCATACGTTTAAAAATAAGTGAACCTAAGATGTATGTAATGAAATAAAGTAACCCTAGAAGGGTTAAGTACGAGTGTAAAACACACTAAATGGCCAAGTGCATTGGCATACGATGAAATGATTATTATATGTAATGAAATGATGAAACCCTAGAAGGGTTAAGTAAGAGTGTGAAACACACAAATGGCCAAGTGCATTGGCATATGATGAAATGAACATTCACGTAAAATGGGGTGAGTAATTATGAAGAGCAATTGTGCTAATGTTAATGAATGTGGTGACAACATGATATGAGGCTAATGTGAAAGATGAGAACAATCTCAAATGAGCCTAAATAAATGTTACCAAAACGTACTCACCTATGAGAGTGCAAGTTAATGAAGAGACCAGTCTCTATGAACACTCTAATGAAAGTATTGAGATTAACACACTTAATACTAATGATGAGATAAGAAATCATCTATTGAGATATGATGTCCTCATACTAGAAGCCAGCTTCCATGACGTATGAGTTGAATGTAATGGAACTTTATACTGAGCACCGATAGACTAGCTATGAGCAGTGATGCCTTCTTTTGGGAAGAGCGGAGGTTCACGTAATTCTCATGAGATGAGATTGTTCGGCATGCCGGGTATGGGTCTCCTTATATCTCCTAGTCTTCGAACCTATACTGCCAATATAGGGATCTGGCGGGGTTCAATTCCCATGTACGCTAGCATGTTTTGGGTCACTTTGGCCGGTGATTCCACCTTTTTTCAGTGTGGAGTTTCATGACACTAGATTTCATGATGCTCACATGATCTATATCGATTAACGTTAAAGTTCCCAATGAATGAATGAGGCCAGCCTCAAATGATGCACATAATGAAATGAATGATACCAAAGGTGTTAGAATAGGATAATCAAGAGGTGAGCTAGACTCAAGTAATGACACTAGGTTATTCTTGATCATTGCACAGCAATCCCAATAAAAGTCTTAAACTACATCCTAGGTATAGCTGGTGTTTACACTAGCCTATGAACGAAATAAAATGAAGTACGTATGAATGAATGAAGCAGACTCTGTGTTTGCTAATGAAGACTCCCTCGTTGAGGTATCATATGTTGAGCCCTCATTTTGGAAAGTCTTAATGTCAAGTCCATGATTCCAAGGTCTCATGGCATATGAATGAATGTTATAAAAGATGTTACGTGCTATATGCTATATGATATGTGTTATGTGTAAGATGTTATGTGTTGTGTGCAATATGATAAGTATGATGATGCATGTTACTCTCATGGCATGACTTTCCTAATCCAAATTTGGAAAGCTCACTGACTTTCCTAATCCAAATTTGGAAAGCTTACTGACTTTCCTAATCCAAATTTGGAAAGTTCACTAACTTTCCTAATCCCAATTTGGCAAGTCCACTGACTTGACTTGCCATAATCATGTTGCTAGGAAAGAGCTATTCTTACTCATGCATGTCCTTGGTGTGTGCTTGCATATACCTATACTTAGTACAAGTGTGTACTAATCCCATACAACTATATATTTTTAGGTCCAAGCACAGGTGGACGCTAGAGCTTGCAGGTTGACGTTGTAGCTATCCGGACGTGGAGCTTTCATCCAGACTTGGTAGGCCCTCATGATTTCGAGGATGTCTACCGTTATTATCTAGCTTAGATGTAGGCTTTAGCTAGTGGAGCATGTTCCACTATTGTTTCTTTCCACTTTCATTTGAGACTTTGTATTGGTGCCATTTTGGCAAAAATACATTTAATGCAATTATGAACTGTTTTCTTTCATTTGATTATCTCTATATTAGATGGTTGATTTGTGAAAGTCTATGATATTAAGTTTAAAATGTTTAACATGAAATAAGAAAACAAAATGTTCAAATTTTCCGCTAAAATTAACTTAGATGAAGTAAGAATGACGTAGGTAGGCTTGTCTGCAACCTCTGAGAGGTCAACGACGCCGATCTCGTCTGGGGTCTAGATTCCGATCGTGACAAAGTTGGTATTAGAGCACTAGTTTAAATTTCGAGAATAATGAGTTCACATCAACCACATTGAGTAGTTTCTAAGTCATGGTAGTGAAGTGCACCACTATCCTGAATTAGAGACTGCATGATGCGTAGGAAAAGTTTCCTTCTTTTGATCTTATCGTGCTTTTCCTAATGTCCAATCTCTTAGTGTTATAAGCGTGTATAACATCAATCTTTGTTGTTTTCAGAGAATGAATACTAGAAGAACCATTGGTCAGAGGAAAGGAGGTGCAGCTGTTGGGGGCAATCAGGTTCCACCCCAGGCTCCAGCTGAAGGAGTGGCTATGCCGATTAACCCAGCTGGGTTGACTGATGCGTAGGTGCGGGCATCTCTGGCCCAGATGGAACAGGCCATCACTATGCAGGCCCAGGCTATGACTGCCCATGTCAACCAGCAGGATGTTCAGAGGGAGAACCAACTGGTTCGTAGCATGGGTGACAGGTGGAGAGACTTCACAAGGATGAATCCTCCTATTTTCACAGGGTCTAAGACTTCAGAGGACCCCCAGGAGTTTGTGGATGAGGTGCATAAGATTTTGGTGGCTATGGGGGCCACAAATATTGAGAAGGCTGAGCTGGCTTACTATCAGCTCAAGGATGTTGCACAGACTTGGTGCAAGATGTGGCAGGATAGCCGAGATTTAGGAGGAGTTCCGGTCACTTGGGAGCTGTTTAAGACAGCCTTCTTGGAGAGATTCTTTCCCAGGGAGATGAGGGAGGCCAAGGTTGAGAAATTTATCAACCTTAAGCAAGGATCTATGACAGTCAGGGAGTATTCCCTGAAGTTTGTGAAATTATCCAGGTATGCCACTTCTCTTGTGTCTAACAGCAGAGACGAGATGAGTAGATTCTTGACAGGGATTGCTGAGGATCTCGAGGAGGAGTGTAGGGCAGCTATGCTGCATGACAGCATGGACCTTTCCAGGCTTATGGTCCATGTCCATCAAGTGGAGGAAAGCAGGAAGAGGAAGCACACTAGGGCAGGGAACAGGTCAAGGCAAGCTGAGGAGAATTTTTCTATGAAGAGTAGTACTGAAATCAGGGATAAGCCCAGGTTTAAGAAGGGACACTCCCACCAAGGGGAGTCAAGTTCATCCAAGGGTCGCTATGATAGGGATTCCGAGTCCAGAGTTAAGAGAAACAATGGAGTAGACACACCTCAGGAGAGGCCACCTTGCAGGAAGTGTGGCAAACTACATGCAGGAGAGTGTATGATGGGCACTAACGCTTGTTACAGTTGTGGCAAACCGGGTCACATGGTGAAGGATTGTCCGAATAGGAGAAGTCAAGAACAAGGGAAGGAGAGAGTTCAGCCTAATGGTCCAAGTGAAGAGGCTCCAAGGAGGCAACGATTCTTCGCACTCAAGTCTAGGGGTGCAAGGGAAGGCACCTCTGGTGAAGCCTCGGGTGTGTATCCTTAATTAGACTTTCATATATTTGACTGTGTATGGTGTTATGCACTAGTATGAGGTTAATATGTTTGAGTCATCATGTTGGTTGCTGTTGTATGACTTATATGTTGACTTATGTTGTATGCTTTGATGAGACTAGTTTAGGAAAGAATTCCTTAGTTTATTAATGTGAAACTACTAGTGGGTTTCAAGGATGTGCACCATCATGTTAATATGTGAATTAGATATTCACCAATGGGAGTATTGAATTACCTATGTATGCGTATGTTCTATAGATGACTTATTTATTGTTAGTAAAGAGTAGTGTCAATCGGGGACGAATGTTCCTAAGGGGGGGGATAATGTAACAACCCTAAAAATGGATAAGTTAAGAAATGCTTAATGTGTCAAGAATTCCTATGATTAGACCAGGGTTCACACGGATTGATGCGCGTAGAACCAGACCTCGGAACCCTTGCTACAGCCAAGCCAACTAACTTGGGGAGTTAGTTGATCTTGGAATGGTTGGGTCCAACCATGTAGGGCTCTCGAATACGAAGATTTACTCGAAGAAGTCTTTACCGAACTTAAAAAGGGGAAATCTTAGGTTTGAAGGGTCTAGGGGTAAAATGGTCTTTTTACTAGCTAAGTATAGTATCGTAATTACCCTAAATAAATAATTGATTATTTAATTAATAAGGTGGAGGGGCAATTTGGGGAGAGAGGTCCGAAATTGGGCTCTTGAAGTGAAGTCTTGCTCCACCCGGGTTGAACCTAGGTAGAAGCAATGAATTAAAGTGATTTTTATTTAAGCTATTGAATTAATGTAATTAATTAATAATTATTATTCATTAGCTGATTTAAAATAAAATAAAAATCAGATTTTTAATAATTAACAAAACCCTATTGACTAAGTCCTAAAACTAGACTCCTAAGCCTCCTATAACTCCCACTCTCTCACGTTTATCTCTCCACTCTCACGCTCAATCTCTCTTCTTCTTTCACACAAAAATTCTCTGCCAAACTAATATACAAAAACAGAAGAAAAAAAAAAGTTCTTCACACTTGAAGAACTCACACGAAATCACAAGAAAACAAACGTTAATCGTACACTAGGCTAAGGGAGGTTGTCATTCGAGTGGAGTAGACATTGATGAGGCTTAGACGTGTTCTTGGGTGGAGATTTTTGGGCACCAAGTCAAGGGTTTAACGTCAAAAAGGTATGGGTTTTCTTCTCTCTTGGTCCCTTTCCCAAGAGACCCCTTAATGTTCATGTTATTCATTCGAAAACTAAGATTGTTTCCCCTTTTGCATGCCCCTGTCACTAGCTCCCAATGAATCGTAGGTTGGGTATTATTGCTGGTAGATTTAGGTGTATGTTATGTTATAATGATGAATATGATTATGTTTGTGTACTTGAAATCTTATGAAAGACAGCCATGTATTCGAAATTTTGTGCAAGTGTGTGCGTGTGCAAAAAATGTTACTGTAAATGGGGTCCTCGGGTTAAGGCTTCACATTTGATAATGTTTTGGTTGTCATTTTACGTGCATAAACCTATGTTCATTAAAATGGAAGTGTGGCTGATTTGAGTATCAATATTTTGGCTAAACGAATCTATGAAAATGCACCCCAAAAATTGTTAAATGATCTATGAATTTCTCTAAGTTTTCAAGTGAAAATGTTGGTGAAAATAAGCTAAGAAAATGACTAAATTTCAAGCAAACTTACAAGTTTAGTTTAGGCTAAATGTAGAGGAATAAATCTGGAAATTTAATTGATTATAAAGGGATGAGGCCACCAGGATTCGAAATTGTGACCTCACCCGTGTGATGCCTTAAACTCGCAAGAAAATAAAATGGGGTCAGGGGGAATCGAAATGGGGTATGCTGGCTGAAAAGGTAGAGTGCAAAAATTAATAAAATAAAATGGGAGGCATGGGAATCGAACCCACGACCTCCAGGCAGCGAGTGAAGTGAAAGAAAAATAAAAGAAAGGAAATGTGAGGTGTGGGAATCGAACCCACGACCTCAAGGATGTGAAGGAGAGTAAAGGAGAAAGGAAAAATAAAAGAAAATAAAGTGAGGTTGTGGGGGCTCGATCCCACAACCTCACTGCCAATGCATAGATAAGTCAACATTTAAATGAAAATAAAATAAGGAGGCTGTGGGGGTTCGAACCCACAACCTCTCAGTCCCAAGCGAATAAAAGAAAAATAAAGAGAGGCTGTGGGGGTTTGATCCCACAACCTCATGGTTAATGCGAAGTAGACAAGGAAAATAAATAGGAAAATAAAAGAGGGTTGTGGGGGTTCGAACCCACAACCCCTCAGCTAAGGGAGAGAGTTTCTAAAGAAAAGGAACTAAAAAGAAATGTTGATGTTGGGGCTCGATCTAGGGTCCCAATGTCATGAGGACTAAAAATAAAATCAAGGAACAATGTAAGTGTTGTCTAAGGGATTCGAACTTGGGTTTCCTTGCCCAAATTTCCGTATTGATACATAAGTCATACGTGAATTAAATGTTCAAGAATAATGCCACTTACTTAGATCGAAATAGAGATCTTGGCATACATACAAGATACATAAGTCTTGTACTACATAATCTTAAGAACATATGAGTCACTTAACGAATTATGAATGAAGCCTCATGGCTTGTATGTATAGACCCATAAGTCTAGCATACGTTTAAAAATAAGTGAACCTAAGATGTATGTAATGAAATGAAGTAATGCTAGTGTAAGAACCCTGAAAATGGATAAGATAAGAAATGCTTAGTGTGTCAAGAATGCCTATGATTAGACTAGGGTTCACGGATTGATGCGCGTAGAACCAGACCTCGGAACCCTTGCTACAACCAAGCCAACTAACTTGGGGAGTTAATTGAGCTTGGAAAGGTTGGGACCAACCATGTAGGGCTCTCGAATACGAAGATATACTCGAATGAGTCTTTACCGGACTTAAAGAGAGGAAAGCTTAAGTTTTGAGGGTCTAGGGGTAAAATGGTCTTTTGCCAGGCTAAGGGTAATATCTTAATTACCCTAAATATATATGTAATTATTTAATTAATAAAGTGGAGGGGCAATTTGGGGAGAGAGAGCCGAAATTGAGCTCTTGAAGTGAAGTCTTGCTCCACCCGGGTTCGAACCTAGGTGGAAGCAATGATTTAACTTGTTTTTATTTAAATGGATAAATTAATTTAATTAATTAATAAATATTAGCTGATTTAAGAAAAAGAAAAATCAGATTTTTTATTTAAAGGTTTAACAAAGAGTCCTAGTTTGACTAATTCCCAAACTAAAACTCCTAATTTTAAGCCACTCTCTCTCACTATCTCTCTCTCTCACGTTTCACTATCTCTCTCACGTTTTCTCTCTGCCAAAACAAGTTGAAAAACAGAAAAATATTGAAGTTCTTCACACTTGAAGAACTCACACCAAAAATCTAAGAAAAACAACGTAAATCCATCACTTTAAGCAAAGGGGAGGAGTCTTCCGTCAATTGGTGTTGAAGTGTTGAACTTGGACTGATTTTGGAGAGGATTTTGGACAGCATTGTCGTGGTTGAACAAGGAAATTAAGGTATGGGTCTTCTTACTCTTGGTCCCTTTCCCAAGAGACCCTTAGGATTCAGAATATTCAATCCGAAAACTAGGGTTGTTCCCCGTTGCATGTCCCTGTCATTAGCTCCCATCGAATCATAGGTTGGTATGTTTGCTGGTAGAAATTAGGTGTTGCAATGTGTTTTCGTGATGAATATGTTCATGAACATGTATTTGGAATCATATTAATGACAAGCCTTGTTGCCGAAAATATGTGTGTGTATGTGAAAAAGTTACTGTAAACTTACTGTAAATGAGCTTTGAATTATAGCTTCAAGTTTGATATGGTTTTTGTTGTCATTTTAAGTGTATAAACTTATGTAAATGATGATGTTCAATTAAGTGTAATGTGGCTGAATTAAATGATAAATTCTTGGCCAAATATGTCCATGAAAATGCACCTAAAGTATTCACTAAACACTACTCCAAATGCATAAAGTTCCAACGTTAAAAAGTGGAGAAAAATAGATTGTAAAAAGGTAATTTAAATTTCCAGATTTTTATGTTAATTTCGGGCAGTTCTGGAGACTTTGGGAGGGTTTTAAAAAGGGATTAAAATAGGTGAGGTCAAGGGGAATCGAACCCAAGACCTCACATGACCAAGAGGTTGAGAAATTTAAAAAAAAAATGTGTTGGGGCTAAGGGGATTCGAAGCCCTTAGCTGCTGCCCACAAAATGAAAAATAAAAAAAAATGGGGATGGGGGGGATCGAACCCATGACTTATGGGCAGCAAAGAAGAGGGAGAAATAAGAAAAATAAAAGATTTGAGGCGTGGGAATCTAACCCACGACCTCAAGGATGGAATAAAGGAGGCGAAAATAAGTTTAAAAAAATAAGTGAGGCCGTGGGGGTTCGATCCCACGACCTCACTGTCCATGCTCTTAACTTAGAGAAAATATTTAAAGTATATATATGGGGCTGTGGGGGTTTGAACCAACCACCTCACAGCCCTTAAGCGAAAATTAATTAAAAAGAAGGAGGCTGTGGGGGTTCGAACCCACAACCTCCTTACTTGGGCGAAATTAAGAGTAAAATAAAAGAGGCTGTGGGGGTTTGATCCCACAACCTCTTGGTTTAAGAAAAATGGGAGAATATCATGTTAATGAAAAATGAAAATAGGGTTGTGGGGGCTCGAACCCACAACCCATCGGCCAATTCAAGAACAAGGTTAAATAGAAAAGTAATCCTTCAATGTATATTGTGGTTTGACTTAGAGTTAAAATGTTATGAATATTAGAATAAAATCAATTAAAAATATAAATGATATCCAATTGATTCAAGACTTGGGATTCCTTACCCAAACTTCCGTTTGATACATATGTCATACGTGAACAAATCATCCAAGACTAATGCCATCTACTTAGATCGAAATCAAGATCTTGGTATATATACAAGATACATAAGTCTTGTACTATAAAATCTTAGGAATATATGAGTCACATAATGAACTACGAATGAAGCCTCATGGCTTGTATGTATAGACACATAAGTCTAACATACGTTCAAAAGTAAGTGAACTTGAGATGTATGAAATGAAATGATGAACCCTAGAAGGGTTAAGTATAAGTGTAAAATACACTAAATGGCCAAGTGCATTGGTATATGATGGGATGAACAATGAAATGATGAAATGAACAATGAAATAATGAAACCCTAGAAAGGTTAAGTAAGGGTGTAAAGCACACCAAATGGCCAAGTGCATTGGCATATGATGAAATAAACATTCACGTAATAAGAGGTGAATAACTATGAAAAGCAGAGATGCTAATGATGATGAATGTGGTGACAACATGATATGAGGCTAATGTAAATGATGAGAGCAATCTAAAATGAACCTAAGTAAATGTTACCAATACGTACTCACCTATGAGAGTGTAAGATAATGAAGAGACCAGTCTCTATGAACACTCTAATGAGAGTATTGAGCTTAACACACTCAATACGAATGATGAGATGAGAAATCATCTAATGAGCTATGATGTCCTCATACTAGAAGCCAGCTTCCATGACGTATGAGATGAATGCAATGGAACTTTATACTGAGCACCGATAGACTAGCTATGAGCGGTGATGCCTTCTTTCGGGAAGGGCGGAGGTTCACATAACTCTCATGAGATGAGACTGTCCGGCTTTCCGGGTATGGGTCTCCTTATATCTCCTAGTCTTCGAACCTATACTGCAAATATAGGGATCTGGCGGGGTTAAATTCCCATGTACGCTAGCATGTTTTTGGGTCACTTTGGCCGGTGATTCCACCTCTTTTCGGTGTGGGGGAGACACTGGATTTCATGATGCTCACATGATCTATGTCGGTTAAAGTTAAAGTTTCCAATGAATGAATGAGGCCAGCCTCAAATGATGCACCTAATGAAATGAACGATACCAAAGGTGTTAGGATAGGATAATCAAGAGGTGAGCTAGACTCAGGTAATAACACTAGGTTATTCTTGATCATTGCACAGCAAACCCGATGAAAGTCGTAAACTACACCCTAGGTATAGCTAGTTTTCACACTGGCCTATGAACGAAATGAAATAAAGTACGTATGAATGAATGAAGCAGACTCTGTGTTTGCTAATGGAGATTCCCTAGTTGAGGTCCCATCTGTTGAGCCCTCATTTCTGGGATGTCTTAATGTCAATTCCAAAGTCTCATGGCATATGAATGAATGATATGAAAGAAGTTATGTGCTACATGCAAAATGTACTGTATGTTATATGATATGTGCTATGTGTAAATGTTATGTGCTGTGTGCAAATGTGAAAAGTATGGTGATGTATGTTATTCTCATGGCATAACTTTCCTATTCCAAATCTGGAAAGCTCACTGACTTTCCTAATCCAAATTTGGAAAGATAATTTTCTTTCCTAATCCAAATTAGGAAACTTTCCAAATCTCAATTTGGCAAGTCCACTGACTTGACTTCCAAAAATCACGTTGTTAGGAAAGAGCTATTCTTTCTCATGCATGTCCTTGGTGTGTGCTTGCATATACCCATACTTAGTACAAGTGTGTACTAACCCTATACAAACTTTACTATTTTAGGTGCAGGCACAGGTGGACGATAGAGCTACAGGATCATCGTTGCAGTTATCCGGACGTCCAGCATTCATCCGGAGTTGGTAGGTCCTCATGCTTTCGAGGATGCTACTGTTTTATATCCTAGCTTAGTTTTAGAGTTGAGCTAGTGGAGCATGTTCCACTAGCGTTTCTTTCCTATTTTTATTCAGACTATGTATTGGTGCTATTTTGGCAATTATACGCTTAATAAGAATTGAACTATTTATTTCAGTTGCTTATCTCTTATTGTTAGATGGTTGATGGTGAACAATTACGTATTAATGAGAATGTTCTTATAAGTATGTTAGGAAACAAAAGGTTTCAAATTTTCCGCTAAAATTAACCTATGTAAAGTAAGAATAACGTAAGTAGGCTTGTCTACGACCTCTGAGAGGTCAACGATGCCGGTCTCGTCTGGGGTCTAGATTCCAGTCGTGACAAAGTTGGTATCGGATCACTAGGTTAAATTACGAAAATAAAAAGTTCACACCAACCACATTGAGTAGTTTCTAAGTCATGGTAGTGAAGTGCACCACTATCCTGAATTAGAGACTGCATGATGTGTAGGAAAGTTTCCCTTCTTCTGATCTTATCGTGCTTTTCCTAATGTATGATTTTCTTGGTGTTATGAGCGTGTCTAACATCAACTCTTGAAGTTTCCGAAAGATCAATACAAGGAGAAAGCAGGCGGAGATATTGGAGGAGCAGCTGCTGGGGTAATCCAAGTTTTCCCCCAGGATCCAGCTGCTGGAATAGAGATGCCTGTTAACCCAGATGGGTTGACAGATGATGAAGTAAGAACAACGTTGGTATAAATGGCCCAAGCTAGCACTTTACAAGCTCAGGCTATTGGGTTTGATTGATGTGAAGAAGTCTGAGTTGACATCCTACCAGCTAAAGGATGTAGCTCAATCCTGATATAAGGTGTGACAGGATAGCAAGGCCTTAGGAGGAGGTCCTATTACTTAGAATGTTTTCAAGATGGATACTCTAGAGCAGTTCTTTCCCAGATAAATGAAGGATACTAAGGTTGAGGAATTCATCAACCTTAAGCAGGGCTCGATATCAGTCAGGGATTACTCCCTGAAGTTCGTAAGACTTTACAGCCCAGGAGAGGCCACCTAATAGGAAGTGTGGCATAATGCATGGAGGATAATGTATGATGGACCCTAATGATGTTATAGTAGTGGCAAATCGGGTCACATTATGAAGGATTGTCCGAACGGGAGGAAATGTAAGAGCTGATAGAGTATACAAGGAGATTGCCACAGTGAAGGTATTGTGGAGGAATCATCTTGTTGAGGGTGCTATGTGGGAGGCCGAGGCCGACATGAGATCCCGCTACTCTCATCTATTCAGCCCTTGAGGTTAGACTTTCTACTCTTAAATCTAAGGTTCCTTATCTCTCCATTCTTTGTTGCTATTGCTTGATTTTGTATAGTAACTATGTTATTATCTGACTGGCATTACGTTAGATAGTTAGTAGTGTCATTCGGGGACGAATGTTCCTAAGGGGGGGATAATGTAACAACCCTGAAAATGGATAAGATAAGAAATGCTTAGTGTGTCAAGAATGCCTATGATTAGACTAGGGTTCACGGATTGATGCGCGTAGAACCAGACCTCGGAACCCTTGCTACAACCAAGCCAACTAACGTGGGGAGTTAATTGAGCTTGGAAAGGTTGGGACCAACCATGTAGGGCTCTCGAATACGAAGATATACTCGAATGAGTCTTTACCGGACTTAAAGAGAGGAAAGCTTAAGTTTTGAGGGTCTAGGGGTAAAATGGTCTTTTGCCAGGCTAAGGGTAATATCTTAATTACCCTAAATATATATGTAATTATTTAATTAATAAAGTGGAGGGGCAATTTGGGGAGAGAGAGCCGAAATTGAGCTCTTGAAGTGAAGTCTTGCTCCACCCGGGTTCGAACCTAGGTGGAAGCAATGATTTAACTTGTTTTTATTTAAATGGATAAATTAATTTAATTAATTAATAAATATTAGCTGATTTAAGAAAAAGAAAAATCAGATTTTTTATTTAAAGGTTTAACAAAGAGTCCTAGTTTGACTAATTCCCAAACTAAAACTCCTAATTTTAAGCCACTCTCTCTCACTATCTCTCTCTCTCACGTTTCACTATCTCTCTCACGTTTTCTCTCTGCCAAAACAAGTTCAAAAACAGAAAAATATTGAAGTTCTTCACACTTGAAGAACTCACACCAAAAATCTAAGAAAAATAACGTAAATCCATCACTTTAAGCAAAGGGGAGGAGTCTTCCGTCAATTGGTGTTGAAGTGTTGAACTTGGACTGATTTTGGAGAGGATTTTGGACAGCATTGTCGTGGTTGAACAAGGAAATTAAGGTATGGGTCTTCTTACTCTTGGTCCCTTTCCCAAGAGACCCTTAGGATTCAGAATATTCAATCCGAAAACTAGGGTTGTTCCCCGTTGCATGTCCCTGTCATTAGCTCCCATCGAATCATAGGTTGGTATGTTTGCTGGTAGAAATTAGGTGTTGCAATGTGTTTTCGTGATGAATATGTTCATGAACATGTATTTGGAATCATATTAATGACAAGCCTTGTTGCCGAAAATATGTGTGTGTATGTGAAAAAGTTACTGTAAACTTACTGTAAATGAGCTTTGAATTATAGCTTCAAGTTTGATATGGTTTTTGTTGTCATTTTAAGTGTATAAACTTATGTAAATGATGATGTTCAATTAAGTGTAATGTGGCTGAATTAAATGATAAATTCTTGGCCAAATATGTCCATGAAAATGCACCTAAAGTATTCACTAAACACTACTCCAAATGCATAAAGTTCCAACGTTAAAAAGTGGAGAAAAATAGATTGTAAAAAGGTAATTTAAATTTCCAGATTTTTATGTTAATTTCGGGCAGTTCTGGAGACTTTGGGAGGGTTTTAAAAAGGGATTAAAATAGGTGAGGTCAAGGGGAATCGAACCCAAGACCTCACATGACCAAGAGGTTGAGAAATTTAAAAAAAAAATGTGTTGGGGCTAAGGGGATTCGAAGCCCTTAGCTGCTACCCACAAAATGAAAAATAAAAAAAAATGGGGATGGGGGGGATCGAACCCATGACTTATGGGCAGCAAAGAAGAGGGAGAAATAAGAAAAATAAAAGATTTGAGGCGTGGGAATCTAACCCACGACCTCAAGGATGGAATAAAGGAGGCGAAAATAAGTTTAAAAAAATAAGTGAGGCCGTGGGGGTTCGATCCCACGACCTCACTGTCCATGCTCTTAACTTAGAGAAAATATTTAAAATATATATATGGGGCTGTGGGGATTCGAACCCACCACCTCACCGCCCTTAAGAGAAATTAATTAAAAAGAAGGAGGCTGTGGGGGTTCGAACCCACAACCTCCTTACTTGGGCGAAATTAAGAGTAAAATAAAAGAGGCTGTGGGGGTTTGATCCCACAACCTCTTGGTTTAAGAAAACTGGGAGAATATCATGTTAATGAAAAATGAAAATGGGGTTGTGGGGGCTCGAACCCACAACCCATCGGCCAATTCAAGAACAAGGTTAAATAGAAAAGTAATCCTTCAATGTATATTGTGGTTTGACTTAGAGTTAAAATGTTATGAATATTAGAATAAAATCAATTAAAAATATAAATGATATCCAATTGATTCAAGACTTGGGATTCCTTACCCAAACTTCCGTTTGATACATATGTCATACGTGCACAAATCATCCAAGAATAATGTCATCTACTTAGATCGAAATCAAGATCTTGTTATATATACTAGATACATAAGTCTTGTACTATAAAATCTTAGGAATGTATGAGTCACATAATGAACTACGAATGAAGCCTCATGGATTGTATGTATAGATACATAAGTCTAACATACGTTCAAAAGTAAGTGAACTTGAGATGTATGAAATGAAATGATGAACCCTAGAAGGGTTAAGTATGAGTGTAAAATACACTAAATGGCCAAGTGCATTGGCATATGATGGGATGAACAATGAAATGATG
Source organism: Solanum sitiens (assembly GCA_016801875.1). Classification (NCBI taxonomy): domain Eukaryota; kingdom Viridiplantae; phylum Streptophyta; class Magnoliopsida; order Solanales; family Solanaceae; genus Solanum; species Solanum sitiens. Next base: position 1,432,485 of record JABWTJ010000307.1, on the reverse strand, counting down.
AAATGAACAATGAAATAATGAAACCCTAGAAAGGTTAAGTAAGGGTGTAAAGCACACCAAATGGCCAAGTGCATTGGCATATGATGAAATAAACATTCACGTAATAAAGGTGAATAACTATGAAAAGCAAAGATGCTAATGATAATGAATGTGGTGACAACATGATATGAGGCTAATGTAAATGATGAGAGCAATCTCAAATGAGCCTAAGTAAATGTTACCAATACGTACTCACCTATGAGAGTGTAAGATAATGAAGAGACCGGTCTCTATGAACACTCTAATGAGAGTATTGAGCTTAACACACTCAATACGAATGATGAGATGAGAAATCATCTAATGATCTATGATGTCCTCATACTAGAAGCCAGATTCCATGACGTATGAGATGAATGTAATGGAACTTTATACTGAGCACCGATAGACTAGCTATGAGCGGTGATGCCTTCTTTCGGGAAGGGCGGAGGTTCACGTAACTCTCATGAGATGAGACTGTCCGGCTTTCCGGGTATGGGTCTCCTTATATCTCCTAGTCTTCAAACCTATACTGCCAATATAGGGATCTGGCGGGGTTAAATTCCCATGTACGCTAGCATGTTTTTGGGTCACTTTGGCCGGTGATTCCACCTCTTTTCGGTGTGGGGGAGACACTGGATTTCATGATGCTCACATGATCTATGTCGGTTAAAGTTAAAGTTCCCAATGAATGAATGAGGCCAGCCTCAAATGATGCACCTAATGAAACGAACGATACCAAAGGTGTTAGGATAGGATAATCAAGAGGTGAGCTAGACTCAGGTAATAACACTAGGTTATTCTTGATCATTGCACAGCAAACCCAATGAAAGTCGTAAACTACACCCTAGGTATAGCTAGTTTTCACACTGGCCTATGAACGAAATGAAATGAAGTACGTATGAATGAATGAAGCAGACTCTGTGTTTGCTAATGGAGATTCCCTAGTTGAGGTCCCATCTATTGAGCCCTCATTTATGGGATGTCTTAATGTCAAGTCCATGATTCCAAGGTCTCATGTCATTTGAATGAATGATATGAAAGAAGTTATGTGCTACATGCAAAATGTAATGTATGTTATATGATATGTGCTATGTGTAAATGTTATGTGCTGTGTGCAAATGTGAAAAGTATGATGATGTATGTTATTCTCATGGCATAACTTTCCTATTCCAAATCTGGAAAGCTCACTGACTTTCCTAATCCAAATTTGGAAAGATAATTTTCTTTCCTAATCCAAATTAGGAAACTTTCCAAATCTCAATTTGGCAAGTCCACTGACTTGACTTCCAAAAATCACGTTGTTAGGAAAGAGCTATTCTTTCTCATGCATGTCCTTGGTGTGTGCTTGCATATACCCATACTTAGTACAAGTGTGTACTAACCCTATACAAACTTTACTATTTTAGGTGCAGGCACAGGTGGACGATAGAGCTACAGGATCATCGTTGCAGTTATCCGGACGTCCAGCATTCATCCGGAGTTGGTAGGTCCTCATGCTTTCGAGGATGCTACTATTTTATATCCTAGCTTAGTTTTAGAGTTGAGCTAGTGGAGCATGTTCCACTAGCGTTTCTTTCCTATTTTTATTCAGACTATGTATTGGTGTTATTTTGGCAATTATACGCTTAATAAGAATTGAACTATTTATTTCAGTTGCTTATCTCTTAATGTTAGATGGTTGATGGTGAACAATTACGTATTAATGAGAATTTTTTTATAAGTATGTTAGGAAACAAAAGGTTTCAAATTTTCCGCTAAAATTAACCTATGTAAAGTAAGAATAACGTAAGTAGGCTTGTCTGCGACCTCTGAGAGGTCAACGACGCCGGTCTTATCTGGGGTCTAGATTCCAGTCGTGATAGCTAGAAGGATTAAGTACGAGTGTAAAACACACTAAATGGCCAAGTGAATTGGCATACGATGAAATGATTATTATGTAATTAAATGATGAAACCATAGAAGGGTTAAGGAAGAGTGTGAAACACACAAATGGCCAAGTGCATTGACATATTAAATGAACATTCACATAAAATGGGGTGAGTAATTATGAAAAGCAATTGTGCTAATGTTAATGAATGTGGTGACAACATGATATGAGGCTAATGTGAAAGATGAGAACAATCTCAAATGAGCCTAAATAAATATTACCAAAACATACTCACCTATGAGAGTGTAAGTTAATGAAGAGATCAGTCTCTATGAACACTCTAATAAAAGTATTGAGATTAACACATTTAATACTAATGATGAGATGAGAAATCATCTATTGAGTTATGATGTCCTCATACTAGAAGCCAGCTTCCATGACGTATGAGTTGAATGTAATGGAACTTTATACTGAGCACCGATAGACTAGCTATGAGCGGTGATGCCTTCTTTCGGGAAGGGCAGGGGTTCACGTAACTCTCATGAGAAGAGACTGTTCGGCATACCGGGTATGGGTCTCCTTATATCTCGTGGTCTTCGAACCTATACTGCCAATATAGGGATCTGGTGAGGTTCAATTCCCATGTACGCTAGCATGTTTTGGGTCACTTTGGCTGGTGATTTAACCTATTTTCGGTGTGGGGTTTCATGACACTGGATTTCATGATGCTCACATGATCTATGTAGGTTAAAGTTAAAGTTCACAATGAATAGATGAGGCCATCCTCAAATGATGCACAAATGAAATGAATGATACCAAAGGTGTTAGAATAGGATAATCAAGAGGTGAGCTAGACTCAAGTAATGATACTAGGTTATTCTTGATGATTGCACAGCAAGCCCAATGAAAGTCTTAAACTACATCCTAGGTATAGCTGGTGTTTACACTAGCCTATGAACAAAATAAAATGAAGTACGTATGAATGAATGAAGCAGACTCTGTGTTTGCTAATGAAGACTCCCTAGTTGAGGTCCCATATGTTGAGCCCTCATTTTGGAAAGTCTTAATGTCAAGTCCATGATTCCAAGGTCTCATGGCATATGAATGAATGTTATAAAAGATGTTATGTGCTATATGCTATATGATATGTGTTATGTGTAAGATGTTATGTGTTGTGTGCAATATGATAAGTATGATGATGCATGTTACTCTCATGGTATGACTTTCCTAATCCAAATTTGGAAAGATCACTTACTTTCCTAATCCAAATTTGGAAAGCTCACTGACTTTCCTAATCCAAATTTGGAAAGTTCACTAACTTTCCTAATCCCAATTTGGCAAGTCCACTGACTTGACTTACCATAATCATGTTGCTAGGAAAGAGCTATTCTTACTCATGCATGTCCTTGGTGTGTGCTTTCATATACCCATACTTAGTACAAGTGTGTACTAATCCCATACAACTCTATATTTTTAGGTCCAAGCACAGGTGGAAGCTAGAGCTTGCAGGTTGACGTTGCAGCTATCCAGACGTGGAGCTTTCATCCGGACTTGGTAGGCCCTCATGCTTTCGAGGATGTCTACCGTTATTATCTAGCTTAGATGTAGGCTTTAGCTAGTGGAGCATGTTCCACTATTGTTTCTTTCCACTTTCATTTCAGACTTTGTATTGGTGCCATTTTGGCAAAAATACGTTTAATACAAATATGAACTGTTTTCTTTCATTTGACTATATCTATATTAGATGGTTGATTTGTGAACGCCTATGATATTAAGTTTAAAATGTTTAGCATAAAATAAGAAAACAAAAAGTTCAAATTTTCCGCTAAAATTAACCTAGATGAAGTAAGAATGACGTAGGTAGGCTTGTCTGCGACCTCTGAGAGGTCAACGACACCGGTCTCGTCTGGGGTCTAGATTCCGATCGTTAAAAATTGTGATTAAGTCATGATGTTGTATTGGAGTATGCCTTGTATTAGGATTGATAGGTTTGGTATGATGTTGAATTGAAATATCTTGACTATTGATTGTGAGGTGTTGGCTAAGATGTAAATGTTATAAGGATGGTGATGATTTACCAATGTGCCTTATCATGATGTGAATATGTTAATGTGCTAACCTCACCTATATGAATTGTAATGAAAGGACAATACTCATGCAATTATTATTGAGCTATGATGATGATGATGTTTATACAAGGGTTAGACATATGACCTACATTAAGCTATGATTATTAATAAAGGTATTAAAGACATTTCAAAGAGGGACTCTAGATTAGCACCGAGTGAATTAGAATGAGGAGTGTCCCTTCCCACATAGGGAAGGTAGGATCACTAATCATCTCTTGAGATTGGGACTCCAATGCATGTAGCATAAGGAGGGTCCCAACTATATCTCCTAGTTCTTGAACTATGTTGCCCCCATAGGAATACTAGCTAATGGATCCACGTAGTTGCTATGTTCATGTTTTGGTACTACCTCGGCAAGTATTCCGCCTTCTTTCGATGTAGGGTTTCATGACACCAGATTCCACATTAGCTCATGTGGTCTATGTCGGTTAAAGTAAGATGTTTCCAAAAGGTAAAATGAACTAAAGGATTGAACTCTAACTAAGATGACCTAAGGGGTTTAGCTTAGTCTAGGTAGGGGTATGAGACTCTACCTAAACATTGCACTAGTTAGCCTTGAGGGAAAACTTAGGAGGATGTTATTATTTATGTATATGCTTATAAATGAAGATGATGTGTATATGATGATCTTACATGTTAATGACACTATATGATGTTGATTACTGTTATGAACATGTAATTGGTCTCTATTGCTAAAGTATGATATTATGTACTCTTAATGTTATGTTATGTTATGTTATGTTATGTGATGTTGGACATTGGTTATGGTTCATGATAGGTTGACTTGATTGAGTAAGGTTATGGGGTTTTGATTAGTCATTGCATAAATGGACTTAAAGAGGGTCATGAGTAATGGTCTTGCTTTGGTTATGTTATAATATACTCTTATTCATGCTTGTTTCCATTATAACTTGATTATAGAGCTACTTTGATTATGTGTCCAAATGTATGATATGCATGTTGACTTGACTAGACTTGGTGTTGTTGGTCTTGTGATGTATGTGTCTATGACTTAATGAATATGTCCTATTGATTGGTATGGTCTTATTGAATGTGCATAAAGCTTTTCAAAGTAAATTGCATAGTTTAATGAAATGTCCCTTTTTAGCATGATTTCATGATATGTGTGCATATGGTCCCATACTTAGTGCAAGTGGTGTACTAACCCCATTTCTTCCTTTGCCCCAACATTTTAGGTTCCAATCGTTGAAGGGCTTTTGGAGACGACTTTGAAGAAGACTTAGAATTCTTAATCATCCAAGTTGGGCAGGTCCTCACTTTCCGAGGGCAATGCCACCATCAAGCTTATGATGTTGCTTTAGTTTTTAAGAATCTTATGTTCTTTCCTTTTCATTTGGATAATAGACTTTGTATGACCTATATGTGGTCTTGTTATATAGATGTATGGGCTAGGCACAAATTATTACACTCTTGTTAGATGGTTATGAGATGAGATGACTATTTAAGACTATGTTATATTCTATATATCTATGTGCAATAAAAGTAGAAGACTAAGTAATCTTCCTATACGAAAGGTCTATGTATACTCGATATATATATATACTACGTGTATGTAGAGGTCTATGTAAACCTCAATGTAGAAGTAATGAAAAATTTTAAATTTCAGCTAATTTTGACCTATGAATGTATGATGTAAGCTAAGAGGCTAGTCTTAGTCCTCAAAGAGTACGATGACGCCGGTTACGTCTAGGGGGTGCTCCCCAGGTGTGACACTACTGGAAGAAGTAGAACCAAAACATAAACATAGCATACTAGGTGGATCAACTAGCTAGTATTTCTATGTTGTCAACATAGTTAAGGAACTAGGAGATATATTAGAAACCCATAATTCCATATTACATGGCAGCCTCTAGCTCATGAGAGTCATTGTTAACCTACCTTCCAACTTGGTAAGGGACACCTCTCATATCTAGTTCACTCGGTGCTAAGCTAAAGTCCCTTTTTGAGTAACCTTTAAGTTATCATTTATCATCAATCTTATCATAGGCCATAGGAGACTAACTCCTTGTATAAACATGATTAGCTCGTTAGGGTTAGGATGAGAATTTCCTTTTATCACAACCCTTCATTAGTGAGATTAACATATCATAGTCGTATTGTGTAAGCCATACAAGAGAAACATCATCACCCTTGCATTATCATACCCTTACCATATCCCACATTGAACATATTCATAGCCTATCATATATACATAGCGACATCATACATACTTCAATTGCATAACAACAACAATTATAGGCCAACATCAACATAATAGAGTAATCATGACTTTAGAAGACTTACATATTGCTTCCAAGTATCTTCATCAAGAACTTACTCTCCATTCACCACAATCGTCAAATAATATAGTGAAATACACAATAACATAACCAATCCCAACCATTCTAGTCATATACAAGAGCAATTCATAGTTTGGGTTAAGGGAAAGGGTTCATTTATGAGTTCATTCAAGCTATAGTTCCAACCCCAACATCTACATGACATAAGTGATAGATATAACATAATTAAATCCATGAATTAATGAGAAAACATGCTTCACACGAAAACTCACAATACCATATCAACTATCCAACAATACATAGTTAAATACATAGTTAAATAGCCATAAAAAATCATAACTCATCATTATTAGTCATAAACTTCGAGTTTGGAAAAAACCCATTTATAGAGTAAAAAATCCTAGTAGTTGAATTGTTAGAAATCGCCTTTGAAAGGACCTCTTGAGGAAAGGAATCCCAAGAGTGAAGAACTTATACCTTAATGAAGCTAAATCCACGAATTTTGAATGAAAACCTTGGAGACTTTGTCTTCTTTCTCAAGATTTCTTGTTCTTCAATTGTGGTTGAATAGAGAGAGGGTTTTGAGAGAGATGAGAGTGATTTGGTAAATCTGACATGGAGTGTGTGAATGTGGTCTAAAACTGACCTAAAACCAATATAAACTCGTCCCCTAAATTACCCAAAAGACCCCTCAATTAAATTGACCCTTATGAAGTCAAAACTTAAATTCCAAATTTCAAATTTTCGTCGGGGAACAAGTCCGCGACGCGGAGCTTCTCCCGCAACATTTTCTTAAAATAATTTTTGAACCAGACAAGTCCGCGACCTCTATGCGACACAGACTTGATTTTTTCCCAAGGGCCCACAGAGTCCGCGACGCGAACACATTCCCTTTATGTGTATTTTGGCTGCTACTTTGGCATCTTGCCTGGCCAAGTTTGGGGTCCCTTCGTGGACCCCTAGGGCGACCCTTGGGGGTTCAGACCTGGACGCTTTCACTCTATATACATGGTTTTACATATTCAAAGTCATTTTACAAGTTTTAGACCTCATTCGACACCTCCAATCCTTCACGAAACCTAAAGACATTTTACTAGTTCAATTACACTATCTTCCAAATGTCTTGGACGTTTCTTAACGTCTTGACTCTAAAACTTCCTAAATGGTTTATAAACATTATTCTAGGCTTAGTTACAGTGTAAAACACCATATACCAACATGTGAGGCTCTAGATTAGGTCATGGACTTTCGGAGTGTTACATTATCCCCCAGGAACATTCGTCCCCAAATAACACTAAAATCTTTTGTAGGGAAAGGATAGACTCAAGACTAGCAGCACAACCAACAACAAAGTATAATTATAATGAGTCACAGTTCATAGTAGTACTTCACCACTCCTTTCAACACATACCACAACATTACACATAGCAACTCAATTCATGATGCACAACATATAAGAGCTCAAGTTGGTACAACTTTTACCAAAACATGCACCTATTTAGAAAACAAGTCAATTTCATATTATTCATTAATTTCTTTACTAAGAGGAATGCCTAACCTCAAGGTGTAAAATGATTAGGGTAGCGGGACTTCATGTCGGCTTCGCCCTCCCATGTTGCACCCCAACAAGATGGGTTCTCTATAGGACTTTTACGGAGGCAACCTCTTTGTTCCTCAACTTCTTAACTTGGAGATATAGGATCTCACTCGTAACCTCTTCATAGGAGAAGTTCTCATCCACCCCTAAACCTTCCATAGGTAGGATAGACACCGGGTCGCCTATGTATTTCTTGAGCATAGAAACATGAAACACCGGATGAACCAAAGCTACTTCACTAGGTAGTTTTAGCTCATAGGCAACCTTTCTGACCTATTGTAAAACCTCATAAGGACCAACATATCGGGGACTTAACTTCCCTTTTTACCAAATTTCATCACCCCTTTCATAGGTGAAACCTTCAAATAGATGTAATAACCTTTTTCAAACTCAAGATCTCTTCTCCTATTGTCGGCATAAGACTTTTAGCGACTATAGGCTGTCTTCAATCTATCTCTTATGACCTGAACTTTCTCTATATCCTCATAGATAATCTCGGGACTAAGGAGTGAGAACTCACCAACCTCAAACCATCCAACATTAGACCTACATCTTCTACCATAAAGAGCTTCAAAAGGTGCCATGAGGATGCTTGAATGGTAACTATTGTTGTAGGAGAACTCAATAAATGGTAGGTGATCATCCCAACTTCCTTTGAAATCAATAACGCACACTCTTAACATATCTTATAGGGTTTGAATGGTATGTTCCGCTTGACCATCTGTCTGAGGATGAAAAGTGGTGCTAAGTTTCACTTGAGTACCTAAACTCTTTTGAAAAGTTTTCCAAAAATGAGAAGTGAATTGGGCACCTCTATCCGAAAATGATGGACAAAGGAATCCCATGAAGACTCACAATCTCATTAATGTAGATTCTTGCATAATCTTTGGCAGTATAAGTAGAGTTAACGGGAATAAAGTGGGAAGATTTGGTCGACCTATCCACAGTAACCCATATGGAATCATTATGCCTTCGGGTTCGAGGCAACCCAACAACAAATTCCATACTGATGTCTTCCCACTTCCAAGTAGGTACATCCATGATTTGGGTTAAACAACCCGATTTTAGATGCTCGGCTTTAACTTGTTGGCAATTTGGACACTTAGCAACGAACTCCGCTATGTCCCTTTTTAAACCATCCCACCAATAGACCTCCGTATGGTCATGATACATTTTGGTGGCACTCGGATGTATAGAAAAATGGGAACCATTGGCTTCTTCTAGAATCTGATTTTTCACATCATCCACATCCAGTACACATAACCTCCCTTGGTACCTAAGAACAACATTCCCCCCTTGGTAGAATGACTCATTGAGCTTTCCAAGTACCAATTTCTTCAACTCCATCGATAGAGGATCAAGATGTTGCTTAGATTTCACCTCAACCACTAATGATGACTCGGAGTTATGATGGACCATAAAACCACCTTTTGGTGAATCTTCCAACCGCACACCCAAACAAGCCAACCTATGAACATCTTTCACTAGTTCTTTCTTATCTTCTTTCACATGAGACACAATACCCATATTCATACGACTCAAAGCATCCGCAACCACGTTGGCCTTGTCGGGGTGGTAAAGGACACTCATGTCGTAATCCTTCAAAAGTTCTAACCATCTCCTCTGTCGGAGATTTAACTCCTTTTGTGTAAGCACATATTGAAGACTTTTATGGTCAGTAAACACATCAACATGCACACCTTACAAGTAATGTTTCCATATTTTCAAGGCAAAAACCACTGCCGCTAACTCAAGGTCCTGAGTTGGATAATTCTTTAAGTTGCCTAGAGGCATAAGCTATAACTTTGCCATGCTGCATGAGGACACATCCCAAGACCACTCAGGATTTGTCATAATACACTACAAAGCCTTCATTACCCTCCGGTAAAGTCAACACCAGAGCAGAGGTAAGCTTATCTTTCAACTCTTGAAAACCTTTTTCACAAGCTTCCGACCACTCAAACTTCACCTTCTTTTGGGTCATGTCTATCAAAGGAGAAGCAATAGATGAAAATCCATCAACAAACCTTCTATAGTACCCAGCTAGACCCAAGAAACTTCTTATGTCGGTGGGAGTCAAAGGTCTCGGCCAATTTCTAACAGTGTCCGTATTCTTCGGATCGACCTCTACACCATTACCAGAGATAACATGGCCAAGAAAAGCAATCGACCTCAAAAATATTTCTCACTTACTAAATCTGGCATAAAGTTGGTGTTCTTTGAGGACTTGCAAGGCCAGCCTCAAGTGACTCTCATGCTCATTTTCATTCTTGGAATATATCAAAATATCATAAATGAACACAATCACAAATAAGTCAAGGTAATCTCGGAAAACCCTATTTATTAAATTCATAAACGCCTCTAGGTAATTTGTTAACCCAAAAGACATCAATAGAAATTCATAGTGACCATATCTAGTTCAGAAAGATGTTTTGGGAATGTCTTCTCCCTCACCCTAAGTTGGTGATATCCTCAACTTGTCAATCTTGGAAAAGTAGCTAGCACCTTGGAGTTGATCAAATATATCATCAATCCGAGGGAAAGGATATTTGTTCTTTATGGTGACCTTATTGAGTTGATAATAATCAATGCACATCCCAAGGGACCCATCCTTCTTCTTTATAAACAAGACCGGAGCACCCCACGGAGAAACATTAGGTTGAATGAAACCCTTGTCTAGTAAATCTTTGAGTTTGAGCTTCAACTCTTTCAATTTTTCTAGAGTCATCTGATATGGAGGAATTGAAATAAGATTCGTATCCGTGAACAAGTCAATGCGAAAGTCAATTTACCATTAGGGAGGAACTCCTGGAAGGTCATTAGGAAAAACCTCTAGAAATTCCCTCACTACGAGGACTGACTCAAAAGGAGGAGTTTCACATTCTAGATCTTTAACCATCACCACATGGTATAGACAACCCTTGGCTATCATCTTACGAGCCTTCAATCAAGAAATGAGTTGAACCTTAGCATAGAATTTCCCCCCATCCACTCTAAAATGGGTTCATTTGGAAATTGAAGCTTCACTACCCTTGTTCTACAATCTATGGAAACAAAACAAGCATGAAGCCAATCCATACCCAAAATGATATCAAAATCAAACATGTCAAGTTCTACCAAATCAACAAGAATAACTGTATTGGCAACATTGCAGGACATTTCCTATAGACTCTCTTTGCAACTATCGAGTCACCCATTGGGGTACAAACCAAAAAGGGTTAAATCAAAACATCGGAAAGTATATCAAACTTCCTAGCAACCAAAGATTTAACAAAAGAAAGGGTAGCACCTGGATCAAGAAAATCATAAACATAAATAGAGAATACTTGTAACATACTGGTCACTACAACAGGATAGCTCTCTTGTTCACCCCTAGACTTGATAGCATAGAAGCGGTTTCTTTATGGAGATTCGGAGCTAGGACCGCTTGACTTAGTTTGGCTACTCCCCTTTCCTTGAACCTTCACATTAGGACAATATTTCACCACATGGCCACTTTTGTCACAACAATATCAACTACTTGTTCCAACAAGGCATTCATTCATGTATTTCTTACCACACTTTCCACAAGTTGGTCTTTCTCTTGGTGAATCAATATTTCTCCCCTTTTGGGATCTAGGGATAGACACCCTATCATTGCGAGCCTTGGAGAAATTTGAAGGAACTTGGTTTGAAAACCTATTATTAAACTTAGTCTTGTCTTGAATGTCAAGCCTACTCTTAGAAGAACCAAATTTAAAAGACCTTGCCTTCTTAGCTTCTCTGTTCCTCTTCCTTAGGTGACTCTCCTCTACTTGTTGTGTATGAACCATCATGTAATATCCCGACAAATGACTTAGGTGAACTAGATCCTAACATGTTTTTAATGAGTGGTATAAGGTCCTAAAATGGTTTATAATGTGTTATTTAGGCATTTTCTAAGATTTTAGGTGCATTGGAAGTCAAATGTCAAGGGACGACTAAGACGTTCGACGACTAAGTCACCTATGTGCTTCATATGTGGTTTTATGTGTTTATGTGTGATTAATGAAGTTATAAGGTCCTTAAATGAGTTTTTATGGTGTATATAGGCAGTGTGTCAAGTTTCGTGAAGTTTGGAGGTCAAACGTCCAAGAACGTCCATGACATTCGAAAGGTTTGCCTTGAAACGACCTTGTGTGTCTAGGCATGTTTCGTCGAGTTTTATGTGTTAGTTTTGGAAGAAATTCATGTAAGAGGTCCTAAACTCGTATACAAGCATGTTTGGGTTGGAAACGTATGGGAAAACATCACCAAGGACCATCCAAGGGTCCTTGAGGAAGGACCCTTTTCATTGAGCCAAGACTGCCTAGACAGACCCAAATGACTGAGGCAATCGAAGGCTCGTGGGCTGGTCGATGCCACGTCGATGGGGTGTCGTAGTTAATTACTTAGGCTTGGGAGATTATAGGCCAATTACCAGCCTTAATCCCCAACCACGGACCAACAGGACGGTCCGTAGGTCAAGGGACAAACCGTCGATGGCCATCCGTCTGTGAACCTGATTCACTATAATGTTAGGGGTGAAATTGTAAATTCACCCCACGTCCAAATAAGATAAAGGTCTGTTCCTAAATGGTATTTTGGGTATTTTAAATGTGTTTATAATTCTAAAACACTTAGAATATTTCATTCTTCAAAATCAAAACCCAAATTCCCTTAGATATTCTCTAGAACTCCATTGGAGCCAAAACTCAAGGATGGGATTGGATTGGAGAATTGAGTGGAGATTCTTCATAAAATTGAAGAATTAGCTTTATTGAGGTATGGTTTTTTATACTTGAAACTCTATTCATCAAGGATCCCAACTTTCAAAGAAGCTTTTCTAAAGTTTTCAAAGATGAATTTTCCAATTTCATGATCTATCCATGGGTTCTTGCATTAAAGGCTTTTAAGCATTGAATAGTGATTGAATTGTTACTAATTTGATGATTTTAAGTCAATTAATCTATGAACCCATGTAATTGATGAACCCTAGTTTTTGGCTACTTTATGGGTTAAGTAATATTGATCTAATGATTATGAATTCTAGTGTAGTTTTCTATGGGCTATTGATTGATGTGATAATTGTATTGAATTGATATATAGGTTGTCTTAGATTTATGAATCTTTAATGAATTGACCTAGTTTCATTAAATATCATAGTTTATGTATTGAATTGTTGGTTATGGTCGTGGGTAAGGGCCTTATGATATTGAATTGGATGGTTTAACATTGGATTGAAGTGTTGAGGATGGAGTGGTGGTACGCATCCCTAATTCCCTTTATTTTATGATAATTAGACTTCAATTATTTTGTGATTGGTACGGTCCACTTATGGTGGCGGTGTTATGTGCTGTACTTGCAATTGATGTGGCCTTATTGGTGTTATTTTAAGTAATATGATGATCATGGCCTTGTCGCCAACTACCTGAAGTATTTTGATGATTTGTGTAGTTAATTATGTGAAGTTGGATAATATCTATCTACATGATAAGTAATGTGAAAGTATATGTGTTCTTCTATTGATGCTATTCAGGTGATCATGTTAGACTATGACTATGTCTTTATGTGTTTAGTCTTAGGGTTGATGCATGGTTATTCCTACTTGACTATGTGAGTGTATGATGGTGATATTGATGATGATATGGTAGTGTATAGTATGACTTAAAGATGATAATGGTTATTTCTATGTGCTTCTAGAATGACATGTAATATGTGTTAAAGTGAAGTATGTTGTGTCTTGTCTTGGTTGACTTATGTCCTTTACTTGATGCATGTATGAATGTGACTATGAGATGTCTTGACTTAGAATGCTAAAGCCTCCTATTCTTGTATGTATGAATGACATGTGACCTTAAATGATGTTAAGAGGGTCCTTTATGTGAAACCTTGAACCTAGTTGCAAGGTTATGAATGTTGAAGTCAAAAGTCATAATGGTATCCTTCAAGTAAAGGAATGATAGACTGAAGGTTGATTGGCCGAAATGATATCATATCAAACCTTAGGAAAGTCATTATGAGCTTCTTTTCGCCATTGTAAGGTAGCCCTAGTGGACCTCTTTGGTAGGGTAAATGTGATTGGGTTATAAACTTGATATGGAACCCCTTTATATGAACCTTTAATGTAAATTACTCTATGAGACGAAATGCTAGCACCGAGTGAGTATGGTAAGGGGAGTAGTTCTAGTTAAATAATGAGACTAGAGTACAAAGCACGCCCTTCATATTCCTTAATCATGTGCCCACATGGGATGTGTCCAAGTTATACCATTGGCAAGTAGAACACCCTCATCGAAGTAGGTTAGAACTCCAGATTTCATGTCTAGCTATCATGCTCTATGTCGGTTATTTCCTATTCTCATCATATGGGATACCTACTAGCATTAGATAAGTTCTATGAAGTTTAGGTGGTGGTATGGAACGCTATCTATACATTGCACAATAGGCTTTGAAGGTGTTAGTTAGAGTCCCTAGGTCTTGTCCAAGACCATTACTTGAATGTCCTTATGTGATGAATGAGTCTTAAATGAACTAAAGAATGTAATGACTTAAGTTAATAAAGTATGTTAAGTGAATAAGTACTTATCTGGAGTAGTTAAGGGTTGTCTAGTTAAGGTGAAAAGGGGGCATAGGAATGGTCACTTCGTATCTTACCTAGATAAATCTTGAGGATGACTCTAGTTAGGTAAGATGTTGATTATGTGGACATGATCTAAGCCTTAGGTAGTCTTAAGGATTATTTAGGTAGTCTTGAAGAGGTAAAATCATGGACGTTATCTTCTTGATTAACTTTAGTAAGTCTTTTCATATCCTTGGTAAAAAAAATGTCATATTATATATGTCATGTGTTTTGGTGTCTTGTAAGTGTGTATGTGCCTCATTATGAGTAGTCTTGAGGATCATTTAGGCATGCTTAGAGAGGGTGTATGGGAGTTATCTCTTTGTGTTGATTAAGTGAGTCTTAGGATAGCTTTTAGTGGGATAATTACATGCTAGAAAGTGTCAAAAGGGAAGGGAAGGCACTTCACTGTTACAGTGAAATAATTCACTCTACAGTGAATTGATACTGTAAAGTGACCTTAAATATGATATAAATTGCTTAAATGTTATCTTATGTGTTTCTAAGGTGTTAAATGTTATTCTTATGATTATGATATGATTTTTAAATGAAAAGATGCATATTTCTAATAAATGTCCGTTTTCATGATTTTATACATAATGTCATAATTAGTACAATTGTTTGTACTAATTTCATACATTTTGTTATCTATAAAACTGTAGGTAAAAAGGTGAGAAGGATCCTGAAGGAGATCTTGGATTCTAGAGTGATTCAAGCAAAGTGAAGTATGTCCTCAAATGACTCGAGGGCATATATAGATGTCATTTATTTCCTTTGAAATATTGTAATAGATTGAGTATTCCTATATTAGTATTGTATGGGCCGTGTCCCAAAGTATTCTTGTGTATAAGTTTGATGAGATTGAGATTTAGCATTCCTATGATTTTATATGAAAGAGATTTTAAAGACTATGAAATGTTTTGTGAAACGTTTTAATTCCGCACTACTTTTCATTATGTATATGCGATGAACGATACGGAAAGGGCTTGTACAAGACCTCCGAGAGGTCAAGTACGCCGGTTGCAATGCGATATTGGCCCTATCTTCTAGGGTGTGGTTTCGGGATATAATAAGCTTGGTATCAGAGCATAGGTTATGAAAGTAGTCTTTGGAATCAAAAAATTTCATCAAGTCACGTCTAGTAGAGTCTTGACCATCGGTGTGAGTCGCGATACATCTATGGGAGAGAGGCTATAGGACGATACAGTTTCTCTTCTTTTCTACTCCTATATCGTGCGATAGAGTAAAAGTTATGAATACTCTTTTCTTATGGTTTTCCTTGTGTTTCTAGGAAGATGAATACGAGGAGGACACCGGCTAGGAGAGTTGAGGAGAATGATGTGCATGAGGAGATTCCTCCTTAAGTTGAGGAAGTTGAGCAAGTTCCTCAAGATGCTAAAGATGATAAAGTCCTTATTGTGGAAGGAAGTAATGATGTTCCGGTGGTTCCCCGGAGTGGAGTAATAGTGATATTAGTGAGGGTTTGCTTGCTTTAGCCCGAGCCGTGACTACTCAAGTGAATTTGAGTATGGTTCCTAGAGTGAATGTTGTGGAGAGCACTATGACGTCTAGGTTAAGGGACTTTGTGAGGATGAATCCTCCTATCTTTCTTGGCTCTAAGGTGGGAGAGGATCCCCAAGAGTTCCTAGATTGAGTATACAAGGTGTTGAGTGCTATGGGGTGACTTCTAGGGAGAAGGCGGAGTTAGCTTCGTATCAATTGAGGGATGTTTCTCAAGTGTGGTACACTCAATGGAAGGACAATAGGCCGGTGGAGTCGGGTCCTATTGAGTGGGAAGAATTTAAGGAAGCTTTTCTTGGAAAGTACTTTCCCCGTGAGAGGAGGGAAGTTAAGGTAGAGGAGTTTATCAATCTCAAGCAAGGCAATATGAGTGTTGAGGAATACTCTTTGAAGTTCTCAATGTTATCTAGATATGCCCCATCCCTTGTGTCTAATCCGAGGGATGATATGAGTAGATTCGTTACGGGTGTCGCCGATATAGTGAGGGAGGAATGTCGTATGGCCATGCTACATGATGATATGACCCTACTAGACTCATGGTGTATGCGCAATCAATTGAAGAGTCCAAACTTAAGAGGATGTCTAGAAACTTGAAATGGAGTGGTTCTAGTGACCAAGATCAATCTAGGTTTAGGAAGAGGTCTCAAACTCAAGAAGAACCTAGGAGTGCTAAGGTGAAATTGGAGAAATAAGGTGGTTCTCAAAATGGAAAACCTACATGTGTCACTTGTAGAAAGAGGCACTATGGGGAATGCCTAAAGGGTACCGGGAGTTGCTTTGGTTGTGGTAAAGAAGGACACAAGGTGAGAGATTTTCCTACCATTTCTTCTAGAGGAAGAGAGGGTAAAAAAGTTGCTCCTAATGTTCCAAAGGATGATGCTCCAAATAAGAGGCGTTTATATGCACTTCGGACTAAAGGATCAAAGCCGGATGAGGATGAGGAATGATGGTAGTTGGGTTTTAGGCTTAGGGTAGGTTTTATAGTTAATTAAATAACCTAATTAACCACCCCCTAACCACTAATTAAACCCAAAACTAACTAACTTAAGTAAACTAACTAATTAAAACATGACAGCAAAACAGTGGCCCTCACCTACGAGACCTCGACCTACGGTCCGTAGGTTAGTGGACGGACAGGACCCCCACTGTCCCGTGAAGTCGTCGTTTTGGTCAGAGAGTGACCAAAACGTACCCTATGAAAAAATGGATAAGTGACCATTGATGGTGTCCATCGATGCCTCGACGATTGGCCTACGCCTCGTAGCGTGGCAACCGTTGATGGCTACTGTCTCTAAGACAGTTATTTATCCCAAAGGAAGGGTCCTCCTCGAGGAACCTTAGGGTGTTCCAGGGGAGTCGTACCCGGACATTTCGATAATAAACCTACTCTAGTACGTGTTAGACACCTTACCACCAAATTCCATCGAATTACGATTCCTAAAACCTAGTCAAATAGGCTAGGACACACTAGCACCTCTTGGACTAGTCTCCGGACGTCATGGACGTTCCTTGATGTTTTAACTCCAAAACTTCCTAAATGACTTTTATACTCTATTATTGACCTTAAAACAGTTTTACAACCCTTAGACACTCATGTTAGGATCTAGAATAGGTTTTAGATTTTCGGAATGTTACATTATCCCCCCCTAGGAACATTCGTCCCCGAATGACACTAAAATCTCTTGAACGAATAGACTCAAAACTAGAATCCCAACCAACAAAAACATATTAAACATGAGTTACAACTCAATTTAACATAACATCATGTCCTTTTTCACAATGCAACTCAAAACATCATTTCAATTTTACAAGAGCTCAACATTCACTACATGAGGATGCACTTATGCCAAAACATTCTTCAACACATGTCCTCATGCTCAATACAACTCATGAAGGCACAACATACTAAAATACACTACATAAGTTCAAATCAAGCAAAAGAGCATTCTTTGAAAGATTTCATTTGAAGGCATAAAAGTTCACTGTGACCACTGTAACATACACATTTTTGCAAGACTTCACCAAAAATCAAGACAACTTCAAATTTACTCATTATTTTCGTTATTAGTAAGAATAACTAACCTTCGTTATGAAAGAGATGAGGATAACGGGACTTCATGTTGGACTCGGCCTCCCATATTGGTCCCTCGACTAGGTGGTTTCTCCATAACACTTTTACTGAGGTCATCTCTTTGTTCCTCAACCTCTTCACTTGAGAATCAAGGATTTCAACTGGAACTTCTTCATACACGAGGTTCTCATCAACACCAAGATCCTCAATAGGAAGAATGGTCTCGGGGTTACCAACACACTTCTCAAGCATAGCAACATGAAACACCGGATGAACCGAAGATAGTTCACTAGGGAGTTTCAACTCATATGTAACCTTGCCAACCCGTTGCAAAATTTCATAGGGACCCACATACCGGGGACTAAGCTTCCCCTTCTTCCCAAATCTCACAACCCCTTTCATAGGTGAAATTTTCAAATACACTTTGTCACCTTCTTCAAATTCCAGATCTTTTCTCCTATGATCGGCATAAAACTTTTGCCGACTATAGGTCGTCTTCAATCTATTCCTTATAGCATGAACTATCTCTAAGGTCTTATGGATTAAATTGGTACCAATGAGTGACAACTCACCAATTAACAATCCAATATGAGATCTACACATCCTACCATACAAAGCTTCAAACAGAGCCATAGATATAGATGAATGAAAACTATTATTATAAGAAAACTCAACCAAAGGAAAATATGTATACCAACTTCCCTTGAAGTCGATAACACAAGCCCTAAGCATATCTTCTAGCGTTTGGATAGTTCTTTCCGCTTTACCATCCGTTTGGGGATGAAAAGCGGTGCTAAGCTTCACTCTCGTACCCAACTCTTTTTGGAAAGATTTCCAAAACCGAGAAGTGAATTGAGAACCTCTATCCGATATGATGGACAAAGGGATCCCATGAAGACTCACTATCTTGTAAATATAGATTCTTGCATAATCCTCCGCCGAATAAGTAGACTTGACGGGAATAAAATAAGTGGACTTCGTCAATCTATTCAAGACCACCCATATAAATCATTTTGCCTTCGAGTCCGAGGCAACCCTACTACAAAATCCATGTTAATATCTTCCCATTTCCAAGTAGGAACTTGGATTTCTTGTAGTAAACCACACGGCTTTTGATGTTCGGCCTTCACTTGTTGGAAATTTGGACATCTAGCAACAAATTCCGATAGGTCCCATTTTAGGCCTTCCCACCAAAATACTTCTCTAAGGCCATGATACATCTTTGTGGAACCCGGATGAATAGATTAACGGGCACCATTGAGAGAATCTTCAATTCGAACCCGTAAACGAGCCAACCTATGAACATCTTTCTCTAGGTCTCTTATGGCTTCTTCCACATAGGACACACTTCCCATGGACAAACAACTTAGAGAATCCGCCACCACATTAGCCTTGTCGGGGTGATAGAGAACACTCATGTCATAGTCTTTCAATAACTCCAACCACCTTCTGTTGGAGATTTAACTCCTTTTGGGTGAATACGTATTGAAGACTTTTATGGTCTGTATACACATCAACATGAACCCCGTAGAGATAATGCCTCCGTATTTTTAAGGCAAATACCACGGTCGCTAACTCAAGGTCATGAGTCGGATAATTCTTCTCATGAACTTTGATTTGCCTAGAAGTATAGGCTATCACTTTACCATGTTGCATAAGGACACACCCCAACCTAATTTGAGATGCATCACAATAACCCACAAATCCCTTAGTACCCTCTGGTAAGGTCAACACCGGAACAGAGGTAAGCCTATCTTTCAATATTTGGAAGCTTATCTCACATGCTTCTGACCACACAAACTTCACATTCTTTTGAGTCAAGGTTGTCAAAGGAGAAGCAAGACATGTAATCTCGTCGACAAACCTTCTATTATAACTGGCTAGGCCTAAGAAACTCCTAATATCCATAGGAGCCAAAGTTCTAGGCAAATTTTTCACCGCTTCGGTCTTACTTGTATAAACCTAAACACCCTCACTAGAGATAATATGACCAAGAAACGCTACCGAACTCAACCAAAATTCACACTTGCTATATTTGGCAAAGAGTTGATTTTGTTTAAGGACTTGTAAGACAACCCTCAAATGCTCCATATGATCACCTTCACTCTTCGAATACACCAATATATCATCAATAAAGATGATCACGAATGCATCAAGATTGTTTCAGAATAGCCTATTCATGAGATCCATAAACACTTCCAGGGCATTAGTCAATCCAAAAGACGTGACTAGGAACTCATAATGTCCATATCTAGTCCAAAAGGCCGTCTTGGTAATATCTTCACCTCTCACCCTAAGTTGGTGATATCCCTATCTCAAGTCAATCTTCGAAAAGTAACTCGCACCTTGAAGTTGATCAAATAAATCATCAATCCGAGGGAGAGGATACTTCTTCTTGATTGTGACTTGTTGAGTTGACGGTAATCGATACACATTCGAAGGGACACATCCTTCTTTTTCATGAACAATACAAGAGCACCCCATGAGAAATAATAGGCTGAATGAAACCCTTGTCTAATAGATCCTTGAGTTGGCCTTCAACTCTTTCAATTTGGCCAGAGCCATCCGATAGGGAGGAATTGAAATGAGATTTGTATCCGGTAGCAAGTCGATACCAAAATCAATTTCCTGTTTCGGAGGAATACCGGGAAGATCATTAGGAAAGACTTCCAGAAATTCCCTCACTACGGGGATCGACTCAATAGGAGTAATCTCGGAGTCTATATCCTTGACACTTACAATATGATATAAACACCTTCTAGAGATCATCTGACAAGCTTTCAAATAAGAAATGATACGACCTCTAGGAATAGAATTCCCCCCCTTCTACTCTAAAACGGGTTCATTTGGAAAGTTAAACTTCACTACCCTTGTTCTACAATCTATGGAAGCAAAACAAGCATGCAAAAAATCCATACCCAAATTGACATCAAAATCAAACATATCAAGTTCTACTAGCTCAACCTAAGTAAATCTATTGGGCAACATTATAGGACAATTTCTATACACTCTTTTTGCAACCACCGAATCACCCACCGGGGTAGACACCATAAAAGGTTCATTCAAGATATCGGGAAATATGTCAAACTTTTTAGCTACCAAAGGATTAACAAATGACAAGGTAGCACCGAGATCAAGTAAAGCATAAACATCAATAGAGAAGACTTGTAACATACCAGTCACCACATTGGGAGAACTCTCTTTCTCACCCTAAAGTGGAGAGCATAAAAGTGATTCTTCTTTGGAGCATACACATTAGAACCACTTGCTTGAGCTTGCCCACTACCCTTGTCTTTACCCCTCAAATTTGAGCGATCTCTCACCTTGTGGACACTTTTCCCACAACCAAAACAATTATCCGACCCAATAAGTCAATCACCATAATACTTCTTTCCACACTTTCCACAACTTGGCTTATTGTTTGGTGAACTAGTACCCCTTCCCTTTTGAGTCTTAGGTTTAGACACCCTGTCATCACGAGCCATAGGGAACTTGGAAGGAACTTGATTAGAAACCTCTTTTGGAACCTAGGTTTGTCTTGGATATATACCCTTTGAGGAACCACCATCATATGACCTTGCCCTATTAGCATCTCTACTCTTCTTCTTAAACCTTGCTTCCTCTACTTGTTGATCAAGAACCATGAGAAGAGAAATATTCATCTTATCATGTAGCATAGCCGAACCACATTCTTTTTTCAAGTCATCGGACACTCCCTTCACAAAGAGGCTCATCTCATCCCTTGGGTCGGAAACCAAAGAGGGAGCATATTTGGACAACTTAGTAAATTTCAAAGAGTATTCAATCACACTCATACCTTCTTGATGAAGGTTGATTAATTCTTATACCTTAGCTTCCCTCTTCTCCCTTCGAAAAAATCTATCAAGAAAAGCCTTCTTGAAAATCTCCCATGTCACCGGTCCACCCCTCAAAGGCCTATTGTCTCTCCATTGAATGTACCAAGTTTGGGCCACATCTTTGAGTTGGTAAGTGGCTAAATCAGCCTTCTCACTCGAAGTCAACCCCATAGCATAAAGGACCTTATAGACTTCGTGAATTAACTCTTGAGGGTCTTCCTTTAGTTTGGACCCATAGAAAGTCGGGGGATTCATCCTTGTGAAATCTCTCAAGCGGGATTCCATGGTGCTAACATGTTGGTTTCCTCGGGGTACGACCTCCCAATTATCTTGGGCCGTCACAGCTTGATCTTGAGTAGTGACGGATTGTGCTTGGGTAATAATTGCTTGGACCATTTGGAGAAAGGTTTCCTTTATATCCCCATTCGTCAATGCCGGAGGATTGGCCAGAGGGTTGGTCGGAGCTTGATCATCATTAGCAACCTCTTCAAGGGGATGGAGTTGATTGCCTCGGGGAGGAACTCCCACATTAGCAATCTCTTCATTAAGTCTTCGTGCGGATGTTCTTCGAGTATTCATCGCCTATAATCACAATACAAAGTTTAGGTGACAACACATAATAATACTCTAGAGGCACGAGCTAGGAATAACAAGAAGACAAGAGTTTCCTAAGCATCATATAGTTTCCCATTCATAAGTGTGGCGCGCTTCACAATTATGAATAAGAACCTACATAGACGTTGTTTAATGAGACATCAATTCTAGGAATATTCAACCTCATGCTTTGATACCAAGTTTGTCCCATCCGGGGAGCACCCCCTAGACGTAACCGGCGTCATCATCCTCGGAAAGGCCTAAGACTAGCCTCTTAGCATTCATCATTACATTCATAGGTTAAAATGCAGAAAATTTAAAACTTTTCATCTACATCTACATCATGAGGTTTACATAGACCTCTCGCTTACACATAGTATATTCATAACGATTTTACTTAGACCCTTCGTATAAGAAGATTACATAGTCTTCTATTTTTATGTCACACATATATATAAGATACACATTATATTCTTAATAGGGATGTCTCATATTATACCATCTAAACGGAAAAGAATGATTTGGGCATAGCCCATACACAAATGTAGAAATGTCACTTCGGGCTTACAAAAATATCTTGAAACAACATGAGTGAAACGATTGTCTTTAGACTATAACAATGTAGCATAGGTAGAATAAGAAAGTCATCATCCTAGGAACTTGAGTACATACCCACACTTGGAGGAATGATTCAAGCCTTGCTTGAAAATGGTCACGAACACTTCAACGACCAAAACCTAAAACATTGGGGAAAAGGGAGAAATAGGGGTTAGCACATCACTTGTACTAAGCATGGAAATATATGCACACACAACATAGAAATTGAGATAAAAAGGGACACTTTACTAAAACATGATGAGCTTACTGTAAAGACCTTCTTTATGCACACTAAAAAGATCATACCAACAAATAAGTACATAATCCTCACTACAACATCATTTTCAACACAAGACCAACAATACCAAGTCAAGTTTACATATGTGTAGCCAAACAACTTTAACATCACATTATAACTACAAGGCATACATGAGAACTTCATAACAAATCAACATATACTAGACCCTTACCCATAACCCCTTATCAAGTCTACAAATGCAATGACCAAGCAAAGCCCCATAACCTCACTTAATCAAGTAAACCAAACAAAGGACCATAAATAATTCCTAACTTCTCATAACATATTACCAAGATTATCCATCATCATACTTTAGCAATATAGACCAACAACATACTTCATAAGTGAAACTAATTACCATAAAGTATCATTAACATATAAGATCAACATATGAATATCATTTACAATATAGGTACATATATATAAGATCATCCTCCTAAGACTCCCCTCAAGGCTAACTAGTGCAATGTGTAGGTAGAGTCTCATACCCCTACCTAGAGTAAGTCTCACCCCTTAGGTCATCCCAGTTAGAGTTCACTTCATTACTTCATTTTACTTTTGAGAACATTTTTCCTTAACCGACATAGACCACATGAGCTAATGTTGAATTCGATGTCATAGAACCTTAAACCGAAAGAAAGTGGACTACTTGTCAAGGTAGTACCAAAACATGAACATAGCATCTATGTGGATCCACTAGCTAGTATTCCTATGGGGGAAACATAGTTCAAGAAATAGGAGATGTAGTTGGGACCCTCGTTATGCTCCATGCATTATAGTCTCCAATCTCATGAGTACAATAGTGAACCTACCTTCCCTATGTGGGAAGGGACACTCCTCACTACTAGTTCGCTCGGGTGCTATGCTAGAGTCCTTTTTGAAATGTCTTTAAGTCATCCTTTATTATAAAAGCTTAGTTTAGGTCATAGGAGACTAACCCCTTGTATATCATAATCATTATCTCATTACGAATTGCATGAGAATAACCTTTCAATAAAACCCTCATAGTGATATCAACACATTATATCATATCATAGTAATATGCACAAGTGACTCAGCATCATCCTTATATCATCAGAACCTTAACATGATCTCATAATTCATAATATAAGACATTTAAATACCAACATAATACCATCCTTAATAATCCAATCACAAGGCATATACTTCAATCGAATAAACATCACTAGTTATAAGTCATCACAATAGAGTTAAGGATTTCAAGATCACAAAGTCATCTCTTCGTCTTCCAAAGCCATCATCATGGTATTACCATCAAACAAGCCCAATTCATCCATAAATTAGTATAACAACATCATAGGATAGTAATTCACACATTAACCAAGTCAATTCCATCACTACTAAACAATTCAACTCAAGATAACAACCTAGGGTTAAAGGGAAAAGGTCATCTTCCACAATCTAGGTCAACACACCAAGAATGTAACATAATTGAATCATATTAAATCTTAATCTAATCATAATAAACAAAATAAACCATAGAAAAGTCAATTTAGAAGATCAATTTCGTAATAGAGGGAAACCCACATGAAACTCATATTTTGAAAATCAATTATGGAAGAACCCTTTGGGGAAAGGAATACCAAAAGTGAAGAGTCCCCATACCTTGGTATTTGATGAAGATTGATGGAGAAACTTGACTCCTTTCTTCCCTTGAAGCCACCTTGACCTTGATCCTCTATAGAGTTTCTTTGGGAGAGAGAAAGTAGAAAGAAGGAAGAGCACTTTGAGTTTGGGAATTGTGAGGTGTTTAGTTGGGTTTAGTCTTAGGGTAGGTTATATAGTTTTTAACTAACCTAATTAACCACACCCTAACAACTAATTAAACCCCTAACTAACTAACTTAAATAAACTAACTAATTAAAACATGACAGCAAAACAGTGGCCCTCACCTACGAGACCCCGATCTACGGTCTATAGGTCAGTCGACGGCCAGGACCCCTACCATCATGTGCAGTCGTCGTTTTGGTCAGAGAGTGACTAGAATGGAACCTTTGCCAAAATGGCTAAGTGACCATCGACGGTGACCATCGATGCCTCGTCGATTGGCCTAAGCCTCGTAGTTTTACAACCGTCGATGGTTACTGTCTCCATGACAGTTTTTATACCAAAGGAAGGGTCCTTCTCGAGGACCCTTAGGGTGGTACTGTGGAGTCGTACCCGGACGTTTAGACAATAAACCTACTATAATACGTTTTAGACACCTTACCACTAAATTCCATCGAATTACGATTCCTAAAACCTAGTCAAATAGGCTAGGACACACTAGCACCTCTTGGACTAGTCTCCAGACGTCATGGACGTTCCTTGATGTTTTAACTCCAAAACTTCCTAAATGACTTTTACAATCTATTATGAACCTTAAAACAGTGTTACAACCCTTAGACACTCATGTTAGGCTCTAGAATAGGTTTTAGACTTTTGGAGTATTACAAAAGTGGAGGAATTCTCTTTAAAATGAATAGACCTTTGAGCATTGCTTTTATATGAACTCTATAATGACATGTTAGTATGTCAAGGAGAAGGACATTCCTCAACATAACTAAACATGTTAATGTTATGCATGGCCTTAATGGTATTTTATCTAAGTGATAAGGATCTTTTATATCTACATTACTCAAAATCTAAGTGCATTTAGTATGAGTTGTCTATTTGCCTCTTGAGTGATAATGTTGAGCATGACTATGTGTGATTTAAAGAATATTGCATGTTGAGCTATTAATGAAATTAAATGTAAATCCTATTTCATGATTAGGAGAAGGATGTTCCTCCTATGAACATGAGAAAATCCTATGTGTTTGATGCATTAAGGAGTGAGTGAATGAAGGTTTTACTTGCTTGTATTGCATTGAGCGCATAATGTATGAAGTTGGTGTTCCTTGTAAGTTGGGTGCATTAACTAATGTGTTAGACTATGTTGAATGTTTTGAGATGCTATATGGGTCATTTAGTCCTTGAAAATGTTTTAAAATATTTCAAGTGTCATTCGAGGACAAATGTTCCCAAGTGGGGATATTGTAAGACCCTCAAAAATGAACTAAGGTAGGTAGAGCCTCACATGTGCCTTAAAAGGTTAATAACATGTTACTAAAGTGTTTTAGAGCTTGTATAGTTGATTTTAAATGGTTTGGAGGTCAAACGTCCAAGAACGACCAAGACGTTCGAAAGATAGTCTTTAGGCATGCTAGTGTGTTCTAGTGTTCCTTTGCATGTTTTATGTATTGTTTGGTGCCTAAAATGATAGAATTAGACACTAACATGAATATGGTCATATTAAGGGTTGAAACGTCCGGGCACGACTCTCCAAGGACCACCCAAAGGGACCTTGTGGAGGACCCAAAAGCAGGCAGAACACTGCCTTGGCAGTGTCATTTAACGACCATGCAATCGACACCCTGTTCAATGACCTATGCTCCGTATATTGGGGGAGTTTATATACACTTAGGAGTTTGAGCTCATCCCCCAAAAATGTGGTCTTTGTCACAAACGGCGGATGTGCAGGACGGTGTCTTCGTTCCACCAACTGTCCGTCGGTATCATCCGTAGTTTGGACCTGTAATGTGTCTGCTAAATGCTGCCAAGTGAGGGGTTAATTAGGAAATTCACCCCACGTTCCAAATAGAGCCTATGCGGTTATATTATCCATTTTTAGGTATATTAAGTTGGTTAATAACATGAAAACCCCATTCCTAATTCATTCTTCAAAATTAGACTTTCCCTCTCAAAAGAAACTCTCTCTAGAATCCTCAATTGGAGATCAAGCTCAAGAACAGCCTAGGGGGTGGATTTTCATGCTTTATTCTTCAATTTTTCGTGGGCTTCTCATGTAATAAGGTATGGTAATCCTTCATCCTTAGTTAATCTTCCATATAAGGAGTTATTTCAAAGGTTTTACAAAGAGAATTCATGATTCTAATTCCTTACTTTCAATCTAGCCATGGGTTTATTGTCAAATTGATTTCAAAAGCATCCTAATGATGAATTTATTATTATATACTGTTTTTATGATGAATTTCAATGCAATTTCATGAAGAAACCATCATCCTCCTAATTTCTCAAATTGGCCTATATTACGGGTCTTTTGATCTTGTTTAGATGTTTATGAAATTGTTATTTGATTATGTTGAATAGCTTATTGCTACTGTTTTCTATATGAATTGGTTATGAATTGTTGGGAATTGATAAATTATGATCAAGGCTTGGATAATTGGTAAGTTTACCCTAATTCCTAGCCTATGGTAGTAGAATTCACATTAAATTGCATTGTGTGGTATGGTCCACTTGTGGTGGAGGTCTTTATTTTCTTGTCATTTTCTATGTGTTGTGATCATGGACTTGAAGTCAATATGTGTAGTATGATTCAACGTGATTATTATCATGATTGTGAAAGAGTTGTGTAGTCTCCAATGGTAGTATCATGCTATAGTTGTATTGAATGATTATGTTAGGGTTAGGAGCGGTCTATATGGTTGGCATTGATGAAGTACTATTGATGAATGACCCCCTACCTATGTACCCCTATATGAATGTGTGGTCTTAATAAAGATTTGGAGTCTTAGATTCAAATCATGAAGATGTATTGTATCCTATGCTATAATGTTAGGTGTGGTTTATAGTCCCTAATACTCTATGTGTGAGGTGCTTAGGACTTGAGGGATATGAATATGTGTTTTACTCCTTGAAGAGTGGGTGTTTCTCTTATGTGATCATGATGACCAATGTACACACACCTCTCATGCGTGACTACAAGTGTAATATGTTCATGAAAGTATGAAAAAGGTATCTTAACTAGGATGACTTGATAGGTGGACTAGTATAGGTAAGGGTATAGGACTTTACCAATACATTGCACATGTGTACCTTGATAGGATAGTTCTAGGGTGATTCTTTATGTATATAAGTATGAATGTAAGATTAATATATGAACATGATAAGTATGAAAAGATGATAAATGCATGATTGTAAGGGATTAGAAGTGATCTCTTATGCATCTTAATGTTATGGTATGAAGTAAAGTATATGAATGATGAAGTATGAATATGTGGTGTCTAAATGTGTTTCTGTGAAAGGTTTCCTCATATATGTACACATACACACACATGAATGTATGAATGAAGCATGTTATAATAATCTATTAAAGTAGGGACTTTTGAAAGGTATAACTCAATTGTACTCTAAACTAGACTATGCTATGAATATGATATGTCCATGTGAAAGGATATTCTCACATGATTTAGCTGTTGATAAAAGGACATTATCATCATTAACCTATGAGCTATGAATATTAGGGCTTAATCTCCTAAAGCCTATTTTTATGAAGTAATGCTAATAAAGGCTTTTCAAAAAGGGAGCTTAGTTTAGCACCGAGTGAACTTGACAATGAGAGGTGACCTTTCCCAAAAAGGAAGATATGTTCACCCTATGGTTTCTCATGAGATGGAAACTACAATGTCAATTTGCATAAAGAGGGTTGCAATTATACATCTCCTAGTTCCTTAACTATGTTTCCCCCATAGGATCTAGCAATTGAATCCACCTAATATGCTTTCATGATGTCAATGTTCTACCTTGGCAAGTAGAGCACCTCCTTTTGGTGTAAGGTTCCATGACACCGGATTCCATATTTAGCTCACATGGTCTAATGTCTGTTGAGGTAAGGTTTTCTTAAAGTAAAATGGATAATGGAAGTAAGATGATGAACCCTAATTAGGACTAACTAAAGGAAGTTGCTTAGTGTAAGTGAGGGTATGGGACTTTACCTATGCATTGCACAAGTAGCTCTTGAAGGGAGTTCTAGGAGGGAGTTCTATATGTATATGTATATGTATATGCCTATTATGCATGACATTGTTGTATT
Organism: Solanum sitiens; assembly: GCA_016801875.1. Classification (NCBI taxonomy): domain Eukaryota; kingdom Viridiplantae; phylum Streptophyta; class Magnoliopsida; order Solanales; family Solanaceae; genus Solanum; species Solanum sitiens. Next base: position 1,403,139 of record JABWTJ010000307.1, on the reverse strand, counting down.
GTCCTACTTACATGATTATATGTATGATATTGGTCTTATTGACTATATGATGAAGGTCTTACTTGATATGCATGTAGTTAGCTACACTTGTCATATTGATGTATGAAGTAAGTGATAGTTCTTGTGATTTCTTTGTGGGTTAACTTAGTACGTGTGAGATTATGACGCTTCACATGTACATTGCACTACTAGGCTTAGGTTGGGATTATGAGTAAGGTCTTAGGATGTGTATTGATAAAATCAAGTCCATATGCATTTGATGATTATTGTCTTATGATGATGATATTTGTAGTATTGACTTGCATGTTTTCTTGGAATGAGTCTTATATGTGGTTCATGAGATGTGTTGGTTCATATATATGAAGTATGTGTTTCATGATGTGCTATGCTTATATGAATGTATATGTTTGAGTTAATGAAGGTTGTTTGAATGTTCACCTTGGTGACCTTAAGGTTATGCTTGAGTGTGGATGGTGGAACGGGAAACTATTCATGCATTGCACCAAGTATTACTTGAGGGTTACTTTGGGGTAAAGGAGTTAAGGCAAAAAAAAAATGTTATGAACATGATTAATGTGCCTTAAATGTGATATGTAGTTTTATGTGATGGTATTGCTATTGTACATGTCTATATGAAGTATGTGAACTATGTTGTGTTATTATGCCGATGTTTATGAAGCTTCTTTAAAAAGGCATGATACATGGTTTCTAACTAAATGTCCTCTTTAAATGCATGTTTTGCATGGTTGTCATACTTAGTGCATTGTTTTACTAATATCATTCTTCTTCATGTTTTAACACAAAGTGTAGGTGGTGATGGCTAGAGGATGTCTCCTAAAATGAAGAGCTTGGACAGATCTCCCGATTTCAAAGAAAAAGGGATACTTAATATTCAAGGATTTCCTATGAAAAGATGTTATTTAAAATATATGTAATAGCTTAGATATTATTTTATGTTGTTAAGGGTCGTGACCCTATTCTACTCTATTGATGTTGAGTCTAACATGGCAAAAGAGACTTAGAATCTAACTATGTATTTATGATATTTTAAATATATATATGAAGTGATGTTCTAGCATGCGATGAATGATGTCTATGGGCTTGTATAAGATCTCCGAGAGGTCAAGTACGCCATGTTACTTCTAGGGGGTGCTCCCCAGTTGTGACAATGACAATGGAGTTCCGTTTGGAGGTGGGGCTGGAGTGGCGTAGATAAGGTGTAACACCCTAAAAACGAACTAGGTGAAGCTAGAGCATTCTATGTGTGTCATGGGATGATAAGGTCTTAAATGGTTAATAATAGTGTTAAGAGGCAGTGTATAGAGTTTGGAAGAGTTAAATGGTCAACCATCCAAGACGTTCGAAAGTTTTGCCTTGAGACATGCTTATTTTTTCTAGTGTGCCTTTGCATGTTTTAAGTGTTGGTTTAAGTTCAAACTGACAAGGAAGGTTCCTAACACCTAGACGTACGTATTTAGGTTGGAAACATCCGGACCCGACTCCCCAAGGACCAACCTAAGGGTCCTTGAGGATGACCCAACTTGTGGCTTGAAACTGGCAAAATCAGTCCCAACCAACGCAGCCAAACGACGCCCCATTGTCCTGTCGACGATCCGTTGATTGGAGACGTTTATCCTAAATTAGGTGTGGGAGATAAGACCCCAAATTTCAAGGTCTATGTCGCAAACTATGGACATGCAGGACGGAACCATCGTTCCATCGATGATCCGTCGACCTACAGGCGTCGTTGCGTTCCTGCAACTTCTGCAGAATCTCGGCCAAGTGAGAGGCTTTTAGGTAAATTCACTTAGCATTCTAAACATATATAAGGAAGTTACTTAAGGTATTTTTCGGTATTTTAAGTGATTTTATAATTCTAGAACCTATAGTTCAGTTCATTTTTCAAAATCAAAACCCCAAGACCCCAAATAGAATCCTCTAGAACTCCATTGAAGCTTGAAGCAAGGTTGAGGCTAGGAACTTGATTGATCCATAAAATCTTCATAAATTTAGTGGATTATCTTCATCAAGGTATGGTGTTTCATCCTTGAACTCTCTTTCTTCAAGGAGCCAAACTTCAAAGACTTTTCCAAGACTTCTCAAAACATGAAATCTTCTATTTTGACTTCTAGTCATGGGTTCTTGAATAAAATGATTTGAATCAATGATTTATATTATAATTGATGTTAATTGAACGATTTTAGATCAAAATCCCTATGAACCCATGGAGATCATGATATCCTAATTTTGACTATAATATGGGTGATGTGATCATAGCTCTATTGTATTTAATTCTTGTGTAGATTACCTTGCGCTATTGAATTATGTACAGATTATGTTAGGATTGTATATAGGCTGCCTTGATTTGATGATTTCCATATTGTATTACGTTGGATGATTGTTATAGATACATTGTATGTAAGTGGATTTACACGTATCTGGATAAATAATAAATTTCGCTCGCCTCTCTCGCATATCGCTCATGACTCTCTACCATATACATGTGAATCACACCAAAAACATACAGATACATATATCTAGTGTGATTCACATTTATCTAGGATACATACGAATCTCACACACCTCCCTCCCCATCTTGCTTGCCTCTCTCCCTATTTTTGTGTATCTGGTAGCAAAAATGCATATAGCTAAGTGTATTTTTTCAATATATGGTATTAACCTCTTAATTAATGGTAAGATACGTACCCACTCCGTTTCAAAAAGAATGACTTGCTTTCCTTTTTAACCTGTTTCAAAAGAATGACTCCTTTTTTAGTAACACTTAAATTTAAGTTTTTACGTGGCATGTTTAAGATCATATGATTAAAGGATATTTTGGTATATTTGTTATAACTTTAATGTAAGACTTCGAAATTGAAAAATCTATTAAACTTTGTGTCAGCACAAACTAGACCAATTTTTTTAAAATAAAAACGAAGGGAGTAATATTTTGAAAATAGAGGTAATAATAGTAACTATAGTAGTAAAGTAGGTCTATTATTTAGTTTTCCAACAATAAATTACCATGGCTAAGAAAGAGAAATTAGTTATAAAAGAATAGAAAGAGGATAAAAACTAAACATGATAAAGAAAGGTATAAATAACCCTGGCTGGCTGTAAGTTCAATAGTAACAGAGCTCTTAAGAAATTGCTGAAATAGTTTTAAGCCCTGCTACTTTTGCTATCACACTAAGGGATCATTTGATAGAGTGTATAACAATAAGGTAAAATATAATATATTAGTAATACTTGCATTAATAATGCTTGTATTAGTTATGCTTGCATTAGTTATAATGAAGTTTTTTAATGCAATGTTTGGTTTGGTGTACGAACTATGCATTACATAATTTTCTTAGAAAAAATGTTTGTTTACAAAAATACCCCCACAAATATAGTGGAAAGGATGTAAAAAAAGTTTTTAAGGGCAATTGTGTCTTTAATAATGTTAATGCATGCTTAGAAGTTTAGAACCCATTGCATTACTAATGCATAGAAATAGATGGTATTAGTAATACACTCTTCAATATACAATAGAGTGTATTATTAATACAAGCATTAGTTATGCATAGGTTAGAAAAGTGTACGAAACAAGGTATTACTAATACATCAAAGTTAATGCAAGCATTATTTTCTCTAATATACTCTACCAAACGACCCCTAATTGTATTGATAAAATGAGTTTTACCCCACACCTTCAAGGCTCTATTGTCCCAAACCATATAGTTTGAAGAAAGGATACCACTTTGATGATCATAGCAATATTTCTTGAAAGCACCTGGATGACCACCGCCACAATTCCCACATGTTTACCTTTGCAATCTCTGCCTAAAGTGACTTTGCATCCACTTCGAACTAACACTCTGCCCAATACAATCCCTTCACTTCCAACCACACTCCTGCCCTCCCACCATCTCTATCAAACTGATTTTAACATCACAATATTTAGTTGCACTGTTTCAGACATCACATGATTCTTTGACACTACTTCCTAGAGTGTAGAGCCATTTATGCCTCGATATAACTTCCAAACTACTTGAGAGAACCATGCATTTTTCTACAAGTAATTGTTGAGGATGCATTAATAGAGATGATCTTCACCGGAACTTGTTTAGCTGCATCCATCGTATCATCAAAACAGCAATTTCAAATGGCTGTGAAGCTTCATCTGCTAGGACAGCGGTATCAGAAATTTTATTTGTGCCAAGGATGTCTTACACAAGGCACAATCAGAGGAAAAAAAATGTAAACTTATCAGATTGTCAGCTTACAGTTTCTCATCGCAAATATAGTTCTCGAACTTCAAGTGAACAAATTTAAGTAACATCAACTAGTACTCTTGACCTGGCCTGAATTAATCATTAGCAACTAGGCAGCAGAAGGGACATCAGTTGTGTTCTTTAAAGGATTACATTAACATTTGGAGTTCTCGAACTGACTAAAACATGTATGGATTCCATAGGTACATCAATCTAAAAGTGCTGAAACAGAGGCAGCTACCCACTCTTCCAATTAATTGGATCAAATTCCGACACAGTTTGTTGAACAAAAGCATAACCGCCTTATTGAGAGTTCCCTTATCTTGATGCAACTTCACCTGAATATTTTCCAGGAAGACCACACTGCACTATGATGGCACTGCACACACAAGACTAATTTTTGAGCACCTTAAACCAACTGCACGAGCAGTTAAAACACATTGCAAATTCAAGAAAAATACAAAAGCAAAAACCATTAACATAACACTTAGCTTTGATATTTCACTATCATCCCATCAGGAAACAATTGTATTAGATTAAGTTCGCAAAACACAAAGGGGCCAAAATACACACAAATCTTCCAAACTCACTATAGCAAAGGATACTTCTACTCAATGCAAAACTTCTTTTTTTGATGACCATGGTGTCCAGGCCAGCTTTCACGCACTCAATGCAAAACTTTTACCAAGAAAGTCACACTTAGCTTTTAAAAACAACACAAAGGTTTAGTTATGAATTTAATCCGCCATCTATTTCATAGTAAATACAAAAGGCAAGCCCCATGAGTAAATTTGATGAATATTTCATTATTTACAATCTCATTAGATACTCGGTAAACTAAAAGGATAGTTCAGGATAAATTAGCCAATCTAGTTCATAAGAAATCTAATTCTTATGAAAGTAGGAGCATTCCAAACTAATAACTATAACTTAACCTAATCCTTATAAAACTATGATATATAAACCCTGTTCTAGAATAATAAATAAAGTTACTAAATAAATAATTAAATACTTAATTAATGACTTCCAACGCATCCTTAAAATATGTTTTGCTCTTCTTCTTCCATTATTAGTATTAACAGCAGAAATTCTAATCCACTCGATTTTCATATTATTTTGTTGTAGTGACTGTTCCTTTTTAATGTGTTGTCATGCTTTCTTTAGCATTTTGTATTGGCTTCTTTACTCTTGTTTTTTTCTTCTTTCAAACTACTTAGCAATACTTTTACTTGAGTCCCCACTTGCAGGATTAAACTAAGTATGTTGTTATTGTTGAAACACTTATCCACATAAAATAACCAGTTTGCATTGAAAGGGCTATTTTAATGTCCATTTCAGAACTTCTTATTTATCCTCAACCTCTAAGCAAAAAATGGCTAAAATTTCCAGAAACTTCTTATCAAATAGTTCATATAGCCTATATAATTGAGAAAAGCAATGAACATAAGGAAATGAAAGCAAGTGCTAATGTTAAACATCAATTAACAGCATACTGTATGTGGAAGTATCAATCTGCTCAGGAAGCTCTTTAATATCCACTTCAAACCTCTGCTGAACCTATAATTAGTAAAGCACAAGTAAGTCAGAACAAGTGGATCAACAGAATACACCACAACAGAATAGAAATATCAAAGTTCTCTGACCTGATTAAGAACCTCAGAATCTGATGCAGACGAGACAAATGTGATGGCAAGGCCTTTAGTTCCAAACCTACCAGCTCTACCTACCTATACATTTACAAGTAGTAAGATAATTATTAGAATCTACATAAGATGTATAAATTAAAACAGAAAACCAAAGATAAGAATTACTCTGTGAAGGTAAGTATCTGCAGAATCTGGCATGTCATAGTTAATAACAATGTTGACCCTTTCAATGTCAATGCCCCTCCCAACCAAATCAGTTGCCACAAGAATTCTCTTGTGCCCCTCCTTGAAACCCTTATAGCGAGTCAATCTACTCAACAAAGACAAGTTATGAGTTAAACTTGCATCAGATACAAATTAATAAAAACTTAAGGGCATCATTAAAGAATTGGTGCAGCCTCTTAATTCCACTCAATCACACAATAGTGATGAAAATTGAACACAACGATATGAGCAAAAGATTTGATAATGTAATACCCCAGAAGTTGGAAAGTCGAAAAGGAAAGAAAAATGCAGAATTTGGCTGTCAGTAGTGAACTATGAGTCCCATCTACAGATCGTAGGATGTCCTACGGGACGTAGAAGGACAACCGTAGAAGTTGGGTTGTCTTTACGAAAATTAAGTTTCTGAAGTTTTGAACTACGACTTGACAGGACGAACCGTAGGATGGTTAACGGGCTGTAAATTGCATTCGCAAGGGTAATGCAGAGATTTGATTTAGGACCTCATTCCTACGGAAGGGTTTGACGGGCCATCATTTGGTCAATGGGACATAGGAAGGTTTTTGAAGTGAAAGTTGAGTTCTACAGACCGTAGGAGATTCAACGGGCCGTAGAATGGTCTCGTGGGGAACAATTGAATATTTGGGTTTCTGAAGTTGGTTCTACGGTCAACCAGAACAAACCATAGAAATTCCTACGGACCCGTAGGTCAGACCGGCAGTTATTTTTAAAGGGTATTCGGGTCTTTACCAATGCACTAAATGTCTGTGCTACATCATTTTTACACTAAATCTAAGACCTATAAATACCCTTTACCCTTAGAAATTTCCCCAACACCCTGATTCAAATTCCTAAATTCTCTCCAAAAATCTTCTCTTCAGATCAAGGAAGAGGAAACTAGGGTTCTTGAAGATCAAGTCTCCTTGTACATCATTGATTATAGGGCTTCAATCAAGGTATTTAGGGAGTTCATCAATGGGCTCCATTCACCCATTTGAGTCCCCAAAAGATTGTTCAATTCTCCAATTCAAATTCAATTCAATTGGTTAGGTTACCATTCAATTTCTCATGGGTTCTAATTGTATGGATTCAATAGTTTGATTTTGATCATATTATGACTATTTAGATTCAATTGATGTTTTCCGATCAATTCCATGTGAACCCATGCATTAATCATGATTTTGACTATGAACCCTACATTGCATGAAATTGAAGAAAGCTATGAATCAATGGATGATGTTTTTGTTAACTTATGCATAATTAATGAAATGGAATGAGTTATGATTTAGGTTGCGTTAAGATGAGCATCACTGAATTGTGAAAGGTTTTCCTCACATGTTAAGGTATCATGACTTGGTGAAAGGTTTTCTCACTTAGACTTGATTCAAGATTTAATGAGCTACTCTATGTTGTTTTAGCTTGGATTAGTAATTCAATTATACTTGTCTGTGGATAATGATGACTTTAGGAAAATGACTATTCCATCGGGATTTAACTTAGCATCAAGACAACTTTGAGATAAAGGCTCTAATAAGGAAGTCTCTAGTAGCAACATCTAGTTCCATACGGCCGTGCCCCCGTAGATTAGCCTTAAATGGCCTAGCTAGTGGATCTACATACAACACATGATATGATATAGAGTTCTACCTTGGCAAGTAAACTCTCCCTTCTTGATGTGGGAGCTACATCAGTTTCCATGTTGTAGATCTTATGGTCTAATGTCGGTTAAAGCTAATATCCCACAATATGAACTATGTTACTTACAAATATTTTATGAATCTTTCCTTGTGAGTTTATGATGCATTGACCATGTTCATGATTTACAATTCTTCTTAAATGATTTTACTATGTTTAGCTTGGTCATGCATATCATGTTTTCAATTGTGTCCCATCATTATGATCATGTTCATGTTTTATTGCATTCCCCTCATACTTGGTACATTTTATGTCGTAATGCATATTTGTGATTACATTGTTTCACTACTGTAACGCTTGACGATTCCTCTCCCTCTGTTCGTAGCTAGTGAGCACTTAGAGATTTTGAAGACTTGCTGAGTCCTCATACTTTGAGGACAATGACACATTTATTGCTTCTTTATGTTTTCGTTTCAGACATTGTATGTGGTGTACAGGTTACATCCCAACCACTCATTTGATGTAATAGAAGGCTTGTTTAAACTTTGATGTACTTCCACTTATGTCCAACTCTTTACATTCTAATGAGATTTATTGTTTTCTCTATTATGTTGTGTATATGTATGTCAAGTGGCTTCTATAAGACCTTTCGTGGCCTTATACGCCATGTCACATTTATAGTGTATTTTGGGTGGTGATAGATAACTAACACAGGGAATGGAGGAGAAAATAGTGGACATTAATACAGCATAGTAATAAGCATATTTAATCACATATAACTAACAGAAGACTCCTAGAGAGAGTATATTTTGTCGAACTGATATTTGGATATCATCATTTTAACTTCGCACATAACTTTATTAGAATTGTTAAGAAATGGACCTTGGACGTAACTCCAAGAGCTCTTTATGGATTTAGAAATTAAGTACAGCTTTGAGTGCAAAAGAAGACAAAGCGGAGAATGATTTGATCAATAAACTAAGTGTAACTTTAGTGGACAAGCAAATTAAGTGGAGAGCACTTGAAATTAAATGCTATACAGACCTTTCTTCCTGAGTCATTCCAGAGTGGATGCAGATGGATGGAAAATTGCAGTCGACAAGCAATTTATTCAGCTCTGCTGCTCTGCTTACACTCTTGACAAATATAACAACTTGATTGAAGTCCAAAGCATCCAGCAGGTCATTCAGCTTCCGGTTCTTCTCCAGTTCACTCAATTTGATGTAGTGCTATCATGAAATAGAAACAAGGTAAGAAGGCTACTAATTCCAAAAATGATGTTAACATGTCAAGGTCCCAAAAGACATACCTGTACAAGTCCATGAAGGGTCAACTTGGCCTCATCATCAACATATATTTCCATTGGCTGAAAGGAATGTCATACCAAAGCATATTAGGAGCTTCGTGAAGCTAATTGTATCCAGTACGAAATGAATAGGATGGAGATCCCCATGAACCGAGGTTCTTTGATATTTCTCCTTGCAGATAGTGTAGAAACACATCAACTATCTCCATTGTTGCTTAAAATGTGTTCTCACAATGCTAAAAGAAAACTACCAAAAAGCTGCAATCATCAACCCACACCCACCCACACCCACCATTACTCCATTTTCACTATATATCTCCTTGAGACCTCTAGAACTTTTCGACTATTATCTCATCACAAGAAAATGAAAAAAAGAACAAAACAAATAGGGACAAGAACAGGCAAACTAAAAGCTTTAGTGCAATCAGATTTCCCGCTCAACAACTGGACTCTAGTGATCCCTATCTTTGAGCTCTATTATAAAATAAACTTTGGCAAGATACACCATATCTCGTGCAGAAAACTAAAATCATGGAAAAATGGTAGACTTCTATATTTAAGAACTGGCCACAGGGCATTACATCTTGCATAAATTTCTTGCAAATGGGGCGAATCTCTTTGCTGAGTGTTGCTGAAAACATCATTACTTGCTTGTCATGAGCAGTCGTCTTGAAAATTGCCTGCACGTCTCTTCTCATGTCTGTGAGAAAAAAAAACGTAATCAGTAAAAGAGCTACTGAAAAAACCTCGCACAGTTTTGAACGTAACAGGAATCATGAATCGCATTATGCAGCTAACACATACCAAGCGATTCAAGCATTTTGTCACATTCATCCAGTATAAAATGCCTCACATTCCTCAAAGACAGGTCCTTATCTCTAGCCAATGCAAGTATTCTTCCAGGAGTTCCAACAACTATATGAGGGCATTCATTCTTTAGAAGCTCCTTGTGAAGTTTAATATTGACACCACCATAGAAAACAGCAACCTTGATATCAGGCAAGTATGTGCTGAACCTCTCAAATTCATGACATATCTGCAGCAACCAAGAACCCACACAAATATATTTTTAACCTTGCCTACATAAGGGGAAGCAGAAAGAATTTCTGAACTTTGTTTTGCATATTTCAATACATGCCTGATAAGCTAATTCCCTTGTGTGACATAGAACTATGGCAGTAACCTGACCAGCAGCAGGTTCAATCTGTTGCAGCGTTGAAAGAACAAAAACAGCAGTTTTGCCCATTCCAGATTTAGCTTGACAAAGAACATCCATGCCTAGAATTGCTTGCGGAATACATTCATGTTGCACTGACGAAGAACCAAAGAGATTGTAGCCAAGGGGACCTCAGTTTAAGTTCAAAAAAGTTTACCATTGTACATCTCCAAAATAGTAGTGATAGTGATAATTTACCTGGAAAAACAAAAAAAAAATAGAAAGAAATCATTAATAACAATCAAAAAGACAAGGAACAGCATGACAACAACAATAAAACAACAATACAACTATGCCTCAGTCTCATGCATGTTGATGTCGATTAATGCATCCTCAATGACCATGTTACTCCATTTAAACTCATCTCGGGCCAACTTTATACAAAATAAAATATAATAAAAACTAAAAAAAAGTACTAGAAGTTCTTTATATTTTCTACATACATATAAATATCTAAAAGGCTATCTAGAAAAGCATAAGGTGTAAAGTAAAAGTGCACATGGCTAAAGCAAATTCTGAACTACTCCCTCTAATTCAATTTATGTTATTCTACTTCCTTTTAGTCTATTCCAAAGAAAATGACCTCAAAAAATTTGAAACAATTTAACTTAAAATTACCCTTAATGAGAAGCTTTTAGGCCATCCTCAATCCTATTCTCTATTTTACACTCCAAATATAAAGTTCTCTATTTTTGCAGAAAACCAACTCCAACCAAAATCACTATTTTACTCTCTAAAAAGAATCTATTTTCACTTTCCTCAATATTATATTATTATTTCTATATCAATTTTATTTTCCTATTTCAAATAATAGAGGGTTGGAATGGACATTCTCTATTTTACTCTCCACATATAGAGAATGGAGAGTAAAATAGAGATAGGTTGGAGATGGTATTATAGCCACAAAATATGATAAAGTTATCAAAGACCATAAGCTTCAAAAATCTTATAGTCCCACAAATGTTATGTCAGGTTTAAGACAACAAGTTTTAAGATTCTTAATTTCTTTCTGAAAACAAGTTAACTTAAATTTAACCTTACTGAGAAGCTTTTATAGCCATAAAATATGATAAGAATATTAAACACCATAAGCTTCAAAGTCTTATAGTCACACAAATGTCCTTTTTCAATCGCCTTATAGGATTCTCCTCAAGTTGTCCACATAATATCTCATAATTTAGGTTTTATAACTCTATATTTTAGATATGTTAATTATTTTTTGGCGGATCCCCACACCTGTATCCATGCATGGATCCATATCCCCGATTAAGATCATGAAGGATCCGACCTCTAGATCCGCACCGGTATCGGACACCCGCACCAGAGTCTGAGCAACTGAGGTTCTCCATAAGGTTTCTTTCCTGCTCAGAGAAGTCGCAGGTTTATCCTATGTCTTCTTTTCTTATCATAATTTCCTTAATTTCCTTGAAAGAAATGAACATCATGGTAAAAATTTCCACATAATGGGTGGATTAAAGGCTTTGAGGTAGTAATGAATGGGCACAATAGGCGAGAGATCACACATCTTTAGTATGCTAATGACACCTTGATTCGTTGTAATGCAGAGGTGAAAATTATCTTAGTTCTCTTTGAAGGCATCTCTCGACTTCATATTACTTTGAGAAAGAGTCATCTTTTCTGAATTAATGAGGAAGCAAATATAGAGGCTTTGACAATGATTCTAGGAAAGTTGGGCCAAATCAAAGTTCATAGCAGTGTGGAATAATATCCGGGAGAAATATGATTAAAAACTTTCAAGATGGAAGTGTCAATACTTGTCATTGAGAGGAAGGCTCATGGCTCACTCTAATAAATTTAATGGAAAAGTGACTAAAATACCCTTAAACTAATGGCAATGGTACAAAACTACCCTCCATTCACCTATTGGCTCCCAAATACCCCTATGTCTACCTTAGGTCCTATATAACCCTTATTTTTAAAGGCCTTCAATTTAAACTCAATTAATAAATTAATCAAGGAAAAACTACCTAACTAGACATACTTCACTACCATATAGACTTACTTTACCTCTAGTTTAAAAAAAGGAGAAAAGGTCAAAAATACCCTTCAACTTCCTTTATTAGTTGACGTCACCTTTACCGTGAAAATAAAGTTATTTTTACCCTCGCCGTTACAAACTTGTCATTGGTAGCCCCTCAATTGGATTGAAAGCCCCAAATCAACTAAGATTACCTAATTTCAATTCAAATGACTCGATTTTCTCTTTTCATTCAAACCCAACACACTAAGTTAAACTAAATGAATTCATACCAAATTAAAACCCTAAATCCATCAATCTAGTATTCTTCATCTTCTTCATCTCTAATCTAAACCCGATTTTCCCTTTTTGTTTCTTTGCCGATAAATAAACAAACAATCTTCTTCTCTCACATATAGTGGTTTCCTCCCCAAATCCCCTTACCGTCTGTATCTCTCTCACACACACACCCCACACATGTCCTCCATCACCTCCACCATATTCTCTCTTCCTTCATCTTCTTTTGGGTTGTAATTGACAAGCTTGATTAAAGACTTCGCATGATGATTTATTCGCCTGTTTTTTTCAGAGTCCTTACGGATCACTTTTATTAAGTACTTGACTACGTCGGCAACCAAACAATGTTTGCATGCCTGTCATATGCCCTATCGACAAAAGCTCAAACAATCACTGTTTTCCTCCCGATATACTTTCCTTGGAGAACCACTACGCCGTTGTTTGACTTAAGCAATTTTACCATGTTTCTGCACTTCTCTTGTTGTTCCTCTCAACACACGATTCCATTTCCAACTATTCGAAATGATTCTTGTTCATCAGCAAAATATGTAGAGGTTTGTTGCTATTGATTGGGACAAAAAAGTGGAATTTTTAATGGCTCTGGCGGAGGTCCATAGATCACGGTACTACGAGCAATATCTTTGTTGGAAAAGGAAACTATTTTTGTTCGTGAATTCGTTATGTCATGTATTAGATACATGACCTTAGTCCGTCAATGCCAACACCATGCCATCACCGGAGATGATAGAGACGAAGAGAGATGGTGGTCAAAATATGTATTTGAAAACACATGTATCTAATTAAAAGTTAGGTATCTAGGAGAAAAAATTCAGATGCTAAAGAAAAGGAAAGAATTTTGAAATTTTTTACTTTTTTTAATTTATGATACGACAATTACTCTACAATTTTGATTAGTTCCTAAATTCATGTGCTTAAGTTACATTCCATATTTAGGTACACATAATTCGATGTATATGCTTACTATGTATTTGAGATACATGATTTTGGATATAACGTATGAAATAGATACTTGATTTCATATGTACACATAATACTCATGTATCCAAGTGTATTCAATTTGTAAGTATTATGCCTAAATGAAATAGATACTCATAATACTCATGTATCCAAGTGTATTCAATTTGTTGGATACATAATATATCGATGATAGATACATCAAATTAATGAATTTATGATTTTAAGAGTAATAAAAAGAAACTATCAAATTACATGACCAAGAGATACATGTTTTTGTCTTTTATTAATAATATTAACGAATATATTATTTCAAAAATAATAAAACGAAATTAATTAAACATAGACACACTTCCTGATTTCTGCCTTATATTTGTTTTTTATGACAAGGGAAAACCCGCAGCCGCTACCCTTTGGGTGCACACAGGGTAAAACCCCCGCTCCTATGCAATAGCTCGCAAAACACATAGGAGAGGTAACCCGCACTAGACAAACTTGGTGCGACGAGCTCGACCCAGAAGGCAAATCCCTTGCTTTCGCTTGCAAGGGGTTTCGACCTCCAACATAGTAGTCCCAAGCTCAAACCACTAGGTCACCCCGAAGGGTAAATAGAAAAATTAATTGTCCATGTATTCTGAAAATCCTAAATTACTTCTTCAATTAATAAAATTAGTTACAACTAATAATTTAAACAAATAAATATGTATCTCGCTTTTAAAATTCGACAGCGGATTCAGACTCATGTATCCTAAGCACGAAATATGGTAGAGGAAGTAATATTTGAAACTATCGGGAATCTTAGTAATTAGAACCTAAACTAGTGAGATTATGTAGTTTGCCCATTAATTAATGACGTGGCGCTCATCTATTAGTAAACCAATAATCAATTTAAACTAATTGTAAAATCCACCAATTTCCAAATCAAATCGACCCACCCCAAATCAAATAGACCCGTCCCAAAAAATTTAAAAAAACAATCAGCCCATGCTTGTTTGAGTTCTAAACCAACTTTTCCAAAAAAATTTGAGAATTCATAAAATTTGTGAACAACATGGAATTATTTAGTGCTTTGTCTCTTCCCTTAGCTTGAAGCACAAATCCTTAAGCTTCTCAACTTGTTAGTATTATATGCAAATGAGAAAATGAACCAAAGAGGTAACATAATCTCAAAGCATCAATTCCTCTAACCTTAGAAGATTCACTTGATTCACATTGAAAATAGCAGGGAGGAAAAAGGTAACAACTTTGGATTGATTGTATTCTGTTCAAACTCCAACACTGCCCAATAACAAGGAAATTCACAAAAAGAAAAGGAATAAACACCATTAACAAGTTAATACAATAAAAACTTATACAAACTAAATCCACAACATACAAACACATGTAGAAATCAAGCATAATTTTGGCTCATCACTACTTCCACCGGCATTGTCAAATTCTCATTTCACTGTCAGACGACGGTGGCCAGTGCAGGGAAGCCATGGTTGTGTAGGGTGGAGATTTTTTAGTTGAAATTTGATTTGGGCGGGTCAATTTTTTTGGGGAATGGTTTGGTTTTTAAATCATTTTAGGTTAATTACAGGCTGACTAATAAATGAGTGACACGTCATTAGTTAATTTATTAATTAGTTTTTAATCGAAGTCTGTTAAAAATAAGGGCAATATAGGATCTAAAGGGGGTATTTCTGGGCCAATGGGTGAAGGGAAGTAATTTTGTACCATTTTCAATAGTCTAAGGGTATTCTAGGTCCTTTTCCGTAATTCAGTACTAGACTCACTGCCAACTTATATGATATCCCTTTTCCCATCCCTGTGGAGGTCGCCAAAAGATTTGACAACAGTAGAAGGAATTTTTTGGTACTAAGGCAATAAAGAAAAAAAGATTTATCATCTGGTCAAGTGCTAAGATGTAATTCTCAACAAGGCTCAAGATGCATGGGGAAATAGAAACTTGAAAAAACACAGTAACGACCTTAAATTGAAATGGTTAGGAAGTACTCTCAAGACCCTCAAAGATTATGGAGCAAGATGAACAAAGCAAAATATGAAATAGAAGACAACTAGATGACTAAACCATTTAACTCAACCTATGGTGTTAGCCTTTGGATGTCTATGGGGGTATTATGGCCTTCTTTAAAGAATTAGGTTTCAAAATGATGGCAGGACATCGTTTTGACTGGTTGGGGAATAGAGCTTTGAAGGATCTATTTCCTGATATATTTTCTCTAGCTTGACACCACAGAGTCTATAGCTGAAATGTTGTTCCTCAAGGTTGGGAATTGATGCTTAAACGATTCGGAGATGAACAGAATCATTGAGTTCTACAAACAGTTGGAGGACTTCATAAGAATTCACAATGGAAATGACACACTGAGCTGACAAGGACACAACAGCGGAAAATTCTGAGTTAATGCAGCTTATAAAATGATAAATCAACATGGCCTCAAGTAACCAATTGGCCTTGAAACATACTTGGACGACTAAGAGCCTACTTGGATTGGCTTATTTTAGGTTATTTTAGGTCAAAATAGCTTTAAAGCACTTTTGTAGTGTTTGGATAAAATTAAAAAATGTTTTTAAACACTTGCTTTTAAGCCAAAAATAAGTCAACCATCATAAGTTAGGATTTCTATCATATGGCTTGTTTCTTATAAGCTATAAGCCCATCCAAACAGGCCCTAAAGTCCCTACAAATTTGCATGCTTCACATGGTTAGTGGGAAAATGAAGTTGTGCTCACACATGATAATTTAATAAAGAAGTTTCCTCTCTGCTCAAGATGCTTATTTATTTGGGAAAGAGGTGGACACAGATTCACATTGTAGGATAACTGATCAGTTATGGAAGAATGAAGATATTTATTAATCTCAGCAGCATAGCTTGGACAATACCCAGAAAAAATTACTGAAGTTTTTTTTAGTTAGGAAGTTATTGGAGCTAGAGTAGGTGACAAACACAGATGGAGGATGGCCCGTCTTGCATTTGATGGACAATTTGGAGACAAAGGAATTCCAGATATTTCGAGCATAGTAGCAATACAGTACAGATCAAACTAAATTGTATTCTAATTTTTTGTTTTGGATGCAACCAGACTAGTTTTCATAAATAAGTACCCTTCAACTTGGTAAATCTTGGTAAAAGAGAAAGATGAACTATCAGACTTATTCCAGTAGACGCTAGCATTCTCATTAATACTTATATAATGATCATTCTCAGAAACAAAATTAACTCAAAACAAGTACCTTTTACCAGAGCTACGATAACACCCAAATCTAAGGCACACGAAAGGCAACATTACTATCAGTAAAACTAAGAATAGCAATGGTAGCACCATTTTATGACATTTGGAAAAGAGGGATTATCAGCCAAAGAGTCTACAAATATTAAGTTTTAAATTTAAGGAATTGACAGAGCAAAGAATTCAAATGATACAATGTATCATAGTCTTTGCTCATACATTAGGGCAATGTTAGATTATTCAGAGACAAAGGAAACTAAGCATAAAAGATGAACTTTATAACTCAAACGCTTCAATTTGTCTATCTTACAGAAGGTTGGCTTGTTAGATCTATATGAAGAAAGAGTCATTTAGTTGGTTTCTCCATGGCTAGAGCAGCTTTTCTGAACTTCCTTGCTCTTGTCAACTCATCTTGACATATCTATGCACGCTAGTTCATTGTATGATAAGCAATACCATCATCTTTTTTTTCTAGAAGAGCCTACTTTGGCTATATTCATAAGCACCAATCACAGCTCCCTGCAAGCTGCAAGTGATAGCATATATCTACTTGTATTTCTTTTTATATATATATCCTTTTAGAGTAAAGAAGGCAACAGGAGGACGAATTTTTTTCACAAGCAGCACAACAACAGCAACATAGCCAATGTAATCCCACACGTGGGTTCAGGGGAGGGAGTTTAAGCACATAAGTACTCAAATTAAAAATCCAACTAACAGACAAAAGAAAAAGATTTTCTGTGAAATAAAGTGCCCATAAATGAGATGGGCTACCTTCAGAAGGATGCTCAAACCCTGAATCCACAATAGCCCGCAATAGCTCTGGCTTTAGCAGAAAGTCTCTGAATCCGGAACTGTGAATACCAACGTAACCCCTGCATTGAGAAAAATAAAGCATTTCAAACTTAATGTGTAATTACAATAGCTGCACTACTACAATTAATACTACACTTCAATGCCAAACTAGCTGCAGCTATGTAAAATACTAATATATTAAGATATATTTGGACCCAATTCATTCAATAGACCTCAAATTCTAAGAGTGAAAAGAAAAACGAAGAAAAATGATCAAGATGACATAAGCGCTAATAGCCAAAAAAATCAGAACTGATGAGATCATTATACAGTGTGATTGCGAACGCCAAAAATAGTACATTTGTTAAAAAAAAAAAAAAAACCACAAACAACGCAACAGAAATGTAGAAGTGAAGAGTATAGCTTACTTCTTGGCAGTCTCGCCATTAACTTTGCCGGAGATGGAAAAAGGGGCTTTTTCATCATCTTCTTCGTAGTCAAGAAGCTCCTCCTCGTAAGCATCGTTCTCCTTTGTGTCTTCCATTATTGACTATTACTATAACTGAAAAGTACAGATCCAAGCAAACCAAAATCAGCAAATAAAACTGGGAAAAATTATGATAGAATTGAAAACCGTTTAGAGAGGAGATTGATTTACATTTTTGGGATATCTAGGGTTTGGATTAGGGTTTTATAGAGCGTCTGCAAAAGAAGATGTTAGACAATCTGACCAAAATGAAATTTTGATGTTTAAATATATGGATCGATTTGGAAAAGCAATTTGGTAAGAGATGGCAATGGGGGCAGGCAGATACGGGGTGAGCCGGATTTAAGGCTATTGAGGCCGGTTTAAGGTTGCGGGGTGGGTGGAATCACTCGAATGCGACTTGTTGAAGTGAGGTTTGTAAAAATTAATGTGGAACAGAGCCGGTTGCGTGTATACCATGATTTTATGCAATTTTAAATTTAATTTTAATCTTTTATATGTTATAAGAGTGATATAATATTGATGTGGGTTCAAATCTTATTTTGATTTTTTATACGTTATACGAGTGATATAGTATTGTTTATTAAGATAATTTTTTTAAAATTTATAAAGTATTGAAGATAGTAAATGAAAATTATTCAATAAAAAATAATTCAATTTCTTACATGTTTTCCAATTAACCTCTAAAAAATAAAATTTAAAGTCACTATTCTATATAATTAAGTACAACTTAATGAAAATGAATTTTTTTTCTTATGAATTTTATTTTTAGTATGAAACTTAACTAGAAAAAGAAATATTTAAAAAAATTATGTAGGGCGGGTTCATGCGGCGCGGGTCTGTCACATCCGGGGAGCACCCCCTAGACGTAACGACATCGTCATCCTCGGACAGGATTTAGACTAGCCTCTTAGCATTCGTCATAACATATCATATGTTAAATTGCGAAAAATTTAAAATTTTTCATCTACATCTACAAATGAGGTTTACTTAGACCTCTCGCTTACACATAATATATACATAGACAGTTTACATAGAGTCCTCGCATAAGAAGCACTACATAGGCTTCTACTTTTATTTCACATACACAATATAACAATATAGTCTAATAGAAAGTCTAGGATAAGTCTCACATTAAACCATCTAGAACGAGTACAACATTTGGCATAGCTCATACTTCATTACAACAAAAGCCACATATAGGCATATACAACAGTAGTCTCAAATGAAAGAGAAAGAACTAAATGTCTTTAAGACTAAAACAATATCTAATAGCAAGATAGTGACATCGTCCTCGAAAAGTGAGGACCTATCGAACTTGGAGAATGCAAATCCAAGTTATCTTTAATGGCCCTCTATAAACTCAACGGCCGGAACCTACATTATTATAGAAACATAGAAATAGGGGTTAGTACACACTTGTACTAAGTATGAAAACTTGCACATAAAATATTTGAAAGAATGCATGAGAAAGGGACATTTACTTTAGAAAACATGCTAAGTCATTTGGAAACCTTTAGAAGTCATGTTCATAATCAATACCACTTGACATAAGAACCATGTATACCACAAGACCAACATCATCAATGCATAACCAAGTCAACATGTAAAATAACAAAACACATATAAGAATTCTTAACATTACATCATATACAAGACCTTTACTCATAACCCACCATCAAATCTACATGTGCAATGACCAAGCAAAGCCTCATAACCTTACTCAACCAAGTAAATCAAACAAAGGATAACAAGTATTGTCTAACTTCATATAACATAGCATCAAGAGTATTCATCATCATATTTAGCAATGTCGACCATTTGCATGTTCATAGGTGAAACTAACATCATATAGGATCATCAACATGTAAAGTCAACATATGCATAATCATTTACTTTATAGACATAAGAACAATCGTCTAGGACTACCCTTAAAGCCAACTAGTGCAATGTATAGGTAGAGTCTCATACCCCTACCTAGACTAAGTCAACCCCTCAAGTCACCCTACTTAGTGTTCACTTCTTTACTTCATTTTACTTTCGGGAACACTTGCCTTAACCGACATAGACCACAAGAGCTAAGTGTGGAATTCGGTGTCATGAAACTCTACACCGAAAGAAGGTGGACTACTTGCCAAGGTAGTACCAATACATGAACATAGCATCTAGGTGGATCCACTAGCTAGTATTCCTATGGGGACAACATAGTTCAAGAACTAGGAGATGTGTTTGGGACCCTCTTTATGCAAATTACATTATAGTCTCCAATCTCATGAGTACAATAGTGACCTTACCTTCCCTACTTGGGAAGGGACACTCCTCACTACTAGTTCACTCGGTGCTAAGCTAGAGTCCCTTTTTGAAATGTCTTTAAGCCTTTATTATTCATCATAGATTAGTTTAGGTCATAGGAGACTAACCCCTTGTATATCATAGTCATTAGCTCAATAAGAATTCCATGAGAACATCATTTCAATACAACCCTCATATGTGAGATTAGCACAACATCATCATCATATCATAATAAGGCACATAGGAAATTCATAACCAACCTTATATCATTACATCTTAAGCATAATCTCACAATCACATAATCAAGGTATTTCAAGTTCATCATCATACCAACACCTACTTAATCCAATCACAAGGCAGAACTTCATCACCAAGTAAAAGTCATCACAATTGAAGTAAAGGTTCAAGATCACAAAATCTTACCAATTCTCCTTCAAAAGCCATAGTCATTGATCTTACCCTCAACCAATCCAATTTTATCCATCAATAGGTGTAATAACATCATACAATAGTAATTAACACAATAACTAAGTCAATTGCATCAATACTAATCAATTCAACATGAGTTCATCACCTAGGGTTAAGGAATTTGGGTCAATTCATGATCTTGTAATATCTCTACAATGACTTAGGTGAAACTAGAGCTTAACATGTTTGTCATGAGGGTCTAAGGTTCTAAAATATTTTATAATGTGATAATGAGGCAGTGTCTAAAGATTTAGGTGGATTGAAAGTCAAACGTCAATGATGACTAAGACATTCGACGACTAAGTCACCAATATGCCTTATATGTTTTTATGTGATTATATGTGTGTCATGAGCTTATGAGGTCCTTATATGAGTAATAATAGTTTTTATAGGCAGCATGTCAAGTTTCGTGAAGTTTGGAGGTCAAACATCCAAGAACGTCCATGACGTTCGAAAGGTTTGCCTTGAAATTACCTTGTGTGTCTTGGTATGTTTCGTTGAGTTTTACGTTTTCGTTTTAGATGAAATTGATATGAGAGTTCCTAAACTCGTATATGAATATATTAGGGTTGTAAACGTCCGGGCAAACATCCCCAAGGACCAGCCAAGGGTCTTTGAGGAAGGACCCTTCACAAGAGCTTAAGTCTGTCTAGACCAGCCCCTAACGACCAAGGCAATCGACGGCTAGTAGGCTGGTCGATGTCCCGTCGATGGTGGGCGTGGGTCAAGAATTAGCCTAGGTATCTTAAGCTCCCAAAGGCAGGTCTCTGATCCAAACGACGGCCAGCTAGGATGGCCCGTTGTTGGACCAACGACCCGTCGATTGGGCAGGCATCGATGGGTCTGTTTTCCATCGCAGTTAACTGTAAAGTGAAGGGGTGAATTGGTAAATTCATCCCACATCCAAATAAATGTTTGGGCGGTTTCCTAAGGGTATTCTAGGTATTTTAAGTGGGTTAATAAGTCCTAACTACCTACATGAATTCATTATTCTAAAATCAAAACCCAAAACCTCTAAAGAGCTCTCAAGAACTCCACTGAAGCTTGAAGGGAGATTGAAGCTTGATGGTTGATTTCTCCTCCAATTTCTCTCAATTTTCGTGGATTAACATCATTTAAGGTTTGGTTTTTCATCCTTGAAACTTCTATCATCAAGGAGCCAATCTTCAAAGTGAATTTTAAAGACTTTCTCAAAAGATAGATTCCTAACTTGTGATCTAGTCATGTGTTCTTGCATTAAATGTTTGAATCATTCAATATTGATTGAATTGATTTGATGATTTTAACCTAAAATCTTCATGAACCCATGCAAAACATAAACTCTTCAAATTGGCTATATTATGGGTGTTATTATCATGTCTCAATGCTTATGAATTCTAGTGTAGTTTTCCTTGGGCTATTGAATGATGTAAGAATTGTATTAGATTGATTTATAGGTTGTATTAGATTGATAAATATATATTTAATTGATTTAGATTCATTGAGTATTATCATTTTTGTATTGAATTGATGATCATGGCCATGGGTAAGGGCCTTTTGGTATTGTATTGGATGATTTAGCTATGGATTGAAGTGGTGAGAATGAATTGGTGGTACGCTGCCCTAATTCTTTTTATATTATGTAAATTAGGTCTTGAATTATGTTGTGATTGGTATGGTCCACTTATGATGGCGGTGCTATGTGTTTTACTTGTGAATTATGTGTCCTCGTCGGCGTTACTTTATGTATTATAATGATCATGGCCTTGTTGGAATTACTTGATATATTATGAGGATTTGTGTAGTTTATGAGGATTTGTGTAGTTGATCTATGTGAAGTATGATCATATCTATCTACTTGTAATTGAGGTGAATGTATGTGTTCTTCTATTAATGTTGTTAGGTGATCATGTTAGACTGTGAGTATGTCCTTACGTGTGTAGTCTTAGAGTTGATGCATGATTCTTCCTAATTGTCTATGTTAGTCTTATGATGGTTATATTGATTCTATTGATGTTGTTAGGGACTTTTGGTTCTTTTCTCAATTATTTTAACTCAATATTATGTCATTTTTACTTCCACCCAAAGCCTAACATAATTATTTTAAATCCCCAAATCACTCAAACTCAATTCGTTCTCTTAAAATTCCAAAAGAAGATCAAGCTCCTCTTGTCAAATATTTCTCTTTATAGAAGTTGAAGAAGAAAGCTAGGGTGTCAAGATCAAGTCTCGTAATCCTCTATTGCTTCCAAGCTTTTGGCATGAGGGTATAATAGTTTTAATCCATGGAACTCATTCCTTCATGAATTCCCCAAATTCTCCAATTTACAAAGTTAAAATTCCCCAATTGAGTTGGGTTTTTCTTGCATGTCATAGGTTCTATAACATCCCGATCTAGAAAGAACTAAAATTAGAAAAAACTATTTTTTGAAATAGTAAATTTGGAAATTTTGAAAAGTTATGTTAAGTATGAGTTTTGGGTCAACTTAAAACGACCCTAACATTCTACATAAGGAGTTAGGTGTCCAATAAGATATCAAATGAAAGGTATTTGATTCCTCTTTTTAAAGCCATCAAGTTTTCTAATTTTCGAGCTTGTATGAGGGAGATATGAATGTTTGAAGTCGGGTTGTCCATATTGTAACGACATGAGAGCACCCCCAAGTCGTTTCGCGGCATATTCGACCTCTCGGAGGCCTTAAACAAGCCCTTAGACATCATTCATCGCATATATATGAAAAGTAGTGCGGAATTAACACTTTTCACAACAATAGTCCAAATCTTTATAGAATATAAGAAAGAACTAAGTCTCGTCATAGTCATCTTAGACCATCTCCAACCCACCTCTATTTTACTCTCCATTCTCTATATTTGGAGAGTAAAATAGAGAGTGTCCTCTCCAACCCACCTCCAAATCACTCTCTATTCTCCATTTATAGAGTGGTGATAGTAATTCTCCAAATTTGGAGAACTACTATTCACACTCTCTATTTTACTTTTTCATTATTTTATTATTATCTCTATTACTTTCTAATTAACATATTATTTTACATATAATTTCATTAATTAAATATCTAATATTCATAATTCCTTTTTAAATGTAATATAATATTTTTAAAAATATGTTTTAATATATACTACTTTAATTTCAAATTAATTGATTTTTTTTTGCTTATTTTCATCAATAGTAAAATTTTATTTATTATTAATTTTCATTATAAAGAAGACACAAAATTTAAATGGCAAGATGAAAAATTTAATTAAAAATACAATACATGACATGATAATACAAATAAAAGAAAACAATACAATATATAACATAATAATTTAAATACAAGATAACAATATAATATAATCCATAACATAATAACTTAAATACAAGATAAAATACAATACATAACATAATAATTAATTGATCACCATAATAATTTAGTAATTCCGCTTTCAGATCTAGCACTATTCGGAAAAAAATAGGATATGATTTCGAAAATTGTTGTGATTGTGGTTGTGACTGTCGATTTCTCTTTTCAAGTATTCGTTGTTATTCTCGTTGCAGGTAATACGAACATTTGGATCACTAATAGTTTCTAAATTTTTTATTAAAATTTTAATTTCGTCTCGAAATTCCTTAGCTTTGATATATCTATCTATCCTTTCGACATGCTTATTTTGGTTTGCCTGGCACCAACAACGATATTAATGTTTTAGAGTCACCACATTTATTTTCCAATTTTGCTAGCGGTATTGCGTCTCCCGCCCATTATGTTATTCAAGGAAAAGAGTACAATATGGGTTATTACTTAGCTGATGGTATATATCCTAAATGGCCTACAAGTGTTCAAACTATTCCTGATCCTCATTCTCAAAAGAAGAAATATTTCGTGATGAAACAAGAATCGTGTCAAAAAAATATTGAACGTGCATTCGGAGTTTTGCAATCACGTTTTGCAATTATTGCAGGACCTTCACGTTTTTGGCGAAATGATTTGCTACATGATAAATGACTACATGTATTATACTGCACAATATTATAATTGAGGATAAACAATTGTCTCAATGCACCAATTCAAGATGTCGTAGAGGCTTCAACTCCAACTATAGAAATGATGATAGATAAAAATCTCCTATTTGAACAATTTTTAGCTAGACATAAAAAAATTAAGGACAAAAATGCTCATTTTGAACTCCGTAATGCATTAATAGAGCATTTATGAGAGCAACATAATGATTATGAAAATTGAGTGTTTATGTAATTGTATGTCACTTTATTTGAATTTGTCCCCTAATTTATGTATTATATTATATTTTTTTCCAATTTATGTTATTTAAAAATGTAGAATAAAATAGAATTTTATATCACATTAAAAATTAAATAAAGTAATTATTTGGAAAAAAAATAAAGGATTTATATTATGACATAAGAAAATAAGAATGAAATAGAAATAATAATATAATATTCAGGAGAGAGAAAAAGATTCCTTTTTAGAGAGTAAAATAGAGAATTGGGCTGGAGTTGGTTGTCTGAAAAAATAGAGAACTCTATATTTTGGAGAGTAAAATAGAGGATTGGGTTGGAGATGCCCTTAGACACATATAATATCATAGGGTCAACCCTTACATAAATTTTAAAAGAATTATAGTCTATTACAAAGTCTTTCCGAAAGGAAACTAAAACTTAAGTAATGTCCATATGAGGACATACCAATCTTGAGAGAATGCTATTTCCTAAGCTTCAACTTCTAAGAGAATCATCACTTGCCACCTACAATTATAGAAATAAAGAAAAATATGGAATTAGCACATTGTATGCACAAAGTATGGTGAACATGCAAGAAAACCATGCTAAAATGAACATTTACTTTAAAACATACTTTTCATGCTCTTTTGATGTAAACCTCATAAAACAAGTATAAGAACCATCTTCAAACCAATATTCATATATAAGACATATTCAAGTAATCCATAAGGTACAACCATGATCACTTAGAATACACATAAGCATTTAAACCTCCTACCAAAGGTTATCCTAAGACCCACCTAAGTAAGATATGATACGGCTGCCCATACAACCCCTTCACGAACACCTAAGTTATCCTCAAGACTTCCCAAAGTAATATTATTCCCTTTTCATCATTTAGACTCTCTACCTAAGGTTACTCTAAGACTCACCTAAGTAAGACATGAAGAGACCACCCATACATTCCCTTCAAGCTTACCTAAGAAATCCTCATAGATACCTTAGATAAGAACCTTTATATTAAACATGCACTAACTTAAGTCAACATTATTCATTAAGCCATTTAAGATGCAATTAAACAATTAGAGGACTTCACATAATGGTCTTGAAAGACCTAGGGAACTCGTCCTAGCACCTTCAAGGCCTACTCGTGCCATCTATAGATAGCGTTCCATTCCACTACCTATACGTTGTAGAACCTACCCAATATTAGAATGTACATCCCATATGATGAGATTAGGCATTCACCGACATAGACCATACTAGCTTGGTATGTAATCCGATGTCATAAGACCCCACACCGTGGAAAGGGTTCTACTTGCCAAAGGTAGAACTAAGACTCATCTCATGTTGGCACATGGTTAAGGGATATCAAGAGTTTCTTTGTACTCTAGTCTCATTCTCAAGTAGATCTACTTCACAAACATGTCTTCTCGGTGCTTTGCCATTATTCTCATAGAGTAATTCATTCCCTAGGTGTATTAGAGAAGGTACCATTACTAAGTTCTGCAAACTTATAATACTCTTTTCAAGAATAGCTCATTCTTAACCTTCTTTTCATATTCAATGTTCCATATAAGTTTTTCATAGAAGGGCACCTCCGTTAGGTCTACCGATCTTAGACTTCATTCTTTCATATTTACACACGTACATGACAAGGGTGCCTAAGCCTACCTAGTCAAGAGATCACATATTCACATAACTTTCATGCATCAAGAAGAGGGACATAAGTCTACCAATCAAGACACAACATCATCATACCATCATTTAGAGGGATCATACTCTAACCTCACACATGCACATATACTATATCATCCTTCACATTGTTCATCAATACAAGCTATAATATAATGATACTACAATTCACATAATAGTGCTGACAAGGCCATGTTCATAACATATATAACAATTAAACACCGCCACCATAAGTGGACCATACCAATCATCAACAATTCAATATTGTAACACTCCGAAAGTCTACGACCTAATCTAGAGCCTAACATTATGAAATAATGCTTGTAACACTGTTTATAGCCCTAAAATAATGTATTTAAAACATTTAGGAAGTGTCAGAGTCAAAATGTTAAGAAACATCCATGACGTCCGGTGAATTGTGAAATGTGCACTAGTGTGCCTTGGTATGTTTCTTGGGGATTTAAGAGTCGAAAATTAATGAAATTTGGTAGAAAGGTGTTAAACATATAAAGGAGTGTGTTTAGGGTCGTAACGTGCGGGTACGACTCCCCAAGGACCACCCTAAGGGTCCTTGGAGAGGACCCTTCAGTTTGACCCCAAAGTTGTCAACTTGACAATGTGCATCCACGAAGCCAATCGACGAGCCGTCGATTGATCGCCACTTCGTCGATGAATTATTTGGTTGGAACTTAGTCATTTTCCAAAATGGCCAAAAATCATAGCCTCTGAATCAAATGAAAACTTTCTAGTACAGTGCCGTCATTTGATCGACACCCCGTCGAGGAGCAACCGTTGTTTGAGGGTCGAGTTTCACTACCAAATCTTTTAGTTAGTGACTTAATTAGTTAGTTGGTTAGTTAATTAATTAGGAGTTAGGGATAGTTAATTAAGTTAGTTAAGTGAGAATATAAGACCTAAACCTAATTAAACTAACCCAACACCCCACAATTCCCAAACTCAAATTCTCTCCAACTTCTCTCTTCTTTCTCTCTCCCAAAGACCCCCCATTGAAGACCACGGTCCAAGCTTCACTAGGTATCCAAAGGCACAAGTTTTAACCATAAATTCTCAAGGAAATATTAAGGTATGAAATCTCTTCACTCTTGGGACTCCTTTCCCCAAGAGGCTCTTTCAAATTGATTACAAAAAATGTCAAAAATATGGGTTTCTTTCCAATTTCGTGAATTGTCTTTCAATTGGTTTTGATGTTGATTTCCTTTGATTATTAATGATAGAATATGATTTTTTATGGGTTAATTGTTATAATTCTTAGTCCTTGTATTAGTTTTATGTAGAATCTATGAATTCAATCCTTTACCATAACCATAGTTATGAATTGGACTTGTAAATGATTAGGGTTGTTAGAATTGGTTGTGTTATTGTTTAATTCACTGTATTATGATGATAATGAGTGAGTTATTGGATAATTGTGATGAATTGAGGGTGAGATTCTTGATGAAACCATGGAGGCTATTTGGTACATTGTGATCTTGAACTCTTACTTCACTAATGATGGATTATATTTGGTGATGCTGATGTGAAATTGAAGTTTTATGTTTGATTAGAGTAGGAAGATATGGCATGATGAATATGACGGCATGTTGTGATTATGTTGAATTTGAGATCATGGTGCGGCTATGATCGTCACGACCGGAGAGCACCCCTTAGAAGTAACATGGTATAATTAACCTCTTGGAGGTCTTATACAAGCCCATAGTTGTAATTCATCGCATTGTCATAGGTAAATTTAGCGAAAAATTTAAAACTTTCATGGCACATCTTATTCTAGAACATCACTTCCATTATATGTATAAAATATCATAATACATAGTTAAAGACTCTAAGTCTCTTCGCCATCTTAGACTCAACATCATTAGAGTATAATAGGGACACAACCCTTTTAACATAAATAATAACTAAACAATTACAAGACTTTACATAAAACATGACATAGGAAATCCTTGAACTTAAGGATCCCTTTCCTTAAGCTTGACAATCACATATCAAGCCTTCACCTTAGAGACATCCTTTAAGCATACATAACCTACACTTTGTGTAAAAAGGTGAAGAAGAATGGTGTTAGTACAAGAATGCACTAAGTATGGCAACCATGCAAAAACATGCATTTAAAAAGGGACATTTCACTTTGAAACCATGCATCATGCCTTTTTGTAAAAACATCATAAAACTTTGATACTATAAGCATTATACAATTCACATACTTCATTTAGGCATATACAATAGTTACAACATCACATAAAACCATACATTACATTTAAGGCACATTTATGATCACTTTACAGTAACCTCTTTCATTCACAGTAAGCTCATCTCATTTACAGTAAAACCATTTTCGTTTACAGTAAGCTCTTTTCTTCTTAACTCCTTCTCCAAAGTAATCCATTTAGTGATACTTGGTGCAATGTATAGATAATGTCCCATTACACTATCCACACTCAAGCATAACCTTAAGGCCACAAGGTAATCATACATATAACCTTCATTAATCATTAAACATATATACATATACATAGAGGCATAGCTTATCATGATAATACAAACTTCACATATAACTCAACATAATGCATAAACCTCATATAAGACTTAATCCAAGACATCATGTAAGTCAACACTACCAATAACATCATTCTAGGCAATAGTCAACAACACATACCTTGACTTCACTTCATAAAACATCATAGAACCCTACTCATAATCTCATTCTAAGTCTACTAGTGCAATGTACATGTGAAGTCCCATATCCTCATACATACTAAGTAAACCTACAAGGAGACTACAAGCCTTATCATGTTCTTCATACATCAACCATGATACTATAGTCAACTTCATACATGCTAAGTAAGACCTTCATCATATAGACTCCTTAGGACTCATACCATGCATTTCATCACAACAAGTAGAGGACACTACAATGTCATGCATAAGAAACATAAACATGATCATATACATAAGAACACATCCCTAGAACTCCCTTCAAGAGCTACTTGTGCAATGCATAGGTAAAGTCCCATACCCTCACCTACACTAAAAAACTTCCCTTAGGTTATCCTAGTTAGGGTCCACTTGTTTTCTTCCATTGTCCATTTTACTTTAGGGAAACTATAGCCTTAACTGACACTAAGACCACGGGTGCTAACATGGAATTTGGTGTTGTAGAACCTTACACCAAGGGAAGGTGATCTACCTTGCCAAAGTAGAACATTAACAACATGCTAGCATATTGGGTGATATCCCTTGCTAGATCCTATGAGGCAAACATAGTTTATGGAACTTGGAGGCATATATGGAAATATCACTCTATGCCCTTTGGGACATGAGGCTATCCACCTCATGAGGATTATGGTGAACCTACCTTCCCACATTGGGAAGGGACACCCTCATCTTCAAGTTCACTCGGTGCTAAGCTAAGTTCCCTTTATTGAAAAGCCTTTATTAACATTACTTTATAAAAGTAGGATTTAGGAGATTGACTCCCCATATGCTTAGATCATAGGTCATAGATGAGAGAATCCTTTGATCAATCTAAATCATGTGAGAAAACCTTTCACATGGACATAGTATATTGAAGCACCATCTAGTTTAGGAGACACTTGATAACACCTTTCAAGGCCCTCTATTGACTAGATCATCATACATGCATAATGGACATGTTTTCATGTGTGTGTGTATACATATATGTGAGCAAACCTTTCACATAAACACCCTTAGACCACATGTCACATCCATGGAGCACCCCCTAGACGTAACCGGCGTCGGCGTCCTCTTTGATGACTAAGACTAGCTTCTTGGCTTACATCATTACATTCATAGGTTAAAAATGCGGAAATTTTACAAACTTTTCATTACTTCTACAATGAGGTTTACATAGACCTCTACATACACATAATATTTATATCGAGTATACATAGATCCTTCGTATAGGAAGATTACTTAGTCTTCAACTTTTATTGCACATAGATATATAAAATATAACATAGTCTCAAATAGTCGTCTCATCTCATAACCATCTAAAAAGAGTGTAACAATTTGGGCCTAGCCCATACATCAATATAATAATGCCTCATATAGGCTACACAATATTTCGTACTCAAATGAAAAGGAAAGAACATAAGAGTCTAAAAACTAAAATAACTTCATAAGCTTGATAGTGACATTTTCCTCGGAAAGTGAGGACCTACGCAACTTGGATAATTGAGAATTCCAAGTCTTTTTCAAAGTCGTCTCAAAGAACTTCAACGGGAAACTAAAATGTTGGGGAAAAGGGAGAAAATGGGGTTAGTACACCACTTGTACTAAGTATGAGATCATATGCATACATATTATGAAATCATGCTAAAAAGGGACATTTCATTAAAACATGCTATTTTACCTTTAGAAAACCTTATGCACATTCAAGAAGAACATACCAATCAATAGGAAATATTCATTTAGTCATAGGCATGTACATCACAAGACCAACAATACAAAGTCTAGTCAAGTCAACATGCATATCATATAATTGAACACATAGTCAAGTAACTCTATCATCAAGTACTAACATCAACAAGCATGAATAAGAGTACATTTCAACATAACCAAAGCAAGATAATTACCCATGAACCCCTATTGAATCAACAAGTGCAATGACCAAGCAAAACCCCATAACCTTACTCGATCAAGTAACCCAACAAGGATCATGAGCAACATCCAACTTCTCATAGCATATCATTAAGAGTACACATCATCATTATTTTTACAATATAGACCAACACATATTCATAAGTGAAACCAATAAGCATATAGTATCAATAATGTGCAAGTTCATCATATACATATCATGTACCATTATAAGCATATACATACATAAAAACATCCTCCTAAGACTTCCTTCAAGGCTAACTAGTGCAATGTTTAGGTAGAGTCCCATACCCCTACCTAGAATAAGCTAAACCCCTTAGGTTATCCTAGTTAGAGTTCATTCCTTTAATTCATTTTCACCTATTTGGGAACATCTTGCCTTATCCGACATAGACCACATGATCTAATGTTGAATCCGGTGTCATAGAACCCTACACCGGACTACTTGCCAAGGTAGTACCAAAACATGAACATAGCAACTACGTAGATCCACTAGCTAGTATTCCTATTGGGGAAACATAGTTCAAGAACTAGGAAATATAGTTGGGACCATCTTTATGATACATGCATTATAGTCTCCAATCTCAAGAGTACATTAGTGATCCTACCTTTCCTATGTGGGAAGGGACTCTCCTCACTCTAGTTCACTCGGTGCTAAGATAGAGTCCCTTTTGAAAGACTTTAATACCTTTATTATTCATCATAGCTTAATGTAGGTCGTAGGGTCTATTCCTTGTATAATAATCATCATCATCATAGCTCAATAAGAATTGCATGAGTATAGGCTTTTTATTACAATTCATATAAGTGAGGTTAGTACATTTACATATCACTTCATAATAAGGCACATTTGTAAATCATCACCATCCTTATAACATTTACATCTTAGCCAACACCTCACAAACCATAGTCAAGACATTTCAATTCAACATCATACCAACCCTATTCATCCTAATACAAGGCATACTTCAATACAACATCATGACTTAATCACAATTAACCATAATTGAAGTAAAGAATAGGGATCACAAGACTTACCACGTCTCTTTCATAATTTATCATCAAGGTATTACCATCAACCCCTAACTCAATCCAACAAGGGTATAATATCATCACATATCAATAACCAACATGATAACAAAGTCAGTTGAGTCACTACATCACAATCCATTACTAGTTCATAGCTTAAGATAAGAGACTTAGGTCAATTCCATAATATACTTCATACCCTAAATCAATTACTCAAGAACTAGCATGATAGGACCATAATTGACCCTAATCTATTCATAATTGATACAATAAAATCATGTAGTAGTAATTCAACCAATAACTAATTCAATTGAACCAACATTACATAATTCATATCAAGATCACAACCTAGGGTTAAGGGGAATAGGTCATCTTCTACAAACTATACCAATCCATCAAGATACAACATAATTGAGTTAAATACATGTTAATCTATTCATAATATCCAAAAGAAATCATCAACAAATCAATTCATAAGATCAATTTCGAAACTGGAAAGAACCCAATTGAAAACTTAACTTTTGAAATCAATTTGATGGAACCCTTTGAGGAAAGAGGTCTCAAAGGTGAAAGGAATCCCATAACTTACTAATTGATGAGGATTGATGGAGAAATTCGACCCTTTGCAGCCCTTGAACCCACCCCTAGCTTGGTCTTCAATGGAGTTCTTCAACTAGAGAGAGAGAAAGAAGAGAGAAGGAAGAGAGTTTGGGTTTGTGAATTATGAGAGCTTAGGTTAGTCTAATTATCTTAGGGGCTTTATATAGGTGGTTAAATAACTTAATTAGACCTCCCCTAACCTCAATTAACCTCCTAACTAAGCCAACTGATTAAATGAATTAATTCAAATCGTGCGGCAAAACACAGACCTCACAGACGACACCACAATCGACGGATCATGTATTCATCGACGGGTACTGTGCACCTCCGACTATGCAAAAGAGGCCCTTAAAGAATTTGGCTAAGTGTCCATCGACTAAGGAAATCGACGACTCGTCGATTGGAGCACGATCCGTCTGTGGCATCCGTTGGTGACACTGTCTATTGACAGCTTTTTGTCACTTTTGCAAGGGTCCTCCTCAAGGGCCCTTAGTTGGTCCTTGGGGAGTCGTTCCCAGACGTTTCGACTATGAACTAACTCCAATACGTGGTAGACACCCTTCCACCAATTTTCATCATTTTCTGACACATAAAACCTAGTCAAATAGGCTAAGGCACGCTAGTACCTCACTGAACTAGTTTTCGTTCATCATGGACGTTCTTTGACGTTTTGATTCCTAAACTTCCTAAATGACTTACGTATATTAAAATAGACCTTAAAACAGTGTCTAAACCTTTTGAAACTTAGGTTAGGCTCTAGAACACGTCTTAGATTTTCAAAGTGTTACATTATACCTTAGGAACATTCATCCCCGAATGACACTAAAATCTCTTGACCAACAACAATACATGACAACATGAGTTACAACTTCAATCATGACATTTACACACGGCAATTCAAAACTTCAATTACCACACAAGGCTCAACATCACTTTATGAGGAATATCCTTCTCAGAACAGCAAGAGCTCAACATATCATATA
Source organism: Solanum sitiens (assembly GCA_016801875.1). NCBI lineage: Eukaryota > Viridiplantae > Streptophyta > Magnoliopsida > Solanales > Solanaceae > Solanum > Solanum sitiens. The sequence continues at coordinate 1,369,168 of JABWTJ010000307.1, read as the reverse complement.
TGAGTCAATTATGCCAAAGTTCATCTTACGAACAAGATACATATCATTTCATAAAGATTCACCATATCAAAATGCACAACATAACTCAAAACAAGAAGAATTGCAAATTTTCAAGTCAATATGCACAATTTCACTGTAACTTACTGTAATGGCACCTTAAATGCATATTTTTGCAAAACATCACCAAATATCAAGCAATTTAAATTTTTAGTCATTATTTTCATTATTAATAGGAATAACTAACCTTAGTTATCAAATAGATGAGGGTAATGGGACTTCATGTCAGCCTCGGCCTACCATGTGACACCCTCAACTAAGTGATTCTTCCATAACACCTTTACGGAAGTCACCTCCTTGTTCCTTAACATATTTACTTGCCTATCAAGGATTTGAACCAGAACCTCCTCATAGGAGAGGTTATCCATCACACCAAGACCCTCAATAGGAAGGATAGAATCGGATCATCGATATACTTCTTAAGCATAGAAACATGGAAAACTGGATGAACCAAAGCCAATTCACTAGGCAACTTCAACTCATATTCCACCTTACCAATCTTTTGCAAGATTTCATAGGGACCCACATAACGAGGACTCAACTTTCCTTTCTTTCCAAATCTAACCACCCCTTTCATAGGCAAAATTTTCAAGTACACTTTATCACCTTCTTCAAAGTCTAATTCCCTTCTCCTATGATCGTCATAAGACTTTTGCCGATTATTGGCTATTTTCAAGCGATTCCTTATGATATGAACCTTCTCCAAAGTCTTATAAATAAATTTGGACCCAAAAGTGAAGACTCACCCACTTCAAACCATTCAATTAGAGATCTACATTTCCTACCATACAAGGCTTCATAAGGAGCCATAGATATAGATGAATGGTAGCTAATTTTAAGCAAACTCCACCAAAGGCAAATGATTATCCCAATTTCCCTTGAAATCAATTATACAAGCTCTAAGAATATCCTCAAGGGTTTGAATAGTACGCTTCGCTTGACTATCCGTTTGGGGATAAAAAGCGGTGCTCAACTTCACCTTGGTACCCAACCCTTCTTGGAATGACCTCCAAAACCTAGATGTGAATTGTACACCCCTATCCGATATGATGGATAACGAATACCATGACGACACACAATCTCATATATGAAGATCGTTGCATAATCTTCCGCCGAATAGGTAGACTTGACGGGAATAAAATGAGCGGATTTGGTCAACCTATCCACAACCACCCATATAGAGTCATATTGCTTTATTGTCCGAGGCAAACCTACCACAAAATCCATATTAATGTCTTCCTACTTCCAAGTAGGAACTTGGATTTCTTGAAGTAAACCACCTGGCTTTTGGTGTTCGGCTTTCACTTGTTGGCAATTTGGACACATAGGTACAAACTCCGCTATGTCCTTCTTCAACCTTCCCACCAAAACACTTCCCTAAGGTCATGATACATCTTTGTAGAACCCGGATGAATGGAGTAACGGGACCCATGAACTTCCTCAAGAATCCGGTTCCTCAAACCATCTACATTGGGAACACACAACCTTCCTTGATACCTAAAGACACCATCCCCCCCTAAGGAGAATGAATCATTAATAAGCTTGCTAAGAACCGATTCCTTCAACTATATCAATGGTTGATCAAGATGTTGTTTGGACTTCACCTCAACTACCAATACTCGGGGTTATGATGGACCATAAAACCACCATTCAGAGAATCTTCCAACCTAACACCCAATCTAGCCAACCTTTGAACATCTTTCACTAGGTCTTTCTTGGCTTCCTCTACATGAGACACACTACCCATGGTCATACGACTTAGAGCATCCGCAACCACATTGGCCTTGCTGGGGTGATAGAGACCACTCATGTCGTAATCTTTCAACAATTCCAACCACCTTCTTTGTCGGAGATTCAACTCCTTTTGAGTAAACATATATTGGAGACTCTTGTGGTCGGTATACACATCAACATGGAAACCATACAGATAATGCCTCCATATTTTCAAAGCAAATACCACGGCCGCTGACTCAAGATCATGAGTTGGATAGTTCCTCTCATGTATCTTAAGTTGTGTAGAAGCATAGGCTACTACTTTCCCATTATGCGTAAGCACACACCCTAAACCCACTCGGGATGCATCACAATATACGACGAAGCCCTTGGTACCCTCCGATAAAGTCAATACCTGAGCGGAAGTAAGCCTATCCTTCAAGATTTGGAAGCTTCTCTCACTTGCCTCCGACCATTCAAATTTCTTACTCTTTTGGGTCAAAGTAGTCAAGGGAGACACAATGGACGCAAAACCATCCACAAACCTCCGATAATAACCTGCTAGACCCAAGAAACTCCTAATGTCGGTTGGAGTCAATGGTCTAGGCCAATTCTTGACCGCCTCGGTCTTCCTTGGATCAACCTCAACTCCCTCACTAGAGATGATATGACCAAGAAACGCCACCGACCTCAACCAAAACTCACATTTTCTATACTTGGCAAATAATTGGTTCTCCTTAAGCACTTGTAACACCACCCTCAAATGGTCCATATGATCACCCTGATTTTTTGAATATACCAAGACGTCGTCAATGAAGACAATGACAAATGAATCTAGGTAACTTTGAAACACTCTATTCATAAGATCCATGAATGCCGCCGGGGAATTAGTGAGACCAAAGGACATTACTAAGAACTCATACTGACCATATCTAGTCTGAAATGCCGTTTTTGATATATCCTCACCTCTCACCCTAAGTTGGTGATATCCCGATCTCAAGTCAATCTTAGAAAAGTAGCTTGTCCCTTGGAGTTGATCAAACAAGTCGTCAATCCAAGGGAGAGAATACTTGTTCTTAATAGTGACTTTATTGAGTGGGCGATAATCAATGCACATTCAAAGGGACCCATCCTTCTTTTTCAAAAACAAAACCGAAGCACCCCATGGATAAATACTAGGTCAAATGAATCCCTTGTCTAGTAAGTCTTTGAGTTGAGCCTTCAATTCTTTCAATTCGGCCGGATCCATCCTATAAGGAGGAATTGAAATGGGATTTGTATCCGGTAACATGTCAATACCAAAATCGATTTCCCCTCGGGAGGAATACCGGGGAGATCATTAGGAAAGACCTCCGAAAATTCTCTCACTACGGGGACCGACTCAATGGGAGCAATTCGGAGTCTAAATCTTGGACTCTTACTATATGGTATGAACACCCTTTAGAGATAATTTTACAAGCTTTCGAACAAGAAATGATACGACCTCTAGGAATAGAATTTCCCCCCTTCCACTCTAAAATGGGCTAATTTGGAAAGTCGAACTTCACCACCCTTGTTCTACAATCTATAGAGGCAAACCAAGCATGCAACCAATCCATACCCAATATGACTTCAAAATCAAACATATAAAGTTCTACTAGTTCAACATAAGTAACTCTATTGGGCAACATTACAGGACAATTTCTATACACCCTCTTTACAACAACCGACTCACCCACCGGGGTAGACACCATTAAAACGGGTTGAAATTTGAGATTGAATTGGGCTCAATTGAGAATTCTCCTCAAATGGGTTAAGCTTGAATGGGTTGAGATTGAACCCAATTCAAAATTATCTTGAGCCCAACCCTTAAAATTCTGGGCGGGTTGGGCTGGTTATATATGTTTGGATTCATTTTTGACACCCCTACATCAATACAATAATTCCTTATATAGGCTACACAATATTTCGTACTCAAATGAAAAGGAAAGAACATAAGAGTCTTAAAACTAAAACAACTTCATAAGCTTGATAGTGGCATTGCCCTCGAAAAGTGATGACCTACCCAACTTGGATAATAGAGAATTCCAAGTCTTCTTCAAAGTCGTCTCAAAGCCCTTCAACGACCGGAAGCTAAAATGTTGGGGAAAAGGGAGAAAATGGGTTTAGTACACCACTTGTACTAAGTATGAGATCATATGCATACATATTATGAAATCATGCTAAAAAGGGACATTTCATTAGAACATGCTATTTTACCTTTAGAAAACCTTATGCACATTCAAGAAGAACATACCAATAAATAGGACATATTCATTTAGTCATAGACATGTACATCACAAGACCAACAATACAAAGTCTAGTCAAGTCAACATGCATATCATATAATTGAACACATAGTCAAGTAACTCTATCATCAAGTACTAACATCAACAAGCATGAATTAGAGTACATTTCAACATAACCAAAGCAAGATAATTACCCATGAACCCTTATTGAATCAACAAGTTCAATGACCAAGCAAAGCTCTATAACCTTACTCAATCAAGTAACCCAACAAGGATCATGACCAACATCCAACTTCTCATACCATATCATTAAGAGTACATATCATCATTATTTAACAATGTACACCAACACATATCATAAGTGAAACCAATCAACATATAGTGTCAACAATGTGCAAGTTCATCATATACATATCATGTACCATTATAAGCATATACATACATAAGAACATCCTCCTAAGACTTACTTCAAGGCTAACTAGTGCAATGGTTAGGTAGAGTCTCATACCCCTACCTAGAATAAGCTAAACCCCTTAGGTTATCCTAGTTAGAGTTCATTCCTTTAATTCATTTTTACCTTTTTGGGAACATCTTGCCTTAACCGACATAGACCCTCTTTATGATACATGCATTATAGTCTCCAATATCAAGAGTACATTAGTGATCCTACCTTTCCTATGTGGGAAGGGACTCTCCTCACTCTAGTTCACTCGGTGCTAAGATAGAGTCCCTTTTGAAAGACTTTAATACCTTTATGATTCATCATAGCTTAATGTAGGTCGTAGGGTCTATCCCTTGTATAATCATCATCATCATAGCTCAATAAGAATTGCATGAGTATAGGCCTTTCATTACAATTCATATAAGTGAGGTTAGTACATTTACATATCACTTCATAATAAAGCACATTGGTAAATCATCACCATTCTTATAACATTTACATCTTAGCCAACACCCCACAAACCATAGTCAAGACATTTCAATTCAACATCATACCAACCCTATTAATCCTAATACAAGGCATACTTCAATACAACATCATGACTTAATCACAATTAACCATAATTAAAGTAAAGAATAGGGATCACAGGACTTACCAAGTCTACTTCATAATTCATCATCAAGGTCTAACCATCAACCCTTTAACTCAACCCAACAAGGGTATAATATAATCACATATCAATAACCAACATGATAACAAAGTCAATTGAGTCACTACATCACAATCCATTACTAGTTCATAACTTAAGATAAGAGACTTAGGTCAATTCCATAATATACTTCATACCCTAAATCAATTACTCAAGAACTAGCATTATAGGACCATAATTTACCCTAATATATTCATAATTGATACAATAACATATCTAGTAACAATTCAACCAATAACCAATTCAATTGAACTAACATTACTCAATTCATATCAAGATCACAACCTAGGGTTAAGGGGAATAGGTCATCTTCTACAAACTAGACCAATCCATCAAGATACAACATAATTGAGTTAAAATACATGTTAATCTATTTATAATATGCAAAAGAAATCATAAACAAATCAATTCACAAGATCAATTTTGAGATTGGAAAAGACCCACTTGAAAACTCAACTTTTAAAATCAATTTGATGGAACCCTTTGAGGAAAGAGGTCTGAAAGGTGAAAGGAATCCCACACCTTACTAATTGATAAAGATTGATGGAGATATTCGACCCTTTTCAGACCTTGAACCCACCCATAGCTTGGTCTTCAATAGAGTTCTTCAACTAGAGAGACAGAAAAAAGAGAGTTTGGGTTTGTGAATTATGAGAGCTTAGGTTAGTCTAATTAGCTTAGAGGCTTTATATAGGTGGTTAAATAATTTAATTAGACCTCACCTAACCCCTAATTAACCTCCTAACTAATCCAACCAATTAAATGAATTAATTCAAAATGTGTAGCAAAACACAAACCTCATAGACGACACCACGATCGATGAATCGTGTGTCCATCGACGGGCACTGTGCACCTCCGTGCTGCACATCCTTCGATCAGTTCAGAGACTATGAAAAAGAGGCCCTTCAAGAATTTGTCTAGGTATCCATCGACTGAGGCAATCGATGCCCCGTCGATTAGACCATGAGCCGTTTGTGGCATCCGTTGGTGACACTGTCCATTGATAACTTTTTGTCACTTTTGCAAAGGTCCTCCTCAAGGGCCCTTAGTTGGTCCTTGGGGAGTCGTGCTCGGACATTTAGACTATGAACTAACTCTAATACGTGGTAGACACCCTTGCACCAATTTTCATCATTTTCTGACTCCTAAAAGCTAGTCAAATAAGCTAAGGCACGCTAGTACCTCATTGAACTAGTTTCCGGACGTCATGGACGTTATTTGACGTTTTGATTCATAAACTTCCTAAATGACTTATATACATTAAAATAGACCTTAAAACAGTGTCTAAACCTTTTGACACTTAGGTTAGGCTCTCGAACACGTCTTAGATTTTCAAAGTATTACACCACACATGTTCATACTTTACTTCATTCATGCATAAGTGTATAGGTGTAACTATATGATTAATCCTTTCATATAAACACATTTAGACACTATGCATATTCATAACATACTCATGCATTCATACTCATGTACATAGATAACAACCTAGGAACTATCCTATCAAGGCACACATGTGCAATGCATAGACAAGGTCCCATACCCTTGTCCATACTAGTACACCTATCAAGTCATCCTAGTTAAGGGATACATAACTTACTTCATAGACATATACTTTACATGCATAGTAGTAGACATTAGTGCATAAGAAAATGTCCTTTCATTAGACACCATGAACCTATACTACTTATAAGCATGCATGAGGTGTGAGTGTGTGCACATTGGCTAACATGATCACATAATCGCTATCAACATCACATTGAGGCAGCCACCCTCTTAAGGTCATAGAGCACATTAAAGCATAGACCACACATCACATACTAGCATAGGAGACCAGACAACTTCAACATTTGCATTCAAAACTCTTAACCTTAGCTAATCACACATTCATATAGGGGTACATAGGTAGGGGTAATTAACCATTATTACTTCATCAATGGAAGCACCAAAACCTCACCCTAACATAGTCATCCACATGCTTATAACATTAGCAATACAATAGATCATAAACTATAATAAAAGACTAGGAATGCTTCACATAGTGTGATCATCACAACCACACACTCATATAACATCAATTTGCCTTCAAGGCCATGATCAACACGTATATAGATTGAAATGAAGTAAGCACTGCCACCATAAGTGGACCATACCACACAATGCCATACATGACCAATATAACTAGCAATTTTATAGGAAAGTAGAGGAATAGAGCAATCTTACCAAATCTCCCTTGATTTGATAATCAATGATCAATAATCATAATTCATCAATAATATAAATATAGGGCAGTAGATAAAAGTATCTTAACATAGACGAAATCATGCTTCATTTACTATAGGATCGAGATCACATTGGTTACACTACATTAGCAATCTATAGAAAGTGGAAGAACATAGGTCAACCTTACCAAATCTTCTAACATTGATACATATTGATCAATTACACATAATTCACCATAAATATACATAATAGGCAGTAGAAATAGATAATTCAACATGCTAGTTTCATAATTCTATCAACATAGAGTCAAGATCACAATGCTCATAATATTGGCTAATTTAAGAATTGGAAGGAACATGGGTTCATCATGATATTGGATTGGAATTCACTTTAAAATCAGTACATAAACATCAATTCATCATAAGCATGCTTTTGAAATCAATTTGAGAAAGAACCCATGGCTAGATTGAAAGATAGAAGGTTTGATCATGAATTCTCATTGAAAACATTGGAAGGAACTCCTTAGAAGAAAGGTTGACTAAGGATGAAGGATCACCATACCTCATTTTACAATAAAACCATGAAAACTTGATGAATAAACCAACACAATCCAATCTAAAATCTGTTCTTGAGCTTTATCTCCAATGGAGGTTTCTAGAGAGGTTTGGTTTTGAGAGGGAAGTCTAATTTTTGAAGAGTGAATTGGGTATGGGATTTTGATTTTAATAACCAACTTAATATACCTAAAAATATCTAAGTTAATCGCCTAGGGTCAAGTTAGGACGTGGGGTGAATTTCCCATTCACCCGTTAATGAAACAGTTTGCCTGGCAGCTAAATGTAGGTTGCATCGATGCCCAAGAATGACCCAATAGACCCATCAATGGGCCGTACTGGCAACCGTCGTTTGGGTCTGAGGGTTGTCATTTTGCTTGATCTTTCCCCAAGATAAGTACGGAATGACTCCTCCCCATCGAAAGGGCGCCAACAAGCCTACATGCCGTCGTTCCTTGGCGTCATTTGACACTACCAAGGCAGTGTTTGGGGTCCTTCTTGAGGGCCTTTTGCGGGGCCCTTGGGGAGTCGTACCCAGAAGTTTCCAACGTAAATACACTCATATAAAATTTAAGAACCTTCAATATAAATTTCAACCAAAACAAACACGTAAAACATGTCAAGACACACCAAGATGCACATGCACGTCTCAAGGCTAACTTTCAAATGAAATCGGACGTTCTTTGATGTTTGACCTCCAAATGACTTCAAATTATGCATGCATACTGTAAAACACTTAATTATAATATTTTGAACCTTATTAAACACATGTGAGGCTCTAAGCACCTTAATTCATTTTGAAGGTCTTTACAATGATAATACAAGTTTGAGGATGGTTTCTCTTGTGTGCCTTAGATGATAAGATAATGATATGTTGATCTCAGTAATGATGGTTTGTTATGAAAGGAAGTTCTCATCCTATACCTAATGAGCTAAATGACTTGCTAAATAAGGGGATAGTTCTCTATGACTTATATTAAGATATGATTGAGTAAGAATGACTTAATGGCATTTCCAAAAAGGGACTTTAGCTTAGCACTGAGTGAACTTGATAATTAGAGGTGTTCACTCCCCATAGAAGGGAGATTCACCAAAAATTCTCATGATATGAGGGCTCCAATTGTTGCTAGGTATGTACAGGATTCAATATATATCTCATAGTTCCTTAACTATGTTGCCTCCATAGGAATACTAGCTAGCGGATCCACCTAGAATGGTATGTTCATGTTTTGGTCCTAACTTGGCAAGTAGACCACCGCTTTAGGTTTAGGGTTTCATGACACCAGATTCCATGTTTAACTCACATGGTCTATTTTCGGTGAAGACGATTGTTCCCAAAAGTAAAATGAAAGTAATAAAGAGAACTCTAACTAGGGTGACGTAAGGAATTATACTTAGTGTAGGTAGGGGTATGAGACTCTACCTATACATTGCACTGATTGACCTTGAGGGAAGTCCTAGGAGGTTGTTGTTATGTTCTTATTACTTGAATGATATGCATATGTTGACTTTACATGTTGATGATCCTATATGATGTTAGTTTCATTTTTGAACATGGTATTAGCCTATAGTGCTATATATGATGATGAATACTCATGATGCTATGTTATATGAAGTATGCCATTACTTATGGTCTCTTTCCTTGTTTGCTTGACTATGTGGGGTTATGAGACTTCACATAGGCATTTCACCTGTAGGCTTGGGAAGGGGTTGTGAGTAAGGGTCTTTTGCGATGTGATGATATGAAACCTTGTATATGATATATTGTCATGACATTATATTGAAGTGGTTATGCTTATATGATCTTGATATAATGCTAGTCATGCTGGTATGATCTTATGTTGATAATATCCATGGTGACTTGACTTTATCATGATATTGATCTTGTATTGAATATGGACTTGTATTGAGTGATGTTATGTCTAATGGCTTGAATGTGTTCCTAATTATGCATGAAAGCTTATAAAAGTGATTTAGCATAGTTTTGAACTAAATGTCCCTTTAAGCATGATTTCAATCTGTGATGTGCATATGTTTCCATACTTAGTATATGTGGTTGTACTAACCTATATTCTTCCTTTTTCCCATACAATGTAGGTTTGGGCCGTTGAGGTATCAAGGTCGCTTGCAAGAAGACTTGGACTTTTCCCCAAGTTTTGGTAGGTCCTCTAGTTCGAGGATGGTGCCACGTACTCTACCTTAGTAGTATTGTTATATTCTAAAGACATTCATTTCTCTCTTATTGTTAAAGATATTGTTGTAAGTCCTATGTGGCTATAATGGATTTGTAGAAGGGCTATGCCCAAATGTTCTACTTTGTTTTAGATGGTTTAATGTGAGACAATATTATTAGACTAAATCCTCATATGTTGGTTATATTGTCTAAATGAGAAGCCTATGTAAGCTTCCTATGCGAGGAGTCTAAGTAAACTCCATAAGTAGTATGTGAGAGGTCTATGTAAATCTCAATATGTAAAAAGTTTTAAATTTCCCCCTTTTTAACCTATTTTATGTTCTGACGATTGCTAAGAGGCTTGTTTAAGTCCTCTCCGAGGACGATGACGCCGGTTACGTCTGGGGGTGCTCCCCGGTCATGACAAACTTGGTATTAGAGCATGAGGTTGAAGTAATCTTAGGATTGATGTCTCACTAAATAACGTCTACGTAGAGTTTTGTTCATGGTTGTGAAGAGCGCTACACTTATGAATGAGAGGTTATGTGACGCTTAGGAATTCTCACTTATTGGTAATCTTGGAAGTCATATCTTAAGAAAGGAAACTCTATGTGTCCCTATTACTTCTAAACTTTTCTTGTTGATTAGGAGATGAATAAGAGAAGGAAAACCGCAAGGAGAGCGGAGGAAGATTTGGCTAATGAGGGAGTTCATCCCCGAGAGAACCAAGCCCCTCCACAAGGCAATCAAGTTACCCCACAAGACCAAGCTCCGATCATTCCTCCACAAATGACGGATGGAGAGATAAGGTCGGATTTTCTAACCTTGGCTCAATCTATGACTACCCAAGCTCAAGCAGTAGCAACTCAAGCTCAAGCCATGACGGCTCAAGCAATTAGGGAGGTTAGACTCCGTGTTCAACAAAATACTAGTACCATGGCTTCTTGGTTGAGGGACTTCACAAAGATGAGCCCTCGTATGTTCTTTGGGTCTAAGGTGAATGAAGAACCCCAAGATATTCTTGATGAGTTATATAAGATCCTATATGGTATTGGGGCGAGTTCAAATAAAAAGCCCAAGCTAGCTTCCTATCAACACAAGGATGTGGCTCAAACTAGGTATACCCAGTGGGGAGATAATAAGGCCTTGAAAGCGGGTCCTATAACTTGGGAGGTGTTTAGAAGGGATTTTCTTGATAGGTTCTTTTCAAAGGAGAAAAGGGAGGCTAAGGTGCAAGAATTCATAAACCTTTATCAAGGAGGTATGAGTGTGAAAGATTACTCCTTAAAGTTCACTAAATTGTCCAAGTATGCTCCTTCCGTGGAATCTAATTCTAGGGATGAGATGAGCTACTTTGTGACGAGAGTATCCGATGACCTAGTTGAAGATTGTCGTTCGGCAATGCTACATGATAATATGGATATCCCACGTTTGATGTTTCATGCTTAACAAGTTGAGTAGACTAGATTCAATAGGAAGAATAGGGAGTTTAGGAGGGCCAAGTCTTATGAGGGAGGTACTCCCAAGGGTAGGCTTGAAATTCAAGACAAGCCTAGGTTCAAGAAGAGGGTATCCAACCAAGTTCCTTCATATTTCCCTAAGGCTAACAAGGATAGGGTGTATAACCCTAAGTCCCAAAAGGGAAGAAGTGGAAACTCACCTACTGAGAAACCTACTTGTGCCAAATATGGTAAGAAGCATAGGGGTGAATGCTTGGTGGGAACTGGAAATTGATTTGCTTTTGGAAAAGAGGGCCATAAGGTTAGGGATTACCATAATGTGAGGAGTCAAGAGAAAGGGAGTGGTCAAGCTCAAGCAAGTGGTCCTACTTCCGATGCTCCAATGAGGAACCACTTTTATGCTCTCCGCTCTAGGGGTGAGCAAGAGGAATCTCCCGATATGGTCACCGGTATGTTACAAGTCTTCTCTACTGATGTTTATGCTTTACTTGAACCCGGTGCTACATATCATTTGTAACTCCTCTAGTAGCTAAAAGTTTGATGTTCTACCCGATGTTTTGATTGAACCATTTTCGGTTACAACCTAGTGGGTGACTTCATTGTGGATAGAAGAGTCTTCAGGAGTTGTCCTATATCTTTGCATAATAGAGTTACATGGGTGGATTTTGTAGAGCTTGATATTGTTTATTTTGATATCATTTTGGGAATGGATTGGTTGCATGCTTGAATTGCTTCCATTGATTGTCGAACAAGAGTGGTTAAGTTCAATTTTCCTAATGAACCCGTCTTAGAGTGGAAGGAGGGTAACTCAATTCGTAGAGGTTAAATTATTTCTTGTCTAAAGGCTTGTAAAATGATCTCTAAGGGGTGTCTTTACCATATTGTGAGGGTTAAAGATCTAGAGTCCGACATTTCTCCTATAGAGTCGGTCCCCGTAGTGAAGGACTTTCCAGAAGTCTTTCCCGATGACTTGTCCGAAATTCCTCCCGAGCGGGAAATAGACTTGGTATTGACTTACTACCGGATACAAATACCATTTCAATCCCTCCTTACCGGATGGCTCCGGCGGAGTTGAAAGAGCTAAAACTTCAACTCAAAGACTTATTAGGTAAGGGTTTTATTCAACCTAGTATTTCACCATGGGGAGCTCCAGTGTTATTTGTTAAGAAGAAGGATGGGTACCTTAGGATGTGCAATGATTATCGTCAACTCAATAAGGTCACCATTAAGAACAAGTATCCTCTCCCTAGGATTGACGACTTATTTGATCAACTCCAAGGGGCAAGCTACTTTTCTAAAATTGACACCAACTATTTGCCAAGTCCTTAAGGAACACCACGATCTATAATTTCAAGTCCTTAAGGAACACCAACTATTTGCCAAGTATAGTAAGTGTGAGTTTTGGTTGAGATCGGTGGCGTTTCTTGGTTATATTATCTCAAGTGAGGGTATAGAGGTTAACCCAAAGAAAACCGATGCGGTTAAGAATTAGCCTAGACCATTGTCTCCAATCAACATTAGAAGTTTCTTGAGTTTAGCCGGGTACTATAGGATGTTTGTGGATGGGTTTGCATCCATTGCTTCTCCTTTGACTACCTTGACCCAAAAGAGTGTTAAATTTGAGTGGTCGGAGGCATGTGAAAGAATCTTCCAAATTTTGAAAGATAGTCTTATCTCAGCTCTTGTGTTGACTTTACCAGAGGGTACCAAGGGTTTTGTGGTATATTGTGATGCTTCCCGAGTGGGTTTAGGTTCCTTATGCAACATGGGAAAGTAGTAGCCTATGCCTCTAGACAAGTCAAGGTGCATGAGTTGAATTATCCAACTCAGTATCTTGAATTAGTGGTCATAGTGTTTGCTTTAAAAATATGGAGGCATTACTTGTATGGTGTTCGTGTGGATGTGCGGACTATAAGAGTCTTCAATATGTGTTCACTCAAAAGGATTTAAATCTCCGACAAAGTAGATGGTTGGAATTATTAAAAGATTACAACATGAGTGTTCTCTACCACCCCGGTAAGGCAAATATGGTTGCGGATGCTCTAAGTCGTATGACCATGGGCAGTGTGTCTCATGTAGAAGAAGGTAAGAAACACCTAGTGAAAGATGTTCATAGGTTGGATTGATCGGGTGTTCGGTTGGAAGATTCTCCAAATGGTGGTTTTATGGTTCATAATAACTCCGAGTCATCTTTAGTAGTTGGGGTGAAGTCTAAGCAACATCTTGATCCACTATTGATGGAGTTGAAGAAATCGGTACTTAGCAAGTTCAATGAGTCATTCTTTCGGGGGGGGGGGATGTTATGCTTAGGTACCAAGGTAGATTGTGTGTACCAAATGTTGATGATTTGAGGGGAAAAATTAGAAGAAGCTCATGGTTCCCGATATTGTATTCATTCGGGTGCCACCAAAATGTATCGTGATTTTAGAGAGGTATATTGGTGGGATGGATTGAAAAGGGACATAGCGGAGTTTGTAGCTAAGTGTCTAATTGCTAACAAGTTAAATCCGAGCCTCTAAAGTTGAGTTGATTGACTCAAACAATGGAAGTTCCAACTTGGAAGTGGGAAGAAATAAATGTGGACTTTGTTTTTGGGTTGCCTCGAACCCGGAGACGAAATGACTCAATTTGTGTTATAGTGGATAGATTGACAAAATTCGCTCACTTTATCCCGTTAAGTCTACTTATTCGGCGGAGGATTATGCAAGAATATATATTGACGAGATAGTGATCTTGCATGGGATCCCTTTGTCCATCATATCGAATAGAGGTGCTCAATTCACTTCTCGTTTTTGGAGGTCTTTTCAGAAAGGGTTAGGTACTTAAGTGAAGCTTAGCACCGCTTTTCATCCCCAAATGGATGGTCAAGCAGAGCATACTATTCAAACCCTAGAATACATGTTAAGAGCTTGTTTTATAGATTTCAAAGGTAATTGAGACAATCACCTACCGTTGATTGAGTTCTCCTATAATAATAGCTGCCATTCGAGTATTTCCATGGCACCTTTTGAAGCACTCTATGGTAGACGATGTAGGTCTCCAGTTGGGTTATTTGAGGTTGGTGAGTCTTCACTCCTTGGTCCCGAAATAAGCTATGAAGCTTTGGAGAAGGTTCGGTCATAAGGGATAAGTTGAAAACATCCTAGAGTCAGAAAAAATCCTATGCCGACAATAGAAGAAGAGATCTTGAATTCGAAGTAGGTGATATGGTGTATTTGAAGATTTCACCTATGAAAGGGGTGATGAGATTCAGAAAAAAAGGGAAGTTAAGTCCCCCGTATGTGGGTCCCTATGAGGTTTTTCAATGGGTCGAAAAGGTTCCATATGAGTTGAAATTACCTAGTGAACTAAGTTCGGGTCATCCAGTATTTCATGTATCCATGATTAAGAAGTGTATTGGCGACCCCGTATCCATTCTCCCTATTGAAGGGCTAGGTGTGGATGAGAACCTTTCCTATGAAGAGGTTCCGGTGGAAATTCTAGATCGCCAAGTCAAGAAGTTGAGTAACAAAGAGGTGGCCTCATAAAAGTCCTATGAAGAAACCACCTAGTTGAGGGAGCAACATGGGAGGCCGAGGCCGACATAAAGTCCCGTTATCTTCATCTTTTTCCTCAAAATTCTAGCCAATGTTGAGTTTAGTAATAATCTTGTTGAAAAAAATGAATAAATTTGAATATGGCTTGCTTTGCTAAAATATGCATATTTATGGTTAAAGTTCATGTTAAAGTGAGTTTTCATGTGAAAAATACTCTTTTGCTTAACTTGCACTTATTTGTGTTTCGTGTATTGTTGCATTCATGAAATAGTATTGACAATGTTAATGTGTTTCGAAAGAAGGTTGGCATAAGTGACTTGATGATCATATTGAGTTCATGTTGATATTGAGAAGGTAGTTCCTCATGTTGTGATGATGATGCTATTTTATGTGGGAAATTGTGATTTGAGTTGCTATGTGTAAATTTCATGTTGTGTGTTGAATGGAGTTGTGAATTACTCCTTTGAGTTGTTACTCAATTTTTTTATATGTTGTTGCTTGGGTTGCTAGTGTTTAGTCTCCTAATTTCCCCTACAAAAGATTTTTAGTGTCATTTGGGGACGAATGTTCCTAAGGGGGAGATAATGTAACACTCTGAAAGTTTATGATCTAATCTATAGCCTCACATGATGAAATAATGCTTGTAACACTGTTTATAGGCCTAAAATAAAGTATTCAAAATATTTAGGAAGTGTTAGAGTCAAAACGTCAAGAAACATCCATGACGTCCGGTGAATTGTGAAATGTGCACTAGTGTGGCTTGGCATGTTTCATGGGGATTTAATAGTCGTAAATTAATGAAATTTGGTTGAAAGGTGTTAAACATATAGAGGAGTGTGTTTAGGGTCTAAACGTCTGGGTATGGCTCCCCAAGGACCACCTTCCAAGGACCCTTCAATTTGACCCCAAAGTTGTCAACTTGACAGTGTGCATCCACGAAGCCAATCGACGAGCTGTCGATTGATCGGCGCTCTATCGATGGATCCGTTGGATGGAACTTAGTAGTTTTTCAAAATGTCCAAAAAGCATAGCCTCTAAATCAAACAAAGGCTTGCTAGTATGGTGCCGTCGTTTGATCGATGCCCCATCGACGAGCAACTGTCGTTTGAGGGTCGAGTTTCACTACCAAATCTTTTAGTTAGTGACTTTAATAGTTAGTTGGTTAGTTAATTAATTAGTAGTTAGGGGATGGTTAATTAAGTTAGTTAAGTGAGAATATAAGACCTAAACCTAATTAAACTAACCCAACACCCACAATTCCAAACTCAAATTCTCAAACTTCTCTCTTCTTTCTCTCTCCCAAAGACCCCCATTGAAGACCAAGGTCCAAGCTTCACTAGGGATCCAAAGGAACACGTTTTAACCATAAATTCTCAAGTAAATCTTAAGGTATGGAAGCTCTTCACTCTTGGGACTCCTTTCCCCAAGAGGCTCTTTCAAATTGATTTCAAAACATGTCAAAAACATGGGTTTCTTTCCAATTTCGTGAATTATCTTTCAATTGGTTTTGATGTTGATTTCCTTTGATTATTAATGATAGATTATGAATGTTTATGGTTAATTTTTGTAATTATTAGTCCTTGTATTAGTTTTATGATAGAATCTATGAATTGAATCCTTTACCCTAACCCTAGTTATGAATTGGATTTGTAGATGATTAGGGTTGTTAGAATTGGTTATGTTATTGTTTAATTCACTCTATTATGATGATGATGAGTGAGTTATTGGATAATTGTGATGAATTGAGGGTGATATTCTTGATGAAGACAATAGAGGCTATTTGGTAAGACATTGTGATCTTGAATTCTTTACTTCAATAATGATGGATTATATTTGGTGATGATGTTGTGCAATTGAAGTATTATGTGTGATTAGATTAAGAAGATATGACATGATGAATATGATGGCATATTGTGATTATGTTGAATGTGAGATAATGGTATGTCTATGATAATGCAAGTTTGACGATGGTTTCTATTGTGTGCCTTAGATGATAAGATAATGATATGTTGATCTCACTAATGATGGTTTGTGATGAAAGGAAGTTCTCATCTATTCCTAATGAGCTAAATGACTTGATATATAAGGGGATAGTCCTCTATGACCTATATTAAGCTATGATTGATTAATAATGACTCAATAGTATTTCCAAAAAGGGACTTTAGCTTAGCACCGAGTGAACTTGACAATGAGAGGTGTTGACTCCCCATAGAAGGGAGATTCACCAAACATTCTCATGAGATGAGGGACCCAACTGCTACTTGGCATATAGAGGGTTCAAGACATATCTCCTAGTTCCTTAACTATGTTGCCTCTATAGGAATACTAGCTAGTGGATCCACCTAGAATGCTATGTTCATGTTTGGTCCTAACTTGGCAAGTAGACCACCTTCTTTCGGTGTAGGGTTTCACGACACTGGATTCCATGTTTATCTCACATGGTCTATTGTCAGTTAAGGTGATTGTTCCCCAAAGTAAAATGAAAGTAATAAAGTGAACTCTGGGTGAATTAAGGGGTTATACTGTAACACTCTGAAAGTCCAAGACCTAATCTAGAGCCTCACATGATTGTCCAAGGTTGGTAACACTGTTTTAAGACATAAAATAATGGTTATAAGTCATCTAGGAAGTTTTAGAGTCAAAACGTCAAGGAACGTCCATGACTTCCGAAGAATAGTGAAAAAGGTGCTAGTGTGCCTTAGCCTATTTCAAGGGATTTTAGGAGTCGTAATTTGATGAAATTTGGTGGAAAGGTGTCAAACTAGTATTAGAGTAGGTTAATGGTCTAAAATTCCGGGTACGACTCCCCAAGGATAGCCCTAGGGTCCTTGGAGAGGACCCTTGCATTTGACCTAATTCTGCAAAAGTGGGCAATGTCTACCTACAATTGGAGGCGACGAGGCGTAGGTGGAACGACGGGCCATCAATGACTCCGTCATTGAACACTTATTCACTTTTGGAAAGTTTACAAAATGGCAAGTCTCTGAACTCACCTACAAACCTGAAGGACGGTGAGGGACATGGGTGTCGACTGACCTACGACCATAGGTCGGGGTCTCGTAAGTCAGGCTGCAATTTCGATGTCTTCTTTTAATTAAGTTCAATTAATTAGTTAATTAGTTAGGGTTTTAATTAGGGGTTAAGGGGTGTTTAATTAAGTTAGTTAAGTGACTATATAAACTAACCTAAGTCTAAACTCAACTTAACACCCCACAGTTCCCAAACCCAAATTACTCTTCCTTCTCTCTACTTTCTCTCTCCCAAAGAAGACACCATTGAAGGGCAAGTTCTAACGGTTATAGGGCTTCAAGATCATCACTTTTCTCCATAAATATTCAAGGAATATCAAGGTATGATAACCTTTCACCTTTGGGATTCCTTTTCCCAAAGGGTTCTTCAAAATTTATTTCAAAAAGATGAATTGAACATGGGTTTCTTCCTAATCCGAAATTGATCTTCTAAATTGTATTGTTTATGATTTCTTTCGATTATTATGATTACATTATGATGCATTGTTGTTAAATTACTGTATTTCTTGATGTTAAAACCTAGTATGTGGAATAGATCATGAATTGACCCAAATTCCCTAACCCTAGGTTATGAACTCATGTTGAATTGACTAGTATTGATGCAATTGAATTAGTTATTGCATTAATTACTGTTGTATGATGTAATTACACCTATTTATGGATGAAATTGGATTAGTTGAGGGTGTCACAACCCAAAAGCATACCCTAGAAGATAGGGTACAATCTTGGATTGTAACCGGCGTCGTCGACCTCTCGGAGGTCTAAGACAAGCCTCTCATATCATTCATTGCATTGACATAGTAAATTTAGCGGAAAATTTAAAACTTTTGATAGCACATCATATGCTAGAAACATCCCATCATATATATATAAAACATAAGTCATAATACATATTTAGACTCTAAGTCTCTTTGCCATCTTAGACTCAATAACTTTAGAGTACATTAAGGACACGGCCCATACGACACATTACATAACTATACAATATTTAAAGACTTTACATTAAAGACATTAGTAGGACATCCTTGAACGTAAGGATTCCTTTCCTTGAGCTTGGAAATCACCTATCAAGCTCCTCAATCATAGATCTCCTTTAAGCATTCCATAACCTACACTTTGTGTAAAAAGTAGAGAAGAATGGGATTAGCACAAGAATGTACTAAGTATGGCAACCATGCAAAAACATGCATTTAAAAGGGACATTTCCTTTGAAATCATACTTCATGCCATTTTTAGTAAATCATCATAAAACCTTTATCAATAGCATTTATATCATCCACATACTTCATAGAAATACAATCAAAGGCCAAACATCATAGAAAAGCACATATAGAATTTAAGTACAAATAGAGGTCACTTTACAGTGAACTCACTCTCCTTAACATTAACTCTTTTTTTCAATTAATTTGCTTACTAAGTAACACTTTAGGGACAGTTGGTGCAATACATCACCTTAGGAATATAAGAGAATGCCATACATAGCATCTACACAAGACAACACATGCCATCATAGAAGTATAGTACAATATAATCATAGTCAAACCAAGACTACAATATCATAAATAAAGGACACATACATAATCATATCTATTAAGGTACCTTCGTAAGACTTCCTAAGGAGTCACTTGTGCAATGTCTAGATGGGTTCATTACTTCCACCTATCCTAAGTAACTTACCTTAAGTCCTCCTAGTTAGGATCCTATTCAATTACTTCCATTGTCCATTTTACCTTTAGGGAAATCATAACCTTAACCGACATACACCATGGGTGCTAAACATGGAATCCAGTGTCATCAAACCTTACACCGATGGAAGGTGGTCTACCGGCCAAAGTAGAACCAATATAAACATAGCTATCGAGGGAATCCTCTAGCTAGTATCCTATGGTGGCAACATAGTTCAAGAACTAAGAGGTAGATATCCCTATTAATACCATGTGGTAAAGTGGGCCGCTCCTCATGGGAATCCCTTAGATGACATATCCCATAAACAAGGGAGTTAACATCACATGGGCAACTTTAGGATGAATCTTTTTTTCTATGGATAAGCCATCACCTCCCGTTGTCAAGTTCACTCGGTGCTAAGTTAAGTTTCCTTTATTGAAAAGCCTTTATTACGTTTATTTATAAAACATAAGCTTTAGAATATTCATTCCTCATATGCTTATAGCATATTCAAGCACCTATCTACTCTTATAGCATTCTTGGGCACCACTCTCAAGGCCCCTCTATTAACTAGATCATCATTCATGTGTTTGAGTGTATACATAGATGTGAACAAGCCTTTCACATAACACATTAAGTCACACATGTTCATACTTACAGATTCATACCTCATCATATCATATACATCATATTCATAACATGTTCATATATTCATCCTTCATATACATAAGAACCAAACCTAGGAACTATCCTATCAAGATACACATGTGCAATGCATAGACAAGGTTCCATACCCTTGTCCATACTAGTACACCTATCAAGTCATCCTAGTAAGGGAATACAAATCATACTTTCATAATCATCACCTTAATATGCATAGTAGTAGACACTAGTGAATATGAGAACTACCTTTCATTTAGACACTATGACTTATACTACTTGTAATATGCATGTAAGTGAGAGTGTGTGTATATTGACCAACATGATCACATAATGGCTATCGATAACTTCTTTAATCATCCACCCTATTAGACTACATTACACTTCCGAACATATAGCACACAACACATAATAGCATAGGAGACAAAACAATATATACCTTATAATCAAGACTCCTAACTTTAGCTATTTACACTTTCATATAAGGAGTACATAGGTAAGGGGTTATTACCATCTTAACACATCAATGGCAGCACCTATACTTTACCCTAACATGGTTATACACATGCTCATACAATAGCCACACAACCTAATTCACAACTAGAATAGGAAAGTAAGCATAAGCTTCTCATAGTATCATTTTAAGCACATGTTCATAAGTTCATCAATATGCCTTCAAGGCCATAGTCAACACATATATAATGACAATAAAGTAAACACCGCCACCATAAGTGGACCATACCACACAATGCCATACAAGGCTTCATCAACATTACTATAAAGGAAGAGAGAAGTAGAAGAGTAAAGGAAATAAGCATTCTTACCCAATTCTCACCCTTTGATCATCATTGATCAATACACCTTATTCATCAATAAAACACATATATGGCAGTAGCTAAATGTACTTTAAACATATAAGAAACCATGTACAAGTCACTACATGATTATACCATAACATATACATTACATACTAGGAAAGTAGAAGAACATAGATCGTTAATCAATTTCATTCATATGGATTATAGGTCATATTTCATGAATCATATCACCCTAAGGAAGTGCTAATGAAATCATAATCTAGATGAGACACTACTACAATTTGCCATTAAGGTCGATACAAGCATGCTTCATATAGGGAGTTCATGGAAAGTTAGTTTACATAGATTAATCATATTCAACCTATCATGAATTGTCCCATATTGTATTAATTACGTATAATTCATCCTCATATTTCATTATAGGCAGCAGCTATAGACATTAACCATAATCAATTCCTATAGCGACTATCCTAACGTCAAGATCACAAGTTACAACATCATAGACAAGAGGAACCTAGATTAATTCAAACCAAGCCTTCTCTACTTTGGTCATACATTATTTATATCCACAATTCAACCATGGTATTAACCTAAAACAGTAGCTACAAGAACCCCAACTTAATCGAAATTCACTTTAGATCATAAGAATGCCAATGTAACAGTGAACTATAGAAACTAGGCTAAACATGCTCAAATCTTCATACATTGATCCTCATGGATTATTAAACATCAATTCAACATAAATTCATGTAAATAACAGTATATACAATCACTTCAATGTAAGGGAATTATAATTCAATCGATAACAAGTCAAGATCACAAAGCCCATGCAAAGGCTAAACCAATTTTGGAAGGAACATGGGTTCATGATGCAATTGGAGTGAAAACACATTAAAACCATTGTATTAACTTCAATTCATCATTATTTAATCACTAAAAATGTTTTGAGAAAGAACCCATGGCTAGATTGGAAGATTGGAAACTTGATCATAAGATTTCTTTGAAAAACATTGAGAATGGCTCTCTAGATGAAAAGATAACTAGAGATGAAGATCACCATACATTTGTCTACAATAAAACCTCTAAAACTTCATGATTCATCCATAGAAAATCCATCTCCAAAGCTCTTGAGCTTCACCAACAATGGTGGTTTTAGAGAGAACATTTTTTGGAGTGGAAAGGCTTTAAACATGTGAGAGGATTTTTGAATGGGTTGATCACGTTTTGGATGGATTATATGCACCCAAAATTAACTAAATAAACCCATTATAGTCTGGTTAGGACGTGGGGTGAATTTCTCATTCACCCCTTTAAGTGGCAGCACGCAGGCAGCTAAACCTGCAGGCACACGCGACAAGGGTCTCGACGGGGCGTCATGGGCATGACGGGGCATCATGCCCTCCGTCGTCCATGACTTAACCAAATTCTTGGATCAAGACCTGACCAAGGCAATGCCCCTTCGATGAGAGCTGCTCGACGGTCCGTTGGTGGCCCAACGATCCGTCATTGGGTCCGTCAAGGGACACTGCCCAGGCAGTGTCTAGGCAGCTTTGGGGTCCTTCTTTTGGGGCCCTTTAGAAGTCGTACCTGGACGTTTCCAACGCGATTACAAACCTTAACATGTTATAGACCTTCCACATAAAATTCATCCAAAAAAAACACCTACAAGACGTCCAAACAGCCTTGACCCCAACATGACATACAATGAATGTCTTAGGGGCTATCTTTCGAACGCCTTGGACGTTCTTGGGCGTTTGTCCTCCAAACTTCACGAAACTTAATACAATAACATTAAACATAATTTAAAACCATTTCAAGACTTATTATACTCAGTTCATACAATTTAGGCATGCATACACATATGGGGCACATGAGCGACTATTCGTCGAACGTCTTGGACGTCCCTTGACGTTCGACTTTCAAATCACTTCAAACTTTGTAAACTGCCTCTATACCACATAATAAGGCATTTTAGGACCTTATAACATTAACACGAGCACATTAGACTCTAGACACCTTACCTCACTTTCGGGGTCTTACAATATCCCCCACTTGGGAACATTTGTCCTCGAATGACACTTAGGACTCTTTAATGTCACAACCCAAGATCGAGCCGCGAGTGGCACCCACACTTATCCTACTATGTGAGCGAACCAACCAATCTAAAACCCCAACATATTGAACAAAATACAAAGCGGAAGACTTAAAACTCATTATCCCCAAAATCTGGAAGTCATCATCACAAGAACATCTATCCTCAAGTTACTAATCTAAAAGTATCTAAGAAGCTAAAATAAATAAAAGGCTAGTCCATGCCGGAAGTTCAAGGCATCAAGACATTGAAGAGAAGATCCAGTCCAAGCTAGAAGCATTAGCTCACCCTGAAATCCGGTGTAGTGAAGACTGGCTAGAATTGCTGCTGAGTTGAAGACGACGGTACGTTTGCTGCATTCCCCAAATAACAAAGAAAGAACAACAAGCAGGGGGTCAGTACAAACACAAGTACTGAGTAGGTATCATCGGCCAACTCAAAATAGAAAACAGTATATATCAGTTCATATCATAAATCAACTACAATACGCAACATGTAGCAACAAGTACTATAATCATCAATAAGTACTACCAAGTTCATCCATGAGGACTCAAGCCTCAATACCACACTCATTTGGGAAATTAGGTTCATTACATTGAGGATATAAACATCTCTCAAGATTCATTATCTTTCTTCCTCTTGTGTCGGTACGTGACACTCCGATCCCCTAATTCTACGTGTCGGTTCGTGACACCCGATCC